>CM060483.1:22855283-22925283 GCA_030544235.1 Lepturacanthus savala
ATTCTATTTTTGGGACCTTTTTTGTGGATGGAACATAAAATAAAAGTAAAGTTAATGGTGAATTTATAACATAAGCAGCTTAATGTGGATAAATCACAGCGTTTTAATATGTTTTCCATGGTTGAGGTGTTTTATGATTCCACTGCTGCTCAGTCAGACCATAGGTACCATGAGATAGCGTAGCATTTAGCCACGATTAGCATCAGCGACTTTCATCGTTAGTGTTGTCCGACGTCTAGATGTTTAACGTGATTCTGAGTTTCTTTGACGTGTCCTCACCTGTCAGACATCCTCTGTTTGGACGGAACATCCCTTTATCCAGTGGATCCGGGTTTGTGATGTCAGAAAACGGGTTAATCGTCACCAACGCTCACGTCGTGTCCAGCACGACGTCAGTGTCTGGTCAACAGCACCTGAAGGTACAAAAATATTATATTTATACACGACGACACTAAATCCTGCAGTTTATCTATAAATATAATCACTGTCTACATATATGTCTGGTTTTATTCTCACAAAACAAGAGGAAACTTCATAGCACCTTTAAAAGTTCATTTTATTTTATTATAGAGGTTAATAACTTTGGAAACTAGCAAAAAAAATAGCAAAAATATCAAATTCTTTGATTAATTTTAAGTCGAGACTAAAGTTATATTTAATTCATCAAGACTCTATAGTTTATATCGAATTATTTTTACTATTTAATACAAGATTCTGTAGTTTTGACCTTAATTTTTCACTATTTAATTCATAGAGACTCTGTAATTTTACCCATTTAATTTATGATTTAATACATACAAATATAAAGAAGAATTCAAGCCTTTAATTAATAATAATAATCTATTAAACTCTTATATATAATTCTTATTCCATTGTAAATGTCCATTATCTTCCATCCTAAAGGTCCAGATGCACAGTGGAGACGTGTACGAAGCCAGCATCAAAGATATCGACAAGAAATCAGACATCGCCACCATCAAAATCAACCCTCAGGTGAAATATTTCACTATTTAATTCACAGAGACTCTGTATTTTTACCCATTTATTTCACTATTTAATTCACAGAGACTCTGTATTTTTACCCATTTATTTCACTATTTAATTCACAGAGACTCTGTATTTTTACCCATTTATTTCACTATTTAATTCATAGAGACTCTGTATTTTTAACCATTTATTTCACTATTTAATTCATAGAGACTCTGTATTTTTAACCATTTATTTCACTATTTAATTCACAGAGAATCTGTATTTTTACCCATTTATTTCACTATTTAATTCATAGAAACTCTGTATTTTTACCCATTTATTTCACTATTTAATTCACAGAGAATCTGTATTTTTACCCATTTATTTCACTATTTAATTCATAGAGACTCTGTATTTTTAACCATTTATTTCACTATTTAATTCATAGAGACTCTGTATTTTTACCCATTTATTTCACTATTTAATTCATAGAGACTCTGTATTTTTACCCATTTATTTCACTATTTAATTCACAGAGAATCTGTATTTTTACCCATTTATTTCACTATTTAATTCACAGAGAATCTGTATTTTTACCCATTTATTTCACTATTTAATTCATAGAGACTCTGTATTTTTAACCATTTATTTCACTATTTAATTCATAGAGACTCTGTATTTTTACCCATTTATTTCACTATTTAATACATCAACTCTATATTTTAAAGGTTATAACTTTAAAATCATCAGAGATAGAAACTTTCTGTAAATTAGAGAATTATTAAAGACGACCTAAAGTTCACGCAGGGATTAAATTTATTCGTCTAATTTGCATATTATGACGTCATAGGGCAGGAGCCATCTTGGATTATAGAATATTCATGAAGTTTCATACGTTTTAACCATCTATTACATAGTGTTGCCATGGCAACGATTACTTTACATTAATTTTTCTAAAAAAAATGTGATATAAAATCGATGTTTCTACAGTTAGGTGTGAAAAAGGGGGCTTTTATTTTGAAGGACACGCAATTAATGAGGTCACATGACCAGGATATCCCTATTGCTGGTGGACATTTGACATGTCTCCGTCTTTTATTCTGAATTTGGGGAAATCTTCACCAAATAAAGAATTTTACTAGAATTTATTTAAAGTTTTTTCTTTTAGTGTAAATCACATTTGATAAAATCTGCTGATTTATTCAGTGCAGCATCTTTTTGACCCTCGAGGGTTAAAAATAAAGGGTCAGAATTCCACCGACCCGTTTAAAGAAAACAGATTTCTGACCCGTTCATTTTCCTTCTTTTCAAGCTTGTCACCAGATGTTGAACATCTGGACGTTGAAAACCATCGTGTCGGTCGTCGTTAACGCCGTCGCTGTTTGTTTTAGCGGAATAAGAAACTTTAATCGCAGATAAACGTCTTTTATTCCCCTCAGACCAGGAAACTCTTTGATTCTGGTTTTCCCCTAAAAAAGTCCCTTCCCAGGGTTGGACCACGTTTAACTTTAAAAAAAACAACTGGTTCCACATGTTGAGTCAAAATAAAAGCAGTGATTTGATGTTTTATTTAGAAAATGTTTGATAAAAATGTGAAAATCTGAAATATGATGAAACTAGTTCCATGCAACAACCAATCAATACGTTTAATTGATCAATGACTGATTAATGTGAGATAACGTTAGGGAAAGTTAGTTTATTAATAAATAGCAGTTAGCTGCTAGCTACTGTTAGCGCTAGCTTAGCTAACGTTATGTTTTTCAGTGTTTTATGTGTAGAATGAATAGACCAGACTAGATGTAGTTGAAGTAGTGTTTATAATAAATAAAGAAGAATAAACTGAATAAATAAGCTGGAATGAGCTGCTCTGTTTAGGGTTTTGTGGTCTGGATTCTGTTCCTCTAAGTCCTCCCAGTCCCAGTCCTGGTTCTGGTCCATCTCCCCAGGTCTAATACTGAGACCTTCTAGAACCTGAATTTGACTTTTCTGGTGTTTAATTTAGTAGTTTGGTTCATTAAATGTGGATCAGTGTTTCATTAAAGCTGAAGATTCAACCTAAAATGTCTTTTTTTGTCCAAAGATCATCAGTTTATTATTATAGAGACTAAAGAAACCAGGAAATAATCAGAGAAGAGAAGCTGGAACCAGAGAATTTACACATTTACTAATTAATAAATGACTCTAATCCACTAATTGATTATCAGAATAGCTGCTGATTAATGATTAAATATAAATATATAAATAGATATACAGGAGGATGTAAACCTGTGGTTCTGGTGCTACGTGACTCCTCAAATATTTAATTTATAAAGAAATAAAATGAGCCAAAGGTGCATGAACCTGTGTCCAATAAAACCAGGAACTGGTCCAACTGCAGACGGGAATTTACGTCAAAAACATCAGCACATAATCCGCTATAATCCCTCAGGTGGTGAGTCCTGGATGAGCTGGAAGGGAGGTCCCCACATGACACATACACACACACACATACACCCAGTAAACAGCCAAGTCAACCAAGGGGAGGTCCCCACATGACACATACACAGACACACACACACATACACCCAGTAAACAGACAAGTCCACCAAGGGGAGGTCCCCACATGACACATACACAGATACACACATACACACACACACACATACACCCAGTAAACAGACAAGTCCACCAAGGGGAGGTCCCCACATGACACATACACAGATACACACATACACACACACACACATACACCCAGTAAACAGACAAGTCAACCAAGGGGAGGTCCCCACATGACACATACACAGACACACACACATACACCCAGTAAACAGACAAGTCCACCAAGGGGAGGTCCCCACATGACACATACACAGACACACACACATACACCCAGTAAACAGACAAGTCCACCAAGGGGAGGTCCCCACATGACACATACACAGACACACACACAATTAACAGACAAGTCAACTAAGGGGGAAGTCCCCACATTACACACACACACACATATACACACACAGTAAACAGACAAGTCAACCAAGGGGAGGTCCCCACATGACACACACACACACACTGTAGTGGACCGTGATAAAACACTCGTCATTACCGTGTTTTACTGGAACCAGGAGCTAATGGAGGCCAGGTGGCTGATGGGTAACAGAGTCTCCTGTGAAGGTGTGAACATTTCTATGCATCTGAACAGTGTTTTTAATGTTAAACAGACGTTTAATTCATTTATTACCTTCATTAAACACGTGGATTATCTCAGGTTTAAAGGTGTTAAAACAAGCTTCAATGTCTGGTGTTAATATTTCACATATCTCTGATTATTTCCTGGTTTCTTTAGTCTCTATAACAGTAAACTGATGATCTTTGGGTTCTGGACAGAAAAAGACATTTTAAGGCACCACAGAAATGTGCAGTATGTTGCTGATTATGTGTAAATTCATGGGATTGAAACCAGGAAAAACCAGAGGGACTGATTGATGTTTGAAGGTTTTAATGTTGGGAGGACGTTTAAAAACCGAGCTGCAGATATAATAAAATAAACAGGAGAGGACCGAGCATTGAACCCTGAGGAACGCCCTGGGACCAGGGGAAGGGTTAATCACATTAATCAGCAGCTATTCTGATAATCAATTAATGGATTAGAGTCATTTATTCAGTAGAAAAACAAAAAAAGACATTTTAGGTTGAATCTTCAGCTCTGATGAAACACTGACCCACATTTAATGAACCAAACTACTAAATTAAACACAGGAAAAGTGAAACTCGGGTTCTAGAAGGTCTCAGTATTAGACCTGGGGGAGATGGACCAGGACCAGGACTGGGAGGACTCAGAGAAACGGAATCCAGACCACTCCACCTTAAATAAAACCCTACACAGAGCAGCTCGTTCCAGTTTTTTTCTTTCTTGGACCATATGTTTCCACTCAGCCTGGATCCTCCTTCACCACGATGATCCATTTACTGTATAGACAGCACATTCTAGACTTTTAATAACTCCTCGGGCCGTAATTATCGGTTTCTCCTTTACTTTATCCTACGTTTGGTTTCGAACTCTCCTGTTAAATAATGTCGGGAGGAAAAGCTGCAGCAGCTGTGTTGGATTAGAGGGAAACGCAGCTATTGAAATATAAGCTGTTCACCAGGGTCAGAGAAACCATCCAAGTTATTCACTCAGAAATCTGTCAGCTCTGGGTTCAACTGGGTCCACGTCGCTGTTCTAAACACTCAGGACGAGGATTTAGCAGAAAAGACGTCGTATAGTGACGCTGTAAAAGATTAAATCCTGAAAACTGGACGTGTGATGTATTAAATAAATAGTGAAGCTGTAAAACATTCAAATACGCTGCAAAAACGGTGAATTAGTAACGTAGTAGCACGTATGTCAAGTAGCAATGTTAGCGTTGTTAGCATTTTTGGCATTATTAGTGTTGTTAACGTTGTTAGCTTTGTTAGTGTTGTTAGCATTGTTATTGTTGTTAGCATTGTTAGTGTTGTTGGTGTTAGTGTTGTTGGCGTTGTTAGTGTTGTTATTGTTGTTAGCATTGTTAGCGACATTAGTGTTAGCGGTTAGTGGTCTTAGTCTTGTTACTGTTGTTAGCATTGTTAGCGTTGTTATGACCATTAGCATCATTAGCGTAATTTTCTTCATGTTTTTTTCCTCCCAGACCAAGCTGCCCGTGTTGTTCCTGGGTCACAGCGCTGACCTTCGACCCGGGGAGTTCGTGGTGGCCATCGGCAGCCCCTTCGCCCTCCAGAACACCGTCACCACCGGCATCGTCAGCACGGCCCAGAGAGACGGGAAGGAGCTGGGCATCAGGGACTCGGACATGGACTACGTCCAGACCGACGCCATCATCAACGTGAAGAACTTAAAATAAATAAAGTTTTATTATTAAAGACGAAGCAGAAACAAAACATCGTAACGTTGTTTTCCTGTTTCTCTACAGTACGGAAACTCAGGAGGACCATTAGTCAACCTGGTAAGAACCAGCCGCGTCTTTTAATCTGGAATTAATTTATTCTGAGGGTTAGCAGCGATAATTTATGATGTTTTTATCTTTCTTTTCTAATCTCATTAGTCTTTAACTAAATCCAGATTCTCTGGTGTTTATTCTACACAGAAACCATGCGCTAATGTTAGCTAAGCTAATGCTAACAGTAGCTACCAGCTAACTGCTATTTATATAACGTTATCTCATATTTATTAATCGGTTGACATGGTTCAATCAAATGTATTTTCTCAATTTCAGTTTTTCACTAAAACTCGTTAACTCCCTCGTTATCTCCCTCGTTAACTCCCTCGTTAACTCCCTCGTTAACTCCCTCGTTAACATGTTAACAAAGTTTTTTTTATTTCTAAAGGACGGGGAGGTGATCGGCATCAACACCCTGAAGGTGGCGGCCGGGATCTCGTTTGCAATCCCCTCAGACAGAATCACCCGATTCCTCAACGAGTCGCTGGACAAACACAGCAAAGGTGAGTCTCGGCCAATCAGGAAGCAGGAAACACCTGAGACTATTTAATAAAGAACCGACTGTGTGTTCCAGACGTCAGGTCCATAAAGAAGCGGTTCATCGGGATCCGGATGTTGACCATCACTCCGGCGTGAGTCACGGCTCAGACACGACAGACGTTGATTATTGATTATCGACGAGGGATGAAGTGATTTGATTGGTTGATTGTTTCAGGTTAATAGAAGAACTGAAACAGCAGAATCCAGATTTCCCCGACGTCAGCGCCGGAATCTACGTCCACGAGGTGGTTCCTCACTCTCCTGCTGAGAAGTAGGTTCAACGGTTTGAGACGCTAGCGACTTATCTCGCTGTTTGTTTGGGCTTTTTGATGAATAAAGTGCCCTCTAGGAGCTAAAAACCTTGTTAAAGTGCCCTCTAGTATCTAAAAACCTTGTTAAAGTGCCCTCTAGTAGCTAAAACCTTGTTAAAGTGCCCTCTAGTATCTAAAAACCTTGTTAAAGTGCCCTCTAGGAGCTAAAAAACCTTGTTAAAGTGCCCTCTAGGAGCTAAAAACCTTGTTAAAGTGCCCTCTAGGAGCTAAAAACCTTGTTAAAGTGCCCTCTAGAAGCTAAAAACCTTGTTAAAGTGCCCTCTAGGAGCTAAAACAGTTTAAAGTGCCCTCTAGAAGCTAAAAACCTTGTTAAAGTGCCCTCTAGGAGCTATAAATCTTGTTAAAGTGCCCTCTAGAAGCTAAAAACCTTGTTAAAGTGCCCTCTAGGAGCTAAAACAGTTTAAAGTGCCCTCTAGAAGCTAAAACAGTTTAAAGTGCCCTCTAGAAGCTAAAAACCTTGTTAAAGTGCCCTCTAGGAGCTAAAAACCTTGTTAAAGTGCCCTCTAGTAGCTAAAAACCTTGTTAAAGTGCCCTCTAGGAGCTAAAAACCTTGTTAAAGTGCCCTCTAGTAGCTAAAAACCTTGTTAAAGTGCCCTCTAGGAGCTAAAAACCTTGTTAAAGTGCCCTCTAGTATCTAAAAACCTTGTTAAAGTGCCCTCTAGAAGCTAAAAACCTTGTTAAAGTGCTCTCTAGGAGCTATAAATCTTGTTAAAGTGCCCTCTAGAAGCTAAAAACCTTGTTAAAGTGCCCTCTAGTAGCTAAAAACCTTGTTAAAGTGCCCTTTAGGAGCTAAAAACCTTGTTAAAGTGCCCTCTAGGAGCTAAAAACCTTGTTAAAGTGCCCTCTAGTAGCTAAAAACCTTGTTAAAGTGCCCTCTAGGAGCTAAAAACCTTGTTAAAGTGCCCTCTAGAAGCTAAAACAGTTTAAAGTGCCCACTTTGAGGGCAAAACCTCCACCTCTAACGTCTCCTCCTTCTCCTCCACCTCTAACGTCTCCTCCTTCTCCTCCACCTCCCCCAGAGGCGGCATCAGGGACGGGGACATCATCGTGAAGTTGAACGGGCGGCCTCTGCTGACCACGGCCGACCTGCAGGGGGCGCTGCAGGAGGAGGCGTCGCTGCTGCTGGAGGTTCGACGGGACAACGACGACCTGCTGTTCAACATCGAACCGGACCTCATCATGCAGTAGAACGTGGACCCCAACACGTCCACGCCTTCACTTTCCATTGTTTGTTCTCGTCGAGCACTGACAACTTCTCTGGAACCCGCCGCTAGCCGCTAGCTGCTAGCCGCTAACTGCTAGCCGCTAGCTGCTAGCCGCTAACCGCTAACGGACGGAGATAAACGGTACGAGAACCGACGACGCGGTGCGACGCTGTTCCCGCATCGAGGAATAAAGTTGTGTCTCCTCCTCAGGAAACTTTATCCAACATTTTATACTTGATATTTTCACTTTGCTGTTTCTGCAGCAAAACAACGAAGTGCACGTCATGTAAATTATTATGTAAACGTTGGAGAAATAAACACTAATAACTGGACTGAGTTATTGTCAATAAAGTTTTTTATCAGTAGTGGACGAATTGTTGACAAATATGGATTAAAGTTCCTTCTTTAGAGTTTAGATGCATTAAAATGCCTTATTGGGAGTTAAACACATGTTAAAGTTCCCATTACAAACATAAAAACATTCACTCACCTCAGATTTCACCTTTAATTTGGTAAAAAACGTTAAAAATCATGTCAAACGTTAATAAACAGGAAATACTGGTCATAAATGTTTGTCCTTCAAAATAAAAGCACGCCCTTTTCACACCTTAGCTGGAAAAATACACATTTTATATCATATATATGAGATATATATATATATATATTAAAAAACTAGATATAAAAAAAATTATGAGATAAAAATATAAATAAATATAAATAAAATACGTAAAAAATTAATAAAGTAAATATGAGAATAAAAAGTAAAATAATATGAGATTTAAAAAAATTTAAAAAATATAAAAAATAACGTATATAATATATATAAATAAAATAAATACTAAAAATAAAAACAGGATTAATTCTGTAGATTAGAGTTTAATAAAAATTATTTAACATTAATAAATGGAGAAAAAATGACGACCACAGATAAATTGGTATAAATTAATATAAATTTATTATAAATCTTTACATCATTTACAGTAAAAAAGATTAATACAAATATTAAAATAAATTCACAACAAATCAACTTTTTATCTGATTTTAAACAAACGTACCGAATTAAATTAATGTCAAAAATGTTTTTAATAAAAATGGAATGAAGAGAAAATAAAATGTTGATAAAATCAAACAGAGATTTTTTATTTTTATTTTCTGTATTTTCTTAAAATCTGACAAAATTAAAAAAGAATAAAAAACAGATGTTGAATAAATTTAGTGATTTTTTTGTAATATTTCTAGATATTTAACTAATTTATATAAAGCTTCATATTACAGCAAAAAAATCCCTTTTTACATCTGAAATAATTAGAATATAGTGAAAAAAAACAAAAAAATCTAAAAAAAAAAAAATTAAAGGAATATTTCTGCAGAAATAATAGATTTTTTAGTCATTTAAAGGTGATTTTAAAGGCCAGCGTTGAACTCTGTGATGTCACAACCGTGCATCTGGATTTTCTAGAGTTTAGGTCTCAGGGATCCAACGAGAGGTTTATCAGAGCTGAACCGTCTCCACCAGGACGGTCTCTGCAGGACCTGGTCCCCCTGGAGGACCGCGGACCACAGGTTGGAGTACAGCTGGGAAATAAATTAAATATATTAATTAAATAAATATAATATTATTAAATATATATAATATTATTACTGCTGAACACAGGTTAGTATACAGCTGGGAAATAAATTAAATATATTAATTAAATAAATATAATATTATTAAATATATATAATATTATTACTGCTGAACACAGGTTAGAATACAGCTGGGAAATAAATTAAATATATTAATTAAATATATATAATATTATTAAATATATATAATATTATTACTGCTGAACACAGGTTAGAATACAGCTGGGAAATAAATTAAATATATTAATTAAATAAATATAATATTATTAAATATATATAATATTATTCCTGCTGAACACAGGTTATATACAGCTGGGAAATAAATTAAATATATTAATTAAATATATATAATATTATTAAATATATATAATATTATTACTGCTGAACACAGGTTGGAGTACAGCTGGGAAATAAATTAAATATATTAATTAAATATATAGAATATTATTAAATATATATAATATTATTACTGCTGAACACAGGTTATATACAGCTGGGAAATAAATTAAATATATTAATTAAATAAATATAATATTAAATATATATAATATTATTACTGCTGAACACAGGTTAGTATACAGCTGGGAAATAAATTAAATATATTAATTAAATAAATATAATATTATTAAATATATATAATATTATTACTGCTGAACACAGGTTATATACAGCTGGGAAATAAATTAAATATATTAATTAAATAAATATAATATTATTAAATATATATAATGTTATTACTGCTGAACACAGGTTAGAATACAGCTGGGAAATAAATTAAATATATTAATTAATTAATTGGTTGATTAAAACATTTTAAAATTTAAAATTAAATAATTAAAAAATAAATTAAATATTAATAACAATTAATTAAGTTTAAAAATAAAAAAATAATTAAAAAGAGAATAAAGATCAATGAAGTTATAAATTGAATTGAATTGAATTTTAAAGTAAAAATTAAATGGTTGTGTCTCCATCTTGTGGCTGAAAAATGAAACTACAGCAAAAAATAAACGAGGCTGAAAAAATAGAAATTTACTGTTTAAAACAATAAAAACACATTAAAACTGTTATTTATGGAATAGGATCAATAATCAGGTATTGATTATTGATCCTCACCTGAGTGTCAGTATCAGGTATTGATTATTGATCCTCACCTGTCTGTCAGTATCAGGTATTGATTATTGATCCTCACCTGTCTATTAGTATCAGGTATTGATTATTGATCCTCACCTGTCTGTCAGTATCAGGTATTGATTATTGATCCTCACCTGTCTGTCAGTATCAGGTATTGATTATTGATCCTCACCTGTCTGTCAGTATCAGGTATTGATTATTGATCCTCACCTGTCTGTCAGTATCAGGTATTGATTATTGATCCTCACCTGTCCGTCAGAGCAGCCGATCGGTGAATTCAGGATAAAATCAGGAGGAGCAACGACATCGACCAGAGCGACAGCATCGTCTTTAAGCTGGAAGAAAACTTTATTAGTATTCAACTTTATGAACAATCACAGTTAAACAGTCTGACTATTGTCATAGTTGATTCATCTATTGATTATTAATCGATCAGTAGTTTGGTTCATTGATGTGGATCAGAATTTAGACATTTTCTTCTAAATAACTGTGTCAGCATCAGCATCATTATGATTATGAGCATCAGCATCATTATCAGCATCATTATGGGCATCAGCAGCAGCATCATTATGAGCAGCAGCATCATTATGAGCATCAGCATCATTATGAGCAGCAGCATCATTATGAGCAGCAGCATCATTATGAGCAGCAGCATCAGTAACAGCATCAGCATCATTATGAGCATCATCATCATTATGAGCATCATCATCATTATGAGCAGCAGCATCATTATGAGCAGCAGCATCAGTAACAGCATCAGCATCATTATGAGCAGCAGCATCAGTAACAGCATCAGCATCATTATGAGCATCATCATCATTATGAGCAGCAGCAGCATTATGAGCAGCAGCATCATTATGAGCAGCAGCATCATTATGAGCAGCAGCAGAGTCTGTACCTGTGAACAGAGGCTGATGACGGCGTCCTGCAGCATCTCAGCATCGTTCTGTCCTCTGCAGAATCCTCCTGGACACAGGAACACGTTACACGTATGAACACGGCTCAGACGGGGGTTCGGGCTGCGGGGGGCGTGTCCTTACCCTGGTACAGGGAGGTCATGTGACCGCCGAGGCTCCACAGTCCGTAGAGGGCGGCCATCTTCCCGAGGACCGGCCTCAGCCCGGCCGGAGTCTGCGGGTCCAGGACCAGGTCCTGGAACCTCTGGAGGCAGCTGTGTTCTACGTAGGCCAGAGCCAGGGAGCGGCAGTAGTAGACCTACACCCCGCCAAAATAAAACACCTTAAACATTTAAATCTAAACATTAAAGACTGGACAAACTCAAAGCTGAGAGTCCAAAACTAAAAAACACACGGTAACAAATCTGGGATAGAAAATCTATATGTTTAAAAAAGGGGGCTTTTATTTTGAAGGGCGAACAATTTAAGAGGTCACATGACCAGGATATCCCTATTGTTGGTGGACATTTAACATGTGACCATCACTGTTTGTTTTTTATTCAGAATATGGGAAAAACTTTCACCAAATAAAGAATTTAAGTTAAATTTAATGAAAATATTGTTATTGTTATCTACAGGTGTAACAGGTGTATCTACAGGTGTATCTACAGGTGTATCTACAGGTGTATCTACAGGTGTAACAACAGGTGTATCTACAGGTGTAACAACAGGTGTATCTACAGGTGTATCTACAGGTGTATCTACAGGTGTATCTACAGGTGTAACAACAGGTGTATCTACAGGTGTATCTACAGGTGTATCTACAGGTGTAACAACAGGTGTATCTACAGGTGTAACAACAGGTGTAACAACAGGTGTATCTACAGGTGTATCTACAGGTGTATCTACAGGTGTATCTACAGGTGTAACAACAGGTGTATCTACAGGTGTATCTACAGGTGTATCTACAGGTGTATCTACAGGTGTAACAACAGGTGTATCTACAGGTGTAACAACAGGTGTATCTACAGGTGTATCTACAGGTGTAACAACAGGTGTATCTACAGGTGTAACAACAGGTGTATCTACAGGTGTAACAACAGGTGTATCTACAGGTGTATCTACAGGTGTAACAACAGGTGTATCTACAGGTGTATCTACAGGTGTATCTACAGGTGTAACAACAGGTGTATCTACAGGTGTAACAACAGGTGTATCTACAGGTGTATCTACAGGTGTAACAACAGGTGTATCTACAGGTGTAACAACAGGTGTATCTACAGGTGTAACAACAGGTGTATCTACAGGTGTAACAACAGGTGTATCTACAGGTGTATCTACAGGTGTATCTACAGGTGTAACAACAGGTGTATCTACAGGTGTAACAACAGGTGTATCTACAGGTGTATCTACAGGTGTATCTACAGGTGTAACAACAGGTGTATCTACAGGTGTATCTACAGGTGTATCTACAGGTGTATCTACAGGTGTAACAACAGGTGTATCTACAGGTGTAACAACAGGTGTATCTACAGGTGTAACAACAGGTGTATCTACAGGTGTAACAACAGGTGTATCTACAGGTGTATCTACAGGTGTATCTACAGGTGTATCTACAGGTGTATCTACAGGTGTATCTACAGGTGTAACAACAGGTGTATCTACAGGTGTAACAACAGGTGTATCTACAGGTGTATCTACAGGTGTATCTACAGGTGTATCTACAGGTGTAACAACAGGTGTATCTACAGGTGTATCTACAGGTGTAACAACAGGTGTATCTACAGGTGTAACAACAGGTGTAACAACAGGTGTATCTACAGGTGTATCTACAGGTGTATCTACAGGTGTATCTACAGGTGTATCTACAGGTGTAACAACAGGTGTATCTACAGGTGTATCTACAGGTGTATCTACAGGTGTATCTACAGGTGTAACAACAGGTGTATCTACAGGTGTAACAACAGGTGTATCTACAGGTGTATCTACAGGTGTAACAACAGGTGTATCTACAGGTGTAACAACAGGTGTATCTACAGGTGTAACAACAGGTGTATCTACAGGTGTATCTACAGGTGTAACAACAGGTGTATCTACAGGTGTATCTACAGGTGTATCTACAGGTGTAACAACAGGTGTATCTACAGGTGTAACAACAGGTGTATCTACAGGTGTATCTACAGGTGTAACAACAGGTGTATCTACAGGTGTAACAACAGGTGTATCTACAGGTGTAACAACAGGTGTATCTACAGGTGTAACAACAGGTGTATCTACAGGTGTAACAACAGGTGTATCTACAGGTGTATCTACAGGTGTATCTACAGGTGTAACAACAGGTGTATCTACAGGTGTAACAACAGGTGTAACAACAGGTGTATCTACAGGTGTATCTACAGGTGTATCTACAGGTGTAACAACAGGTGTATCTACAGGTGTATCTACAGGTGTATCTACAGGTGTAACAACAGGTGTATCTACAGGTGTAACAACAGGTGTATCTACAGGTGTATCTACAGGTGTAACAACAGGTGTATCTACAGGTGTAACAACAGGTGTATCTACAGGTGTAACAACAGGTGTATCTACAGGTGTATCTACAGGTGTAACAACAGGTGTATCTACAGGTGTATCTACAGGTGTATCTACAGGTGTATCTACAGGTGTATCTACAGGTGTAACAACAGGTGTATCTACAGGTGTATCTACAGGTGTATCTACAGGTGTAACAACAGGTGTATCTACAGGTGTATCTACAGGTGTATCTACAGGTGTATCTACAGGTGTATCTACAGGTGTAACAACAGGTGTATCTACAGGTGTATCTACAGGTGTATCTACAGGTGTATCTACAGGTGTAACAACAGGTGTATCTACAGGTGTATCTACAGGTGTATCTACAGGTGTATCTACAGGTGTATCTACATCACCTGGCTGCTGTTTCGAGCTTCAAACTCGTCTTTTCCTGATTCTTTTTGTTGCTGAAGTCGTTTCTGACTTTGATGAAGCAGGAAACAAACGAGCCACCTGTAGGCACACACACTGACTACACACACACACACACACACACACACACACATAAAATACACAAGTTATAACACATTATAACACACACACACTGACTGATGAACTAAATAACTGATTAAATTAAAATGATAAATAATAAAAATAATACAAAAAACACAGAAACGACTAAAAATACAAAATAAAAATAAAATAAATATTCAAGAAAATAATAAAATAAATAAATAAAAATAAATAATATAAAACATACAAAATAAAAATTAAAACTAAAAAATAAATAAAATACTACAAATATTTTAAAAACTTTAATTAAACTAAAAACAATAAAAATATTATTTATTTAACTTCTCATCTATTCTAATGACACTTTTTTATTCACTAATTATTAATTAATGATTATTAATTAATCATTAGTTAATTACCTGCTGGGTCCATACACTCTTCCACTGAAGCTGTTTATTAATTAATGATTATTAATTAATCATTAGTTAATTACCTGCTGGGTCCATACACTCCTCCACTGAAGCTGCTGTGAATCTGCTGCTCAGAATTTCCTGGAAATCGTCCAGAAAGTCGACAGAATGAAGCGGCGACTGGATCCGAACGTTGTCTGAAAACCAGGAAACGAGCAGGAAACACTTTGATGTCTGTTTGATACGGTTTAATTCACCTTTAATTCACCTTTAATTCACTTTTAATGTTTGTTAAAACATCCTGAAACAATGAAAAACACAGAAAATCAGTGAAATCTGATGAAAACCTGATTTATTTCATCAGTTAAAGACGTGGAAAAGTGTCTTTTCAAAATAAAAGTCTTTATGTTCATATTAAATTGCTGATCTTAACGAGTGTCTCCTGCTGGTTAGTGGCTGACCTTTGACCTTGGCCTGCAGCCATCCCAGCAGGTGGTTAGTGTTACTGACCTTTGACCTTGGCCTGCAGCCATCCCAGCAGGTGATTAGTGTTACTGACCTTTGACCTTGGCCTGCAGCCATCCCAGCAGGTGATTAGTGTTACTGACCTTTGACCTTGGCCTGCAGCCATCCCAGCAGGTGATTAGTGTTACTGACCTTTGACCTTGGCCTGCAGCCATCCCAGCAGGTGATTAGTGTTACTGACCTTTGACCTTGGCCTGCAGCCATCCCAGCAGGTGATTAGTGTTACTGACCTTTGACCTTGGCCTGCAGCCATCCCAGCAGGTGGTTAGTGTTACTGACCTTTGACCTTGGCCTGCAGCCATCCCAGCAGGTGGTTAGTGTTACTGACCTTTGACCTTGGCCTGCAGCCATCCCAGCAGGTAGCTGCTGGTTAGTGTTACTGACCTTTGACCTTGGCCTGCAGCCATCCCAGCAGGTAGCTGCTGGTTAGTGTTACTGACCTTTGACCTTGGCCTGCAGCCATCCCAGCAGGTAGCTGCTGGTTTGCTGCAGCAACACGTTGTTGTCTCCTTCGTACGTGGAGTTGGGATCGTTGTCGTCACGGAGACGACCCAGACGGTTCACTGGGGGGGGGGGGGGGGGTAATAACACAACATCATGTGTATTTTAGTGTATTTTAGTGTATTTTAGTGTATTTTACTGTGTATTTTAGTGTATTTTACTGTGTATTTTACTGTGTATTTCTGTGTATTTGTACTCACTAGCCAGGTACCCGTGGCCTCCACAGGCTTCTCTACTTTCCTGAATTCCTCTCTGACTCGTCCACGAGAAAAGAGGCTTCACTGAACAACTGATGGCATGAATCTCTCTGCTGAGTTCCAGCTGGAGGACACACACACACACACACACACACACACACACACACACACACACACACACACACACACACACACACACACACACACACACACACACACACAGAAGGAGTCACACAGCCTGATAACAAAATACAGCCTCCACGGCAGCCATCTTTGTAGTTCTCTGCCCCCTCACCCGTCTGTGACCTCTGACCCGTCACCTGTCCGTGACCTTTGACCCCTCACCTGTCTATGACCCTTTGACCCCTCACCCGTCCGGGACTCTTAGACCCCTCACCTGTCCATGACCTTCTGACCCCTCACCTGTCCGTGACCCTTTGACCCCTCACCTGTCTGTAACCCTCGGACCCCTCACCTGTCCGTGACCCTCTGACCCCTCACCTGTCTGTGACCCTTTGACCCCTCACCTGTCTGTAACCCTCTGACCCCTCACCTGTCGGTGACCTTAGACCCCTCACCTGTCCATGACCCTCTGACCCCTCACCTGTCTGTGACCCTTTGACCCCTCACCTGTCTGTAACCCTCTGACCCCTCACCTGTCCGTGACCTTTGACCCCTCACCTGTCCGTGACCTTAGACCCCTCACCTGTCTGTAACCTTCTGGCCCCTCACCTGTCGGTGACCTTTGACCCCTCACCTGTCCGTGACCTTCTGACCCCTCACCTGTCCGTGACCTTCTGACCCCTCACCTGTCTGTGACTCTTGTCCTTCATCATGTTTCCGACCTGAAACTCCACGTAGTTCATGAATATTGATTTAGAATAAATCTCCAGCGCGTACATCGCTGCCACGAAGGGAATCAGCCGCCATTGCTGCAGGAAACAAACAATATATATATATATATCAACAATAAATAAACAATAAATAAATAAACAAAGCTGGTCCAGACCTGCAGCTGGTACTCCAGGACCGGAACCTCCTCCAGGTCTTTGGGTCCAAACTGTCTCCTGGTGGCCGAGAACCGGACGGAGATGGTCAGAGCCAACTTCAGATTAACCAGAGCCAGACGAGTGATACCGATACGACCTCCAGACAGAGCCCCCAGGGACGCCCCCAGACGCCGGCTAGGGTCCTGGAGTTATAGATAATATACAGAGAAACAGCTGGAGTTATAGATAATATACAGAGAAACAGCTGGAGTTATAGATAATATACAGAGAAACAGCTGGAGTTATAGATAATATACAGAGAAACAGCTGGAGTTATAGATAATATACAGAGAAACAGCTGGAGTTATAGATAATATATATAGAAACAGCTGGAGTTATAGATAATATACAGAGAAACAGCTGGAGTTATAGATAATATACAGAGAAACAGCTGGAGTTATAGATAATATATATAGAAACAGCTGGAGTTATAGATAATATACAGAGAAACAGCTGGAGTTATAGATAATATATATATAAACAGCTGGAGTTATAGATAATATATATAGAAACAGCTGGAGTTATAGATAATATACAGAGAAACAGCTGGAGTTATAGATAATATACAGAGAAACAGCTGGAGTTATAGATAATATACAGAGAAACAGCTGGAGTTATATATAATATATATAGAAACAGCTGGAGTTATAGATAATATATATAGAAACAGCTGGAGTTATATATAATATATATAGAAACAGCTGGAGTTATAGATAATATATATAGAAACAGCTGGAGTTATAGATAATATATATAGAAACAGCTGGAGTTATAGATAATATATATAGAAACAGCTGGAGTTATAGATAATATACAGAGAAACAGCTGGAGTTACAGATAATATATATAGAAACAGCTGGAGTTATAGATAATATACAGAGAAACAGCTGGAGTTATAGATAATATACAGAGAAACAGCTGGAGTTATAGATAATATACAGAGAAACAGCTGGAGTTATATATAATATATATAGAAACAGCTGGAGTTATAGATAATATATATAGAAACAGCTGGAGTTATATATAATATATATAGAAACAGCTGGAGTTATAGATAATATATATAGAAACAGCTGGAGTTATAGATAATATATATAGAAACAGCTGGAGTTATAGATAATATATATAGAAACAGCTGGAGTTATAGATAATATACAGAGAAACAGCTGGAGTTATAGATAATATATATAGAAACAGCTGGAGTTATAGATAATATACAGAGAAACAGCTGGAGTTATAGATAATATACAGAGAAACAGCTGGAGTTATATATAATATATATAGAAACAGCTGGAGTTATAGATAATATATATAGAAACAGCTGGAGTTATATATAATATATATAGAAACAGCTGGAGTTATAGATAATATATATAGAAACAGCTGGAGTTATAGATAATATATATAGAAACAGCTGGAGTTATAGATAATATACAGAGAAACAGCTGGAGTTATAGATAATATATATAGAAACAGCTGGAGTTATAGATAATATACAGAGAAACAGCTGGAGTTATAGATAATATACAGAGAAACAGCTGGAGTTATATATAATATATATAGAAACAGCTGGAGTTATAGATAATATATATAGAAACAGCTGGAGTTATATATAATATATATAGAAACAGCTGGAGTTATAGATAATATATATAGAAACAGCTGGAGTTATAGATAATATATATAGAAACAGCTGGAGTTATATATAATATATATAGAAACAGCTGGAGTTATAGATAATATATATAGAAACAGCTGGAGTTATATATAATATATATAGAAACAGCTGGAGTTATAGATAATATATATAGAAACAGCTGGAGTTATAGATAATATACAGAGAAACAGCTGGAGTTATAGATAATATATATAGAAACAGCTGGAGTTATAGATAATATATATAGAAACAGCTGGAGTTATAGATAATATATATAGAAACAGCTGGAGTTATAGATAATATACAGAGAAACAGCTGGAGTTATAGATAATATATATAGAAACAGCTGGAGTTATAGATAATATACAGAGAAACAGCTGGAGTTATAGATAATATACAGAGAAACAGCTGGAGTTATAGATAATATACAGAGAAACAGCTGGAGTTATATATAATATATATAGAAACAGCTGGAGTTATAGATAATATATATAGAAACAGCTGGAGTTATATATAATATATATAGAAACAGCTGGAGTTATAGATAATATATATAGAAACAGCTGGAGTTATAGATAATATATATAGAAACAGCTGGAGTTATAGATAATATATATAGAAACAGCTGGAGTTATAGATAATATACAGAGAAACAGCTGGAGTTATAGATAATATATATAGAAACAGCTGGAGTTATAGATAATATACAGAGAAACAGCTGGAGTTATAGATAATATACAGAGAAACAGCTGGAGTTATAGATAATATACAGAGAAACAGCTGGAGTTATATATAATATATATAGAAACAGCTGGAGTTATATATAATATATATAGAAACAGCTGGAGTTATAGATAATATACAGAGAAACAGCTGGAGTTATATATAATATATATAGAAACAGCTGGAGTTATATATAATATATATAGAAACAGCTGGAGTTATAGATAATATATATAGAAACAGCTGGAGTTATATATAATATATATAGAAACAGCTGGAGTTATAGATAATATATATAGAAACAGCTGGAGTTATAGATAATATATATAGAAACAGCTGGAGTTATAGATAATATATATAGAAACAGCTGGAGTTATAGATAATATACAGAGAAACAGCTGGAGTTATAGATAATATATATAGAAACAGCTGGAGTTATAGATAATATACAGAGAAACAGCTGGAGTTATAGATAATATACAGAGAAACAGCTGGAGTTATATATAATATATATAGAAACAGCTGGAGTTATAGATAATATATATAGAAACAGCTGGAGTTATATATAATATATATAGAAACAGCTGGAGTTATAGATAATATATATAGAAACAGCTGGAGTTATAGATAATATATATAGAAACAGCTGGAGTTATATATAATATATATAGAAACAGCTGGAGTTATAGATAATATATATAGAAACAGCTGGAGTTATATATAATATATATAGAAACAGCTGGAGTTATAGATAATATATATAGAAACAGCTGGAGTTATAGATAATATACAGAGAAACAGCTGGAGTTATAGATAATATATATAGAAACAGCTGGAGTTATAGATAATATATATAGAAACAGCTGGAGTTATAGATAATATATATAGAAACAGCTGGAGTTATAGATAATATACAGAGAAACAGCTGGAGTTATAGATAATATATATAGAAACAGCTGGAGTTATAGATAATATACAGAGAAACAGCTGGAGTTATAGATAATATACAGAGAAACAGCTGGAGTTATAGATAATATACAGAGAAACAGCTGGAGTTATATATAATATATATAGAAACAGCTGGAGTTATAGATAATATATATAGAAACAGCTGGAGTTATATATAATATATATAGAAACAGCTGGAGTTATAGATAATATATATAGAAACAGCTGGAGTTATAGATAATATATATAGAAACAGCTGGAGTTATATATAATATATATAGAAACAGCTGGAGTTATAGATAATATATATAGAAACAGCTGGAGTTATAGATAATATACAGAGAAACAGCTGGAGTTATAGATAATATATATAGAAACAGCTGGAGTTATAGATAATATATATAGAAACAGCTGGAGTTATAGATAATATATATAGAAACAGCTGGAGTTATAGATAATATACAGAGAAACAGCTGGAGTTATAGATAATATATATAGAAACAGCTGGAGTTATAGATAATATACAGAGAAACAGCTGGAGTTATAGATAATATACAGAGAAACAGCTGGAGTTATAGATAATATACAGAGAAACAGCTGGAGTTATATATAATATATATAGAAACAGCTGGAGTTATAGATAATATATATAGAAACAGCTGGAGTTATATATAATATATATAGAAACAGCTGGAGTTATAGATAATATATATAGAAACAGCTGGAGTTATAGATAATATATATAGAAACAGCTGGAGTTATAGATAATATATATAGAAACAGCTGGAGTTATAGATAATATACAGAGAAACAGCTGGAGTTATAGATAATATATATAGAAACAGCTGGAGTTATAGATAATATACAGAGAAACAGCTGGAGTTATAGATAATATACAGAGAAACAGCTGGAGTTATATATAATATATATAGAAACAGCTGGAGTTATAGATAATATACAGAGAAACAGCTGGAGTTATAGATAATATATATAGAAACAGCTGGAGTTATAGATAATATACAGAGAAACAGCTGGAGTTATAGATAATATACAGAGAAACAGCTGGAGTTATAGATAATATACAGAGAAACAGCTGGAGTTATATATAATATATATAGAAACAGCTGGAGTTATATATAATATATATAGAAACAGCTGGAGTTATAGATAATATATATAGAAACAGCTGGAGTTATAGATAATATATATAGAAACAGCTGGAGTTATATATAATATATATAGAAACAGTTGGAGTTAAATATAATATATATAGAAACAGTTGGAGTTAAATATAATATATATAGAAACAGTTAAATATTAAACGTCCTAATCCAGATAATTAGTCATGCATATTAATATATCTATAATTAATTGACCTCTGACCTTGTAGGGGGTCACATATCGACCCTCCGGGGTCACGTCTCCAGTTCGGTTCAGCAGATTTTCTCGTGGGATCCTCACGTTGTTGAATAAAGCAAAACTATCAAAATAAAGAATAAAAGTCAGAAACATGAAACCAAACAATGAAACAGCAGCAGAATCTGATGATGATGATTTAACTCCGAAAAAAATGTAGTTTCATTTGATCGGTGTCAAACACGTGGTCCAGGGACCAGACCCGGTCCACTGAGGGTCCGGACCACTGAGGGTCCAGACCACTGAGGGTCCGGTCCACAGAGGGTCCGGTCCACTGAGGGTCCGGCCATGAAACTTCAGATTTCTTGGTTTTGTACGTTTAGGTCAATGCTGAGTGTGATGTTCTGACCCGTTATCCAGACCGTTCTGACCCAGTTTCTGCCCCATGTCTCCGACCAGAACCCCGGGCAGAGCCAGCAGGGTCCGAGGGTCCCTGACCTGGAGGACAGAGGGAAAGTCCAGGTGCTGGTTCTGAGCTGGTTCTGTGTTGGTTCTGAGCTGGTTCTGTGCTGGTTCTGAGGTGGTTCTATGCTGGTTCTGAGCTGGTTCTGTGCTGGTTCTGAGGTGGTTCTATGTTGGTTCTGAGCTGGTTCTGTGTTGGTTCTGTGCTGGTTATGAGGTGGTACTGTGCTGGTTCTGTGCTGGTTCTATGCTGGTTCTATGCTGGTTCTGTGCTGGTTCTGAGCTGGTTCTATGCTGGTTCTGTGCTGGTTCTGTGTTGGTTCCGAGCTGGTTCTATGCTGGTTCTGTGCTGGTTCTATGCTGGTTCTATGCTGGTTCTGTGCTGGTTCTGTGTTGGTTCCGAGCTGGTTCTGTGCTGGTTCTGAGCTGGTTCTGAGGTGGTTCTGTGCTGGTTCTGAGCTGGTTCTATGTTGGTTCTGAGCTGGTTCTGAGGTGGTTCTGTGTTGGTTCTGAGCTGGTTCTATGTTGGTTCTGAGCTGGTTCTGAGGTGGTACTGTGCTGGTTCTGTGCTGGTTCTGAGGTGGTTCTGTGTTGGTTCTGTGCTGGTTCTATGTTGGTTCTGAGCTGGTTCTGTGTTGGTTCTGTGCTGGTTCTGAGCTGGTTCTGTGCTGGTTCTGTGCTGGTTCTGGTTCTGGGTCGTACCTGGACGATGAAGGCGTGCAGGCCGTGACACATCTGGTCAGGTGTGTAGAGTTGAGCGAACACCACAGCGTGAGTCGCTGTTTTACCGAGGTTCCCGACCCAGAACTTTGCTGCCTCCACGTCAGGAGAATGGACCACGAACTCCTGATGTGATAGAATAGAATTATTATATCAACTATTATAATATCATGTCGTATAACACACATTTATATATAATATTTAATATATAACACACATTATTATATAATATTTAATATATAACACACATTATTATATAATATTTAATATAACACACACACACACATTAGATATCGATCATGTAGAAAATTATATCGTCTGCAAGACTGTGTGTCTATGAGTCTGTGTCTATGAATCTATAGAATATGTGGTTTTAACTGTGTGAAGTGATTGATAACAGGTATTGATTATTGATTATTGATTATTGGTTATTGATCAGACCTGAGTAGCAGGGTCATACGTGGCCGTGGTCCTCATGGCTCTGGTGTTGCTGCCATGGCTCAACTCAGTCAGAGCAAAACATCCAAAGATCTACAAAATAAAACAAAGACCTACAAAATAAAACTAAGATCTACAAATTAAAACAAAGATCTACAAAATAAAACAAAGACCTACAAAATAAAACTAAGATCTACAAAATAAAACTAAGATCTACAAAATAAAACAAAGACCTACAAAATAAAACTAAGATCTACAAAATAAAACTAAGATCTACAAAATAAAACAAAGACCTACAAAATAAAACTAAGATCTACAAATTAAAACAAAGACCTTCAAAATAAAACCCACCGTCATGTCCTCGGTGTCTTCGATGTATTTGCTGTGTCGTCCTGATCCTGATGCTGCGATCGTTGCTGCAAACATCTGGAATGAAATCATTGATTTTATTAGTTATTAATGATTAAATATGAGATTATTATATGAAACAGCCTTTTTACAGCAGCATGATGGGAGTTGTAGTCCATGTGTGAGTTTTGTAGTTTCCAGTGATTCTCACCCCTTTGTTGAGGAAGAACTTGGCCGACATGGACATGTCGTACATGCTGAGGGCGTCGCTGAGAACCATGTTCCTCCACGGGTCTGACATCACTTCCTGTTTGGACAGGAAGTCGTAGCAGAACAGCTGCTTCACCCTGTGGATGAACCCTCAGTGTAAACAATGTTTACTGTAAACAACAACAGGTTTACTGTAAACAACAACAACAAGTTTACTGTAAACAACAACATGTTTACTGTAAACAACAACATGTTTACTGTAAACAACAACAAGTTTACTGTAAACAACAACATGTTTACTGTAAACAACAACAGGTTTACTGTAAACAACTACATGTTTACTGTAAACAACAACAACATGTTTACTGTAAACAACAACATGTTTACTGTAAACAACAACATGTTTACTGTAAACAACTACATGTTTACTGTAAACAACATGTTTACTGTAAACAACAACATGTTTACTGTAAACAACTACATGTTTACTGTAAACAACTACATGTTTACTGTAAACAACAACATGTTTACTGTAAACAACATGTTTACTGTAAACAACAACAACAGGTTTACTGTAAATAACAACATGTTTACTGTAAACAACAACAACATGTTTACTGTAAACAACAACATGTTTACTGTAAACAACATGTTTACTGCTCTGCTGATATTTACCTGAGGAAGTTGATTTCTCTCATCTTCTCGATGGGGACGTCTTCTCCAGGAGTTCTAGAGAACAGAGGATCCTTCTCCAGCGTCTGGAACACGTGTTGCTGCAACGATTCATCAATTAATCAATTAGTATCAGGCCATCAGGTTAATGGACAAGTGTTTTTATAAGTGATCAGAGTCATTGATTAATTAGTAAATGTGTAAATTCTCTGGTTCCAGCTTCTCTTCTCTGATTATTTCCTGGTTTCTTTAGTCTCTATAATAATAAACTGATGATCTTTGGACAAAAAAAGACATTTTACACCATTTAATGAACCAAACTACTAACTCACTTCACAGATGCTGCAACAATAAACAACCAACAAACACACAGAGACGGCTTTCTGTACAGTAATGACATTTATTATTATTATCTAATAATAATAATATTGATTATAGGCGATTGATTAATGGCCGTCATGGACGTGTCTTTCTGCTGTGTTGTTTGTTCATTTGAATGAATTTGCTTACGTTCTGGTTTTTATCGTAAACCGTGTGCAACTTATGCAAATAGTTTCTGTCCATGGTTCTAATAATAAACTGAGTCTGTGACAGAACAAAGATCATCAGTTTATTATTATAGAGACTAAAGAAACCAGGAAATAATCAGAGAAGAGAAGCTGGAACCAGAGAATTTAGACATTTTCTTCTATAAAAAAAGACTCAAATCCATTAATCGATCATTAAAATAGTTGTTGATTAATGTGATGATTGGAAACTAATTGATTAATTCTTGCTGAATTACGGAAAAGTATGAGATTATGACTCAAATCGATTAATCAATTATCAAACTGTTGTTTATTAATGTGATAGTTGCAGCTTTATCTAAAGAAAACAACAGCGTTCGTTTCACGTGGCGTCCCTCAGGGTTCAACACTGGGTCCTCTTCAGTTTACAGTGATATTATGAACTAAATCATCATTTTCTTCTTAAAGTGACTCAAATCCAATAATAGATCATCTAATTCTAGATGATTTGACTCCCTTTAAATGCCACCTTGAACGCCCTGTTGTCTTCTCCCTCTATGAAGACGACCATCTCCTTCCAGTCGAAGGACGATTTCTTCCTGTAGACGTCCAGAGGACCGCGGGGGAGGTCCGCCACCACAGCCGCCATCTTGGAAAAAAAACAAAACATGTGTAAATGTTTATTTAATAGATTTAGTTTGGTTCATTGTCTGAATGTTGAATTTACTGACAAATA
This sequence comes from Lepturacanthus savala, assembly GCA_030544235.1. Classification (NCBI taxonomy): domain Eukaryota; kingdom Metazoa; phylum Chordata; class Actinopteri; order Scombriformes; family Trichiuridae; genus Lepturacanthus; species Lepturacanthus savala. The sequence continues at coordinate 22,881,432 of CM060483.1, forward strand.
AAAGTTTCCTTTAGATGAGATTTAACTTCTATATGTAGAAGTATAACTATTACAGTACTAATACTACAGGTAGAAGTATAACTATTACAGTACTAATACTACAGGTAGGAGTATAACTATTACAGTACTAATACTACATTTAGAAGTATAACTATTACAGTACTAATACTACAGGTAGGAGTATAACTATTACAGTACTAATACTACAGGTAGAATATAACTATTACAGTACTAATACTACAGGTAGAAGTATAACTATTACAGTACTAATACTACATTTAGAAGTATAACTATTACAGTACTAATACTACAGGTAGGAGTATAACTATTACAGTATTAATACTACAGGTAGAAGTATAACTATTACAGTACTAATACTACAGGTAGGAGTATAACTATTACAGTACTAATACTACAGGTAGAAGTATAACTATTACAGTACTAATACTACAGGTAGGAGTATAACTATTACAGTACTAATACTACAGGTAGGAGTATAACTATTACAGTACTAATACTACAGGTAGGAGTATAACTATTACAGTACTAATACTACAGGTAGAAGTATAACTATTACAGTACTAATACTACAGAAAGGTGTGTTATTACCATTTTAAACTATTTAATATTATAAACATTTATATCCTATAGTTTTAATGGTAAAAATATCAACTATAACATTTTATTACATGATTAAATTACAACTAATATATGAAAAGACTGAAATTAAAGGATCCAATGATTAAAATGTGATTTTATCTGATTCTAATGTTCATGTAGGTGAATAAAATTAAATAAAAAAATAATAAACCCTTAATTAAACGTGTCTCATCAAACTCACGTGACTTTAACTAATTATAATATTAATAATATTAATAATAATATTCTCCGTGTTATTTTTACTCAAACATTATGAGGTAAACGTCCATAATATGTGATAAAAACACATTAAGATAAAAAAGACTAAATATTTAATCTCATTTTATAAAACAGAAAATAAATTAAACTAAATATAATAAGTAAAACGTGACCTTTGTGACGTCACCTCCGCTTTAATCAACGCAGAGCAGAGTTCAAGGTAAACATCAGGAGTTAACGCTGATCGATTATTGATCCATCGATCAGAAACTGTTATCAGCTGATAGTTAATGGAGTCGGTACCTTCTTCTTCTTCTTCTTCTTCTTCTTCTTCTTCTTCTTCTTCTTCTTTATTATCGATGTTTTTATTGTTTACGTCGCGTTAACAGCGGTTTATTGCACCGGACTGACGCGGCGCTTCACTTCCGCCTGCAGCGACGCCCACTTCCTGTTTGGACACTTCACAATAAAAGCGCCATTTCCGCAGAGCCTCAAACTTTATCATGAATTATCGTCAGATACAGATCTATCGCCTTATTATTCTATTAAGGATAAATTAATCCGTTAATAAACTACATATTTGACCCCAAACGACTAAAATATCTATGTTTTAATGTTAAAATCGATTCTAGAATATATCGTTTTTCTTTTATTTAATAAACATCCGTCATTTTTATTCGTTTGTCAGTGAGATTAACAGAATATAGAATTATAATTAGAATAATTAAAAATTATGATTAGAAATGATGCAAACTTTTCAAATCCTTCCATTTTTCATCAGTTTATAAATCTTATAAAAGTATAATAAATGAATAAACATAACTTCATTACTTTTATATTTAGCAAAGTTATATTGAGTAAAGTTCTATTGGCTCAAAGAGTTCAAAGGTCAGTAAGAGAAGTAGAAACTGTCAGACAGCAGCTTCTACAGGTTTCTGTGATTTTATTCAGTCAATCAATGTTATTGTCTCAATGCAAAAGAAACAAGAATCTGATACAAAGTCAAAATGGTCAGAAACTGGTTGGTTTAAGGCAGGGGTCAGCAGGGGTCAGCAGGGGTCAGCAGGGGTCAGCAGTCCTGGTCCAGAAGGGTCAGTCTGGGTCCAGGTTTTAGTTCCAACCAGCTGTAACAACCTGATTCTACTAATGAACGTCTTTAGTAATAATTAGTGGTTGATTAGTAGAATCAAGATGGTAAACCTGGACCCACACTGACCCTTCTAGACCAGGACTGGTGACCCCTGACCCTTCTAGACCAGGACTGGTGACCCATGACCCTTCTAGACCAGGACTGGTGACCCCTGATTGAAGGTAAAAAACAAAAAGTGAAGAGTCACAACTTTAACTATAAACCACAACTAGTCTTTATACACAGCTTTACTTTAACAGAATATATGGAAATATATGATGAGAACATTCTACTTAATACTAATAACACACTGTAATAACATGTTCAACAAACCAGAAACAACCTAATAACCATAAAGAGGTTAAAGGTTAAACCCTCTCTGGTTCTATCACAGTTGAACTAATATCATTTATAACAGACACACATTAAACACATGAGGACACAGTTATTATGTGTTTCATTGTCAGCAGAGGTGAAGGTGGAGGTGGAACTGTCCTGGAGACAGTAGAGGAGACGACAGAGACACTGTTTAGGACGACAGTGAAGATGAAGATGAAGATGAAGATGAACCTCCTTAGGGGACAGGATTCGAAGGCAGGAACCGAAAACGGATCTCCTCTGTAGGAAGGATTTGAAGCTGAATCTCTTCAGGAGGTAGGCACCAAAGACCAGGCGTTGGATCCCGTCGCTGGGCAGGTTGTCCAGACTGATTCTCTGTTAAGTAGAAATGTGAGGTAGAGATCTTCCTCCAAGCCTCCTCTAGACCAACTACAGGATTGTTATTTTTGAGCTCATCTGCTTCAATAGTATTAATATAGCTATTACATAGAGCTTTTACTTTGGCTTTTGCTATTCTCTTCAGCTCCTCTTTCAAATGGTTGTTCACCTCCTCAGACAGAAGGTCCTCATAAACCTCTCTGTAGTACGGCAGACAGCAGTTCAATTTCCCAGCTCTACAGCATTTACCGATGTTCCAAAATAAAAGAAGGACACCAATTACACCAAAACCAATTTCCTAGAAAAGAGACAAAGGTCAACTTTAGTACTGACACCATGTTTCTTTGAACAGGTTAATAAAACACACACATGCTTTTCTGTAGAGTTCAACTTGTTGGTCTAGTGACCTTCATCTTCCTGGAACTAGTCTCAGTCCACCAGAACCAGGACAGATCTCTGATTGACAGCTTCACTTTTCATTATTAATTGACTTTTACCTTTTTAAATTAGTTCATTGACATTTTATGATATTTTCATCAAAAAATAGTTTTACATCATGTTCTTTTGCTAAATTACTATTTTATTTATTTTTATATAAATGTTTCTCATAAACAATAAACATATAACTAGACAATTCCTGCAGAAATTGCGAGAGTTGGGTCTGAGCTCTGGGGCTGCACCGAAACTGTGACTACACCGTGACTTTGTCGCCGTGGTAACCACCATGTAGCTAAGGATGGTGCAGGGTGTTAGTGTTATCACTCTCAAAAAGTTTGATGAGCCTGAAAACTTTAGATCCAAAGTTATTAAGGGAAACCCATGAGCCAATCAGCTTTGAGGAGGCGGGGCCCCAATACTATGGAATCAGTTTGATTGGTCTTCAACATGATCTCCACCAAGTTATATGGTTGTAGGAGGTTTAGATCCAAAGTTATTGATGAAAACCATTCAGCCAATCAGCTTTCAGCCTGACTTGCTGACCAGCTGGGCCGTTACCATGGTGACTAACTGCTCTGCTACATGTGCTCTGATGACATCACTAACTGACAAAATCTGGGCAGACAAAGTCCAAAAATGGCTGGAACACACCCCGAACAACTGCTCATAAATCAAAAACCGTAAAAGACAATGGCAAAATAATCTTATTTTCTGAAAGCTGACGTTCCCCCGGTCGTACTGATATAATTTTTATTTCTGTAACTAGAAAAATGTGTGCACAGCAACAGGTTAAAAAGTATGAAGATTCTGAAAATTAAGGATTTTCAAATTCAAATTTAATATGGGACTGAATGGGAGCAAAAGATGGACCAAGCTCTGTTTGGAGGCTCGTAGCGACAAAACCATAGAACTCTCAGCTTGGTTAGTGGTATTTTATCGATCAGGACAACCGTGCCTACGTTTTGATATAAAAACATTGAAGTGCAGTTAAAATTGTGGCTTCTCTGGCAATTTATATATATATATTTTTTTAGAGCTATTTTCTCTCCCTCTACACTCTAACGATGACATCACCCACTCTAGCCTCGGGAGGCTCCTCCCATCCGGAATGAATGGGGACAAAATTCCAGACAAAAATGGCGACTAGGTCGCCATGGTAATGGCAGTCGCCAGGAAAAGTCATAGCACACCATTCCCGACCGAGTCGGTCGTTTTGATATAAATATTGTTGTCCAACTCTTCCCCAGTGCATTATTTCAATGCTCTGGGGAAGAGTTGGACTGGCTACACCACACCAACTAATAAATACAATAAACACTGAATGGCTTTTTAATTACAATTGTTTTCAAATATTACAAATTCATTAGAGAAAAACCTTCTCAGCATTGGCTTGTAAAAGGTCACGTTTGTAGCATTTACATTTGCAGCATTATAATAATGATGATGATGATGCAAAAATGTAGAGTGGTACATAGAAACCAATTTTATAATCTGAATTATTAACATTTATCTGATCTGATTGCTGTGTGATGTCACTTACCAGTGATTCCGTATAATATTTATTTTTGATGAGACTCTCCCCTAGGGTCAGGTTGGTCCTGCAAGGAAGTTGAGTCTGAGATTTGTTGTAGCTCGTTTTCAGGCAGAAGTACAAATCTCCATCAAACAGAAGAGTTGTTATCCAAACAGCAGCCAGAGTCACATACGTGAAGAAAAACCTCAGAATGAAGCTGCCAACGATGTCGCAACGAAAGCAACGATCGGAGCAACTTGTTGTCTTTTGGTAGTAATTCTGAATTAGGATGGAAATAAATGTGAACGGGAGAGGAGGAATGAACATGAACACGAATATAAAAGATACATCCTCATTGCATGTGCAAGGGAAATCCAAATCAATTAAATACTGCAGAACAAAGAAGAAGACTACGAATGTGAAAATGCCGGCTGCTTTTGTTATCAGGCTGAGAATCTGAGAAACATCCAGGTGGTGTGTCATTCTGGCTGGAAGGATGGAAAAAAGTCAAAAATCTTGTTTCTGAACAGCTGCTGTTTGTTCTTCGTTTGCTTCACTGCTTCTTCTTGGTCGATGCGTCTCTTTAAATAATGGTTTGAGAAACACTCTGCCACAACATCATAGGAACATCATACAGGAAATAATAAGATTGCCCACTTCCTGTCTCTGAACAGGATTCTCACATTCTTCAGTGCCACATCCTGCCAGACCTGGCAGCGGTGGCATGGTGGAACTTTGGGTCCTACCGAGGTGGTGTAACCTGCTGGGTGCAGAAGCAGAGTGAAAGACATTCTGCTGTTGGTGTTGCTGTAAATGTCTGACCACAACTGAAACTGACAGACCCAACACTCCCATCCATGCATCTAGACACCATGTAGACTTGCAAGCGTCAGCAATTGAACTTTGTAACCACATCTTGTTCTTCCAACTTTACTCTGAACATCAATAGGCATCACTTCGTCTTGACAGAACAGAAACATACCCTAGAACCTAGTAGTGTTGGGAATGTCTGAACCAATCAGATTTGTAGTGATGCACAGTTTTATTTAGGATCCTCATCATAGTTTTTAGAGAACAACCTGAGCTACAACATCAAAAAACCCCAAATAACTGATCATTGACTTCAGGAAGAACCAGGACAAACACACACCACTAGACATCAACGATGAAGAGGTGGAGAAACTCACAAGCTACAAATTCCTGTAGAAACCTGTCATGACCACCAAAAAAACACCTTAACAGTTGAGAAGGCTCAACAGTGACTTTACTTTCTCCATCGCTGAAAAGGTCTCTCTACACATCAAACATGGCTGAAAGGGAAGCAGGAGAAGCTGAAGCTCATGGAGCCCTGACCCTGTTCTCCACAGTATTTTCTTGTCATGTTATCTTCATGTTACAAGTTGCATTTTTTTCTTTTTGTCAATTGACAAAAGGGTTTAGCTTCAGTTTTTTCAGCTTTAGACAGTTAGTAGTTAATTGACCCCTCATGTGTCCATTTTCCATCCGTCTCCAGTGAGCGTGCCTCTTGTGGTCATGGTATGTCGAAGTCCTTGATGTCATGATCCAATCAACAGAGTTCAGTTCTGATGCTTTTAACAATCTATGGTTGTTTTTTTAATTAGTTTTTAGTCATTTAGTGGTGCCCTGACCTCTTCCTCCAGGGAATTCCATAGTTTGACACCAGTAACTGATTCTGAGAGACATTTTAATGTGGTTCTTTTGCCAAAATATCATAGATCTCTTTAGGGTAGGCAGAAGAGTCTTGTACATCATTTGAACGATGCTTAAGGTTATGAAGTCATAGAATTTCAGTATGCTGGTCTGGATGAATAAGGGGTTTGTGTGTGCTCTGTAGTTTCATGGTAAATGAAAAAACCACTGCTTTTTGTTTTGTTTTTGCATTATGAATAGCAGGTGTGTGTTGGTCCTGTACCTCTTCTACACAAAACAGCACCAATCAACAGCTACTGAGCCTGGATTCCATCTTCAGCTCTTAGTGTCTGAAGAAAACACAAAAAGAGACTCATCCCATCCTGCTAATCATCTGTTAGCCTCTGGAAAACATTACAGATCCTCCAGAACTCACCCCACAAGACTCATCAACAGTTTCTAGCACCTTACTCACCTCTACCTGAAAATAAACCACTAACGAGCTGAGATCAGGTCCACACTGAACTGGTCAGGACCGCTGGTATTGGATCTGGGTGGGAGTTACCTCCTGGAGGTGGAGCCAAGGTCCCTACAAAGGTTCCCTGATGTTGGTACGTGTCTATGTGTGGATGCAGTGAACTCACCTCTGTAGTGAAGTGGTCTGGGATCTGGTCCCCCTGAGTCTACGTCTTAGTGGTCTCACTAAAACAAGTAGAAACTGTCACACAGGAGCTTCTATAGGTTTATGGGATTTTATTCAGTCAATCAAGGTTTTTATCTCGTTAATACAAGTTTAAAATGATCAGAAACTGCTCGTTAGGTTTTCACTGCCTTTGATTCACAAGAAAATAGAGTCACAACAATTAAGTCCTGACCTGAACCCAACTGACCTTTATACACATTTATACTTTACTAGAATACATGAGAATATATATAATAATATACGTTAATATCACTGTAATAATCATGTTAACATTGTCAACAAGCCACAAACAAACAGGCTCATAATCATAAAGATGTTGAAGGGAAACCTTCATCTCTACTAGTGGCTGCATCAACTCTGACCAGACATTTCTACCAGGTACCTGTGTTTTATTCTTGTTGCTGAAGGTGATTTTATTCAGTCAATCAAAGTTATTGTTTCAATAGAAGTGAAAAATGGTCAGAAACTGGTTGTTAGGTTTTCACATGCATTTGATTTAAGGTCAAAAGAAAATAAAGAGTCACAACAATTAAGTCCTAAACCACAACTAGTCTTTATACACAGCTTTACTTTATCAGAATATATGGAAACATATGATGAGAACATTCTACTTGATACTAATAACACACTGTAATAACATGTTCAACAAACCAGAAACAACCTAATAACCATAAAGATGTTAAAGGTTAAACCCTCTCTGGTTCTATCACAGTTGAACTAATATCATTTATAACAGACACACATTAAACACATGAGGACACAGTTATTATGTGTTTCATTGTCAGCAGAGGTGAAGGTGGAGGTGGAACTGTCCTGGAGACAGTAGAGGAGACGACAGAGACACTGTTTAGGACGACAGTGAAGATGAAGATGAAGGTGAATCTTGGGGGTCTGGTGCAGGCATCAGATCTTCTTCCTGGGCTGCTGGTCCAGTTGAACCCCCTCCCTTTCCTGATTGTCCAGTTGGACCCCTCTCTGGCCTGGTGATACAGTTGAACCCCCTCCCTAGGCTGCTGGTCCAGTTGAACCCCCACCCTGGCCTGATGATACAGTTGAACCCCCTTGGTTGTCCAGACTGATTCTCTGTTAAGTAGAAATGTGAGGCAGAGATCTCCCTCCAAGCCTCGTCTAGACCAGCTACACGATTGCCATTGTTATTTTTGAGCTCATCCTTTTCAATAGTATTAATATAGCTATTACATAGAGCTTTTACTTTGGCTTTTGCTATTCTCTTCAGCTCCTCTTTCAAATGGTTGTTCACCTCCTCAGACAGAAGGTCCTCATAAACCTCTCTGTAGTACGGCAGGATGTAGCTCCTTTCCCCAGGTTTGCAACCAGCTCTACAGCATTTAACGATGTTCCAAAATAAAAGAAGGACACCAAGTAGAGCAAAACCAATCTCCTAGAAAAGAGACAAAGGTCAACTTTAGTACTGACACCATGTTTCTTTGAACAGGTTAATAAAACAAAATATTACTAATTCATAACAAAAATGTTCTCAGCACTGGCTTTAAAAGGTCACGTTTGCTGCAGTATAATAATGGTGATGATGTAATAATGTAGAATGGTGCAGAGAAAACAATCTTATAATCTCAATTGTTAACATTTATCTGATCTGGTTGTGTGATGTCACTTACCACTGATTCCGTGTAATATTTTCTCTTAGTGCTCATCTCGTCTGAGGTCAGGTTTGTCTTGCAAGGAAGATGTTTCTGAGATTCGTTGTAGCTCGTTTTCAGGCAGAAGTACAAATCTCCATCAAACAGAACAGTCGTCGTCCAAACAGCACCCACAGACACATATATCATGATAAACCTCAGAATGAAGCTGCAAACGATGTTGCAACAAAAGTTAAGACTTTGACAGCGAAACATTGTCTTTTGGTAGTAAGACTCAATTAGGACGGCCAAAAAGGTGACAATCAAAGGCGGAATGAACACGAACACAGCTTTTGGTGTTAAACCTTCTGTGCATGAGCAAACATAATTCAATTCAAATAAATACTGCAGAACAAAGACGAGGACTATCAGTGAGAAAATGCTCACTGCCTTTGTTGCTATTTTGTAAATCTGTTGAACATCCGGGTGGTGCAACATCTTGGCTGAAAGGACGGAAAAAAGTTGAGCTAAAGTTGAGTTTGTCTCCTGAAAAGCTGCTGTCGTAGTTTTTCTTCGTTTGCTTCCAAGAAGAATCCAGCATTCATCCGTTCCTACCTCCACCAGCCACACTGATGTGATGCAGTTTGTCCTCTTTATGGCGTGAATAGAGGAAATAGAACTGAATCCTCAGCAAAGACGTTACCACAACATGCCAACGCTTCACTTCCTGTTTATTAAAAACCTTCATTATCTCTGCTTCTGTGTTCATCTGTTACCTGCAGTTTACAACAGAAATGTTCTTCTATAGCTGAATTACTGGCATCCAGCAGCTTCTTGGTTAGTGAGGACAGTATTTCTCTGTCTCTACAACACAAACCTGCACAGAACAGGAAATGACCATCATTCATTCAGTCTCATTGATTGGCTGAAAACATTAAACATGAGATTTTATCTGGGAAAGTCCGAGAATGTCTGTAAACTAAACCACAACGAGGTCACATGATGATATTTAGTTTTCATTCTCACATTAACCTCTAGAGACCCGTTGTACTGTGGTGCAGGGAGAGGTGGAGGTTATTGATGATAGAACTACACTTGTTGTTGGTTTCTATGCATCAATAACACATCAACTATGGCCTGAGTCTCCATCCCTGGTCCTGGACCCACTGATTCTACTAATGAAGGTCTTAGAAAGGACCCTACTCAGCTGCCCTGTCCTGTGGCGTCCCCCAAGGTTCAATCCTAGGTCCCATCCTGTTCTCTATACACATGCTCCACCTTGGTCAAATTATTCAAAAACATCTCATTTCTTTCCACTGCTATGCTAATGACACCCAGCTCTATCTCCCCCTCAACCCCAATGGCTCTATTCTAAAACACGAATATAAAAGATACATCCTCATTGCATGTGCAAGGGAAATCCAAATCAATTAAATACTGCAGAACAAAGAAGAAGACTACGAATGTGAAAATGCCGGCTGCTTTTGTTATCAGGCTGGAAATCTGAGAAACATCCAGGTGGTGTGTCATTCTGGCTGGAAGGATGGAAAAAAAGTCAAAAATCTTGTTTCTGAACAGCTGCTGTTTGTTCTTCGTTTGCTTTACTGCTTCTTCTTGGTCGACGTGTCTCTTTAAATAATGGTTTGAGAAACACTCTGCCACAACATCATAGGAACATCATACAGGAAATAATAAGATTGCCCACTTCCTGTCTCTGAACAGGATTCTCACATTCTTCAGTGCCACATCCTGCCAGACCTGGCAGCGGTGGCATGGTGGAACTTTGGGTCCTACCGAGGTGGTGTAACCTGCTGGGTGCAGAAGCAGAGTGAAAGACATTCTGCTGTTGGTGTTGCTGTAAATGTCTGACCACAACTGAAACTGACAGACCCAACACTCCCATCCATGCATCTAGACACCATGTAGACTTGCAAGCGTCAGCAATTGAACTTTGTAACCACATCTTGTTCTTCCAACTTTACTCTGAACATCAATAGGCATCACTTCGTCTTGACAGAACAGAAACATACCCTAGAACCTAGTAGTGTTGGGAATGTCTGAACCAATCAGATTTGTAGTGATGCACAGTTTTATTTAGGATCCTCATCATAGTTTTTAGAGAAGAACCTGAGCTACAACATCAAAAAAACCCAAATAACTGATCATTGACTTCAGGAAGAACCAGGACAAACACACACCACTAGACATCAACGATGAAGAGGTGGAGAAACTCACAAGCTACAAATTCCTGTAGAAACCTGTCATGACCACCAAAAAAACACCTTAACAGTTGCGAAGGCTCAACAGTGACTTTACTTTCTCCATCGCTGAAAAGGTCTCTCTACACATCAAACATGGCTGAAAGGGAAGCAGGAGAAGCTGAAGCTCATGGAGCCCTGACCCCGTTCTCCACAGTATTTTCTTGTCATGTTATCTTCATGTTACAAGTTGCATTTTTTTCTTTTTGTCAATTGACAAAAGGGTTTAGCTTCAGTTTTTTCAGCTTTAGACAGTTAGTAGTTAATTGACCCCTCATGTGTCCATTTTCCATCCGTCTCCAGTGAGCGTGCCTCTTGTGGTCATGGTATGTCGAAGTCCTTGATGTCATGATCCAATCAACAGAGTTCAGTTCTGATGCTTTTAACAATCTATGGTTGTTTTTTTAAATAGTTTTTAGTCATTTAGTGGTGCCCTGACCTCTTCCTCCAGGGAATTCCATAGTTTGACACCAGTAACTGATTCTGAGAGACATTTTAATGTGGTTCTTTTGCCAAAATATCATAGATCTCTTTAGGGTAGGCAGAAGAGTCTTGTACATCATTTGAACGATGCTTAAGGTTACGAAGTCATAGAATTTCAGTATGCTGGTCTGGATGAATAAGGGGTTTGTGTGTGCTCTGTAGTTTCATGGTAAATGATGCCACTGCTTTTTGTTTTGTTTTTTTGCATTATGAATAGCAGGTGTGTGTTGGTCCTGTACCTCTTCTACACAAAACAGCACCAATCAACAGCTACTGAGCCTGGATTCCATCTTCAGCTCTTAGTGTCTGAAGAAAACACAAAAAGAGACTCATCCCATCCTGCTAATCATCTGTTAGCCTCTGGAAAACATTACAGATCCTCCAGAACTCACCCCACAAGACTCATCAACAGTTTCTAGCACCATACTCACCTCTACCTGAAAATAAACCACTAACGAGCTGAGATCAGGTCCACACTGAACTGGTCAGGACCGCTGGTATTGGTGGATCTGGGTGGGAGTTACCTCCTGGAGGTGGAGCCAAGGTCCCTACAAAGGTTCCCTGATGTTGGTACGTGTCTATGTGTGGATGCAGTGAACTCACCTCTGTAGTGAAGTGGTCTGGGATCTGGTCCCCCTGAGTCTACGTCTTAGTGGTCTCACTAAAACAAGTAGAAACTGTCACACAGGAGCTTCTATAGGTTTATAGGATTTTATTCAGTCAATCAAGGTTTTTATCTCGTTAATACAAGTTTAAAATGATCAGAAACTGCTCGTTAGGTTTTCACTGCCTTTGATTCACAAGAAAATAGAGTCACAACAATTAAGTCCTGACCTGAACCCAACTGACCTTTATACACATTTATACTTTACTAGAATACATGAGAATATATATAATAATATACGTTAATATCACTGTAATAATCATGTTAACATTGTCAACAAGCCACAAACAAACAGGCTCATAATCATAAAGATGTTGAAGGGAAACCTTCATCTCTACTAGTGGCTGCATCAACTCTGACCAGACATTTCTACCAGGTACCTGTGTTTTATTCTTGTTGCTGAAGGTGATTTTATTCAGTCAATCAAAGTTATTGTTTCAATAGAAGTGAAAAATGGTCAGAAACTGGTTGTTAGGTTTTCACACACATAACACACTGTAATAACATGTTCAACAAACCAGAAACAACCTAATAACCATAAAGATGTTAAAGGTTAAACCCTCTCTGGTTCTATCACAGTTGAACTAATATCATTTATAACAGACACACATTAAACACATGAGGACACAGTTATTATGTGTTTCATTGTCAGCAGAGGTGAAGGTGGAGGTGGAACTGTCCTGGAGACAGGAGAGGAGACGACAGAGACACTGTTTAGGACGACAGTGAAGATGAAGCTGAAGATGAATCTTGGGGGTCTGGTGCAGGCATCAGATCTCCTCCCTGGGCTGCTGGTCCAGTTGAACCCCCTCCTTGGGCTGCTGGTCCAGGTGAATCCCCTCCTTGGGCTGCTGGTCCAGGTGAATCCCCTCCTTGGGCTGCTGGTCCAGTTGAACACCCTCCTTGGGCTGCTGTTCCAGGTGAATCCCCTCCTTGGGCTGCTGGTCCAGTTGAACCCCCTCCTTGGGCTGCTGGTCCAGTTGAACCCCCTCCTTGGGCTGCTGGTCCAGGTGAATCCCCTCCTTGGGCTGCTGGTCCAGTTGAACCCCCTCCTTGGGCTGCTGGTCCAGTTGAACCCCCTCCTTGGGCTGCTGGTCGAGGTGAGTCCCCTCCCTGGGCTGCTGGTCCAGTTGAATCCCCTCCTTGGGCTGCTGGTCCAGTTGAACCCCCTCCCTGGGCTGCTGGTCCAGGTGAATCCCCTCCCAGGGCTGCTGGTCCAGTTGAACCCCCTCCCTGGCCTGGTGGTCCAGTTGAACCCCCTTTCTGGGCTGCTGGTCCAGGTAAATCCCCTCCCTTTCCTGGTGGTCCAGTTGAACCCCCTCCCTTTCCTGGTGGTCCAGTTGAACCCCCTCCCTGGCCTGGTGGTCCAGTTGAACCCCCTCCCTGGCCTGGTGGTCCAGTTGAACCCCCTCCCTGGCCTGCTGGTCCAGTTGAACCCCCTCCTGGCCTGCTGGTCCAGTCGAACCTCCTTGGGGGACAGGATTCGAAGGCAGGAACCGAAAACGAATCTCCTCTGTAGGAAGGATTTGAAGCTGAATCTCTTCAGGAGGTAGGCACCAAAGACCAGGCGTTGGATCCCGTCGCTGGGCAGGTTGTCCAGACTGATTCTCTGTTAAGTAGAAATGTGAGGCAGAGATCTCCCTCCAAGCCTCGTCTAGACCAACTACACGATTGTTATTTTTGAGCTCATCTGCTTCAATAGTTTTAATGTAGTCATTACATAGAGCTTTTACTTTGGCTTTTGCTATTCTCTTCAGCTCCTTTTTCAAATGGTTGTTCATCTCCTCAGACAGAAGGTCCTCATAAACCTCTCTGTAGTACGGCAGACACAACCAGCACTTCTTTGTCCCAGATTTGCAACAAGCTCTACAGCATTTAACGATGTTCCAAAATAGAAGAATGCCACCAATTACACCAAAACCAATTTCCTAGAAAAGAGACAAAGGTAAACTTTAGTACTGACACCATGTTTCTTTGAACAGGTTAATAAAACACACACATGCTTTTCTGTAGAGTTCAACTTGTTGGTGCATAGTGTGGTACATAGGAACCAATCGTATAATCTGAATTATTAACATTTATCTGATCTGATTGCTGTGTGATGTCACTTACCTGTGATTTGGTATAATAATCATTTTTGATGAGACTCTCCTCTAGGGTCAGGTTGGTCCTGCAAGGAAGTTGAGTCTGAGATTTGTTGAAGCTCGTCATCAGGCAGAAAAACCAATCTCCATCAAACAGAAGAGGTGTCACCCAAACAGCAGCAGTCGTCACATAGATGATGATCAACCTCAGAATGAAGATGCAAACGATGTTGCAACGAAAGCTACAACGATCGGAGCAACTTGTTGTCTTTTGGTAGTAATTCTGAATTAGGATGGAAATAAATGTGAACGGGAGAGGAGGAATGAACATGAACACGAATATAAATGATACATCCTCATTGCATGTGCAACGGAAATCCAAATCAATGAAATACTGCAGAACAAAGAAGAAGACTATGAATGTGAAAATGCTGGCTGCTTTTGTTATCAGGCTGGGAATCTGAGGAAAATCCAGGTGGTGTGTCATTCTGGCTGGAAGTAAAAAAAAAATCTTGTTTCTGCTGAAAAGCTGCTGTTGTAGTTTTTCTCCGTTTGCTTCACTGCTTCTTCTTCTTGTTTGTCCTCAAAGAGAAGAAGAATCCAACATTTATATGATCCTACCTCCACCAGCCAGAATGATGTGATGCAGGTGTGTTGTCTTTCTTTCAGACAGGTTGGCACATGTTGGTAGGTAAACATCAGTCCTCTACCGCTCTGCCATTCTCTGCTTTATCTGAATGTGCTGATGAATCTGAGCGGAACTTGCATGTCTGATTGGTGCCAAAACATCCAAACAGGAGACAGGGTAGGGGCACCAACATGTGCCTACCTGTCTACTGAAGTAAAGAATCAAGGCTGGTACCAAACTGATACCGATGCTGACTTGAATCAGTCAGACACCAGTTCAATTCACCTTTATTTCTAGACCCCAATATTCCAACCCAGTTGTCTCCTTGTCAGTAAATTCAGTCCAACGTGACTCGGACATCCTTCATCCTTAGATCCTCCTTCTCTACAAGGAAAAACTCCAAAACCCAATGAATCAGAAACCTGGAGGAGAAGCACAGTGAAGGAGAGACCCAGTCCATGGAGGACAGACTCTAGATGGACCAGGACTGACAGACATCTGATGATGATGGATTAGTCTGGGAACATGTTTCAGTCTGTAGAGATGCTGTAGGTGGGTCCAACCAGGCAGGTGAAGGAGTAGGTTCATCAGGATCAGGGTCAGGGTCAGGGTTAGCCTGACCCTGACCCTGACCCTCCATGAGTGGCATCAGGAGTCGTCATCATTGGGCCTCGTGTGGTTGAACTGAACCAGTATCAGGGAGAAGGACTCTGGGTGAATAGTGATGTAAAGACCAAGTACAAAGAAGATCCTGTTTATTAATGACAGTGGTACATGGACCAGACAGAGATGATAGGGTCAGTGACTGTACTTCCCCCAACATTCTCAGCTTAGACTGAACTGTGGGTTGAGGTCTACCACCACTACCCAACACCTTCTTGGTGACATGCAAGTTCAGTTAGATGGTCTCTCCTTTATCAGAGCAGACAGGTAGACACATGTTGTTGCCCCTCCCCCGTCTCATGTTTGGATGTTTACGCACAAATCAAACACGAAAGTTCAGCTCAGATTCATCAGCACGATCAGATCAACCAGAGAATGGCAGAGAGGTAGAGGACTGATGTGTGGGACATTTTCAAGAAAATGACACAGTTAGTTAGACATAGAAAGTGCATTAAGGGCAAATATCTTAATATGATGCTGTTCTTGAACAAAAACCTGTAACCAAACCTTTGTTCTATAGAGACTAACTAAAGGCTTTGGGGGTTGTTAAGTTGTTTAGAATTTTTATTTAAATGTTGTATTATTACAAAAAAACACTTCAGGTCATGGAAATGAATTGAGGTTTACCAATTCAATGATGCATCCACCTTATTTATTGATAAGTATTGATATTGGTATCGATGATACCGGCCCGTACTGACTTGGTATCGGATCAATACTAAAATATACAGCATCACACGCCACTAGTGTTGGAGGCTAATGATTCAATTCTAAAAGTATATTTCTGTTGTAAACTCCAGGTAACAGCCACAGAGGAACACAGATATAAAAATATTAAGGATTTTTAATCAAAAAATCCTGACCTAACCCTTTGACCAAGGTGGAGCATGTGAATAGAGAACAGGATGGGACCTAGGATTGAACCTTGGGGGACGCCACAGGACAGGGCAGCTGAGCAGGGTCCTTTCTAAGACCTTCATTAGTAGAATCAGTGGGTCCAGGACCAGTGATGGAGACTCAGGCCATAGTTGATGTGTTATTGATGCATAGAAACCAACAACAAGTGTAGTTCTATCATCAATAACCTCCACCTCTCCCTGCACCACAGTACAACGGGTCTCTAGAGGTTAATGTGAGTGGGGAATGAAAACTAAATGCCTAGGAACGGATAAATGTTGGATTCTTCTGCTCTTTGAGGACAAACACGTCGACCAAGAAGAAGCAGTGAAGCAAACGAAGATAACAGCTTTTTTAAAACTTTTTTCCGTCCTTTCAGACAGAATGACACACCCCCTGGATGTTTCTCAGATTCTCAGCCTGATACAAAAAAGCAGTCGGCATTTTCACATTCATAGTCTTGTCCTTTGTTCTGCAGTATTTATTAGTTTTACTACCAAAAGACATGTCTGTTCTAATGGTGTCCATTTATTGTTAACATCGTTGGCAGCTTCATTCTGAGGTTTATCTCCATCTATGTGACTCTGGCTGCTGTTTGGACGACAACTCTTCTGTTTGATGGAGATTTGTTCTTCTGCCTGAAAACGAGCCACAACAATGAATCTCAGACTCAACTTCCTTTCTGTTTTATAGAACTTAGTTGAACTGAGATCAGGTCCACACTGAACTGGTCAGGACCGCTGGTATTGGTGGATCTGGGTGGGAGTTACCTCCTGGAGGTGGAGCCAAGGTCCCTACAAAGGTTCCCTGATGTTGGTACGTGTCTATGTGTGGATGCAGTGAACTCACCTCTGTAGTGAAGTGGTCTGGGATCTGGTCCCCCTGAGTCTACGTCTTAGTGGTCTCACTAAAACAAGTAGAAACTGTCACACAGGAGCTTCTATAGGTTTATAGGATTTTATTCAGTCAATCGAGGTTTTTATCTCGTTAATACAAGTTTAAAATGATCAGAAACTGCTCGTTAGGTTTTCACTGCCTTTGATTCACAAGAAAATAGAGTCACAACAATTAAGTCCTGACCTGAACCCAACTGACCTTTATACACATTTATACTTTACTAGAATACATGAGAATATATATAATAATATACGTTAATATCACTGTAATAATCATGTTAACATTGTCAACAAGCCACAAACAAACAGGCTCATAATCATAAAGATGTTGAAGGGAAACCTTCATCTCTACTAGTGGCTGCATCAACTCTGACCAGACATTTCTACCAGGTACCTGTGTTTTATTCTTGTTGCTGAAGGTGATTTTATTCAGTCAATCAAAGTTATTGTTTCAATAGAAGTGAAAAATGGTCAGAAACTGGTTGTTAGGTTTTCACATGCATTTGATTTAAGGTCAAAAGAAAATAAAGAGTCACAACAATTAAGTCCTAAACCACAACTAGTCTTTATACACACTTATATATGACATGAATATGTCAGGAATATATGATTAGTATATTATACACATTCTGGTCAGTAATGGAGGTGAATCTTCTTCAGGGGTCAGAGGTGGAGGTGAATCTTCTTCAGGGGTCAGTGGTGGAGGTGGATCTTCTTCAGGGGTCGGAGGTGGAGGTGGATCTTCTTCAGGGGTCGGAGGTGGAGGTGGATCTTCTTCAGGGGTCGGTGGTAAAGGCCAATTCTGTGTTAGGTAGAAATTTAGGGTAGAAATCTTCTGCCACGTCTTCTCTACATCAGCTTCAGGATTGGGATTTTTGAGCTCATCATTTTCAATAGTATTAATATAGTCATTACAGAGAGTTTCTGCTTTCTCTTTTGCTATTCTCTGCAGCTCCTCTTTCAAACGTTTGTTGACCTCCTCAGACAGAAGGTCCTCATAAACCTCTCTGTAGTACGGCAGACAGCAGTTCTTTTTCCCAGCTCTACAGCATTTAACGATGTTCCAAAATAAAAGAAGGACACCAATTACAATAAAACCAATTTCCTAGAAAAGAGACAAAGGTCAACTTTAGTACTGACACCATGTTTCTTTGAACAGGTTAATAAAACACACACATGCTTTTCTGTAGAGTTCAACTTGTTGGTCTAGTGACCTTCATCTTCCTGGAACTAGTCTCAGTCCACCAGAACCAGGACAGATCTCTGATTGACAGCTTCACTTTAAGTATGACCTCGTTTACCTCATCACGTTTGCTGCAGTATAATAATGGTGATGTAATAATGTAGAATGGTACATAGGAACCAATCGTATAATCTGAATTATTAACATCCGTTTTATCTGATTGTGTGATGTCACTTACCAGTGATGTTCTGTAGTATTGACTTTTAGCGAGACGCTCGTCTGAGGTCAGGTTTGTCTTGCAAGGAAGTTGTTTCTGGGAAGAGTTCCAGCCGGTCATCAGGCAGACGAACAAATCTCCATCAAACCAAAGAGGTGTCGTCCAAACAGCAGCAGTCGTCAAATAGATGATGATCAACCTCAGAATGAAGCTGCCAACGATGTCGCAGCAAATTGTCTTTTGGTAGTAATTCTGAACGAGGATGGTGATAAACGTGGACAGGAACGGAGGAACTACCATGAACACAATTATAAAGGATACATCATCTTTGCACAAGCAAGTGAATTTCAGATCAAATAAATACTGCAGAACAAAGGAGATGACTATGAATGTGAAGATGCCGACTGCTTTCGTTATCAGGCTGAGAATCTGAGAAACGTCCGGGTGGGTTGGCATTCTGTCTGGAAGGACGGGAAAAGGTTTTAAAAATCTGTTGTAGTTTTTCTTCGTTTGCTTCCAAGAAGAATCCAGCATTCATCCGTTCCTACCTCCACCAGCCACACTGATGTGATGCAGTTTGTCCTCTTTATGGCGTGAATAGAGGAAATAGAACTGAATCCTCAGCAAAGACGTTACCACAACATGCCAACGCTTCACTTCCTGTTTATTAAAAACCTTTATTATCTCTGCTTCTGTGTTCATCTGTTACCTGCAGTTTACAACAGAAATGTTCTTCTATAGCTGAATTACTGGCATCCAGCAGCTTCTTGGTTAGTGAGGACAGTATTTCTCTGTCTCTACAACACAAACCTGCACAGAACAGGAAATGACCATCATTCATTCAGTCTCATTGATTGGCTGAAAACATTAAACATGAGATTTTATCTGGGAAAGTCCTAGAATGTCTGTAAACTAAACCACAACGAGGTCACATGATGATATTTAGTTTTCATTCTCACATTGACCTCTAGAGACCCGTTGTACTGTGGTGCAGGGAGAGGTGGAGGTTATTGATGATAGAACTACACTTGTTGTTGGTTTCTATGCATCAATAACACATCAACTATGGCCTGAGTCTCCATCCCTGGTCCTGGACCCACTGATTCTACTAATGAAGGTCCTTAGAAAGGACCCTGCTCAGCTGCCCTGTCCTGTGGCGTCCCCCAAGGTTCAATCCTCGGTCCCTTCCTGTTCTCCATACACATCCTTGGTCAAATTAAAAACATCTCATATCACACATTCACAAACTAGTGAGGACAGTATTTCTCTGTCTCTACACTCAACACAGAACAGGAAATGACTGTTATTCATTCCATCGACAGTGGCTGAAAACGTTAAACGTCAGATTTTATCTGGGAAAGTCCTAGAATGTCTGTAAATTAACCACAACGTGTGACTGGACTTAGTTTTCATTTCTCAACTGGATTTTTTGGTGCAAGATGAGTTTCAGCAGATGTTTTGCTGCTTCATCAACTCTGAATAATCTGGGATTTGGTATTTTTGGAAATAAGGGTTAGACTCTTATTTCTCATTGGTTCAACTTGGTGTGTTTATAGTTTAATGAGGCCAAAAATATGATCATCCAATGAGGCGAATTTTGAGCATCTATACTTTATTTTAGACTTTTCAATATCCTCATTATCTTCATTCCAGCTTGTTTTAATGTCATCTGTGGAGCTAAGAAGGGATTTTCTATTATTTGACTTGTTCTGTTTCCTGAATTATAACCAACCACCGTTTCCACTGTTAAAATACCTTTAAAATGACAAAACACACATAAAACATATGTAATATCAGCTCATATGTCTGGAGTTAAAGGTTGTTTCTGCCTAAAAATCAATTGTTGTCATTCATGAGTCTGATATTTAATAGATTTATTACATAAAACTACTTTTAAAGGGAAAATACAACCAGAACCTTTTACACTTCTGTATCTTTACTTCTACCTGTGATCAATGAACACATCATTGAATTATTGGTTTTGTAGAATCCAGGCCTTGAACGTTCTTCTCCGTCTCTTCTCTCCAACGTCTTCGTCCTTCAGGATTCGACTCGACAATATTCTCTCACAGATAAACGTAGACTTTTATTTTCCAAACACAAAATCAAGTCAGTTGTTTCAGACTGATTCCAGCAGCCGTTACAGAGACGTTCAGACAAACACTTCATCACTGTTAAAGGTTTCTAGAGAGAAACGAGTCTCAATGTCAACAAGAATCAGTGTCACAACTCGTGATTGGACAAACAGAAGCTTCATCACATGAAGAATAATAACGTGTCACTTGTATTGAGGCTAATTTCTCTCCAGTTTATACAAACATGAACCTGTTGGGACATTATTTAGATCAGATGTGTTAATATTTATAAGCAGAATGAATGAACACTACACGATAATGTAGTAATGAGCAGCTATAACTGTAATTAATGTTTATAACTCCATTATAGTGTTTATTATGTGTGAACTACTTATAAATACTTCAAGTTAAATGTGACCAATGTTAAAAAAATCAAGTTAGAGAGAAACATTAACGGCTCCAATAAATCATCTAAATAGATTCATAGAAAAATAAAGTTGATTGAATTTGATTAAACTCTGAGTTTATTCTAAAAAATACTTTAGTTCTGTCTCATTGTGTCACTGATTTACTACAAAAATACTTCATAACAAACTAGAATCAACTTTAATAGGAGCCAGAATAAAGGATTCAGATCCTTTAATGGAGTAAAACTACCAGTACCACAGTAATATATATATAATACTGCATTCAGGCGTTTATATAGTGTTTTTACACCTGTTACTGTAGAATAATGTGTTTTACTGCTGGTGTTAAACCTTTGAGGAATAATTCAACATCTTTGAGAAATACAGCGATGTTTACAGATAATTTAATCTCTGTAGAATATTAATGTGGAAACCACGGATTTATCAGTCGTTGAGCATAAATTTAAATACTCATTAAATCCAGATTGACGTCGGAACTTTTCCATTCGTGATGAAACAATAGATTTAATGTCGACTGGACTAGAAACGTCCTGTTACATCAGGACCGTGACCATCCTCCATGTTTTATTGTTGCCATGACGACTCAGGTGTCACACATTGAGTGTAACAGTCAATCTTTATATAAAGCTCTTTCTGATTGGCTGTTGGGAGCCAATCAGAAACAGAAGCCCTGCTGTATCTGGGTGAATCTTAACGCAACAACCAATGATAAAAGCCTTGGAACTGTTCACTTCTGCTACAAGTTTTATTTTCTTTGGAAACTATTAAACAATAATTTAACCTAAAAGTTGAACAAATGTGTAAAAACGCTAGAAATCAGCTGCTTGGACTCAAATCCTTTTAAACTTTTACTTTTAAACGTGTGGCTTCTCCCAGACATTTAACTCAGCTTCTCTTAGTTTTTGTCTTTATGTTTTACAACAGAAAGTTAGAATTTCATGTTGTATTTCTGATGTTTTTGCTGCATCAGAACTATAACGATTGATCGTTCATCAATGTTACCAGACAGGATGTTCTTTAACGTCATTGGAGCATCAAAAACATGGTCAGATTACAGTATT
The DNA here is from genome assembly GCA_030544235.1 of Lepturacanthus savala. Classification (NCBI taxonomy): domain Eukaryota; kingdom Metazoa; phylum Chordata; class Actinopteri; order Scombriformes; family Trichiuridae; genus Lepturacanthus; species Lepturacanthus savala. The sequence goes on from CM060483.1 coordinate 22,903,575, forward strand.
TAAACGTCTCAGACATTTAACTCAGCTTCTCTTAGTTTTCATCTGTATGTTTTACAACAGAAAGTTAGAATTTCATGTCGTATTTCTGATGTTTATGATCAATGACTGATCGTTCATCAATATTACCAGACAGGATGTTCTTTAACGTCATTGGAGCATCAAAAAAAACGACAAAGATGAAAAACGTGCAGCGTCTTCACGTCTTCTTCTTTGATTTTGGAATCTAAATATAAACCTGCAGAATTCAACTATTATTTGGTAATTTACTGTATTTATTTTATGCTCAACTACAGATAAAAACTCAGAATATTCTGACAGATGTCGTCGCCTCCTACTTCAAATATCCTCGAAGGTAAGTTGAGTCAAAAGATGCTGAATTGTTCCTCTGACAGAAGGAGACGTGAAAGAAAACACAGACTCGTTGCTCGTCTTTACTTTAAAACACAGGAAATGAGGAAGGTTTGTTCAGGAGGTCCAAGGCATTACCAATAGAACCACGATGAAGCAGTCACTACAAATCAAGCACAGAGAAAGGTTTAATGTACACAGATTTGCATATTAAAATAAAGGAGTGTTTGAAGCCTCAACCACTGACTGTCTGTCTGTAGATGTCCTGGAACATGGTTGGTGTTCAGCTACAGCTCTCAGCTCAACGTCAGGGAGAGAAAAGGACAATATTTCTACTGAAAGGTCAAAGAAGAAGGAAAATACTCACAGGAAATAAAAATACTTCAAAACTAGCATACTAAACGTACTTATTTTATCTCTTGGCTTAACTAAACCTGAACCTGCATCACACAAACATCTGGTTCTGTTAATCCTAACGTGTGTTAGTTCTGAAGGAAAACACCAGCTCACAAACTAACGTGTTGTTTTATGTTGAGACCGAAACAGAATCTCACCTGAAACGTCTGAAAGTTGCTGCTACTTCACAGAGATGGAGCTGAGCTATTATTGCCGACGACAACTAAAGTGCATGCTGCTTTATCCACGAACTCAATGGCTTGTACAGAAAGTCATTAACACATTAATAGAATATTTAACCTGTAACTCCTACAGGGCTCTGCAGCACAACGCGTTAGCATTTTATTCACTTGTATACGACGTATACACACACATTTTCAAACAAAGTGCGAGAAGTAACCAAAGAAACACACGACTGAACCGATGACGCGTTGATGCCGACGACGTCAAGAAAAAAGACTCGAGATCAAATTCTAACGAACGCGTTGAGGATAAAAACAGAGAAATCAGCTGCTTTTTATACGATTTTTAAACTGAACTGACAAACAGACGTTCAGTTCTCACGTTTGGCACTTTTTATTTTTTTTAAGCTTCCGTGATGCATCCGAAGAAATATGATGCATAAAATCCAGATGTCTCAGCCTGAACGTGCTGGATGTGCTGTGCGTTATATTTATTTATATATATATATAAATATATATATATATATTTGCTGTAAGGTCCTGTGCAGCACAGGGAAACCTGCAGACTTTATGTCTAATCGCGGCTGAAGATGCCGTCCCTGATTAATGGGGATGATATACGTTGGTTTTATTCTTTATTAGCTAATGATTTATTTTCCTCAGCATCAAACACATCAAATCCTCTGTGGTAATGATTTCTACTGCTCGACGGTGTCGTTTAGACACTTTAACTCAGAAAAACTTTTGTGATAAAACACTCACTTTTCACTTGATGCAAAAAAACCTAAACTTTTAAAAGGTAAAAGTTTCCTCTTTAATTCATCAGCAACATTTCTATAAAAGGAAGTTTGTTCTCAGGAATAAACACGAGTCTGATGGAAATTACAAACAAACGCTGCTGAATTTAATGGATTTAAACTCATCAATAGACTCATTGATGTTCTCAGTGTTAAATCTGAGGTTAAAGTCTCATTTAGTTTATATTTGTATAAACTCTACGATGTATTCAGGTACCTTCAACCTGAGCCTAAATACATGGTTACACCAGCTAATAACTGACATTATTGGTTCATTATTGGATAGAAAAGGTAATAAAGCAGCATCGTTGGTTCATAATTTCTAGACGACAGCGAGTTTATTCTTCTAGAACAAAGAAGCTGAAACCATCGAGTCTGAAGATAAAAGTTAATAAGCTGCTAAAATACAAATGTTCAGCTTCTTCATGCAGCAGAGAAACAATCAGACAATAAATTAAAGGGAGACTTTGTGGTTTCTGGAGACATCTAGTGGTGACGCTGCAGATTACAGCTGAAAATAAGTTGTTTGGTTTGAACTGTAGATAAAAAATAGGTAATAAAACACAGCAATTCCTACTTTAATTAAATTATAAACTAATTAAATATTATATTTCTATGAAGTTTGACGACACCTTTAAGGAGATAAATGTTTTTTCACAACCTTGTTATTTATCTAAAAATAATTTATTAAATGTTTTAAAGAGAAACGAGTTATTTAAACTGAAAATTACAACATGCAGAGAATAATTATAAAATGTTGGATTCATCTCAATCTGCAGAACTCAGGGGCAGAAACAGCTTCAGATATTTCTAGAAGTCGTCATCGGGGCGTTGATTAGTATAAATATGAATTTCACTCAGTTAATCGTTAATAATTTGAAGCATTAACCAGATGAAGAAACGTAGAAACTCAGCCGTCAATGCCACAAAGTCCTGGTAAAAACAGACGTGATGTTTGCAACAGAATTATAAATCGTGGCCAAATATATTGATGCAAATAACAGCAGCAATTTAGCATTTAGCATGTTGTAGCCAAACAGTTTAGAGGCTTTAATTTATTCACAGAAGGTTTCACATGGAGTTCTGATCAGTTTATATTAGAAGCAGCTAAAAATGCATTTTTTTTTGACAAAAACTCAAACAGCAAAGTAACTGAATGGGTTGAAGGTGACAAAGGAAAGGCCATGTTAGCACAAGTTAGCTAGAAGGGTACAAAGGTACAAAGAAAAATAAAGCGTCATTGATGTATTTTTCACATAATTCGTCACGTCCAGAGACACAAAGCAACTTTTTAAGAAGCATATTTGTAGATTGATGGGACGTTTACAAAGAATAGTAAAAAACAACCTTGATAAATACCAGAGATGTGACGACGTTAGTGGACGAGCCACTGATCTAGTTTCTCTTTTGCCTGACGTGAAGCAACAGATGTTAAATATGAATGAAATACACGTTTTATTCTGTAAAATGTTGTTTTTCTGATAAATTCCAGACGTTTCCTCATTAACAGCAGATCATCCAACGTACAGGACATGAATTACATTTATAGACAACAAATCTACTGTTCTATTCTGGTAAAGGTTCATTAAATCAACAGAGGTGTATTTGATCGTGAGGAAAATAACAAGCTAATTCTACAACGGCTACAACACTGACTGGTGTGTGTTTGGGGAGGAGCAGGAGTCGCATGCATATGTACATTTATTCATTTAAACCTTCCTGTTCATCTTCGTACAGAAGACAGTGGAGCACAGGGTTAAAGACAGGAAACAACCTTTGTTATCTCGTGATCAACAGAACAAACAGGATCCGTGAAGCTAACGACAGGAAACCAGAGATTGAACCTGAAGGACGAGCTCCTGGTTCACTGGTTAATGTTTAATTCAGCCGTCACCATCAGACACGAAGGTCATGAAGCTGCAGGCGACAATGAAGCCGGAGGACGAACAACCATCGAACAACCATCGAACAGGTTGAGTCAGAGAGACGTGAAGGTCTAGATACTTAGATTACTGGTTATGAACGTTGGGGAATGATGGGTCTGGTTTATCTGGACTTATCTCAGACATCTCTACGGTTTCTCTTCCTTATCACAGGGAACCAGATGAGACGGTCCAGGTCGACAGAGACGCCTCGTTTCCATTCACCAAAACCAGCTGACGTGGTTCAGTTTCTATCAGTTTCTATGGTTAGAACAGGACTGCAGTGACATACTTATCACGGCCTGAGGCGTGTTCCTGCACCACGTTAATCAATAATCAACCACACGGGTCAGGATTGGACTCGTGACTCGTCCTCTGGCCAATCAGAGTCCAGCAGGAGGATTACGTCACATTAACCTGTTCCTCCTGAGGGGTTTAGTTATTAATAATGAACCTTGTTGTTCAGCAGCATCAATATGTTCATGTAACAATAAACTCAGCTACAAGTTTATATCAAACATTATTACATTAACTAAACCACAACCAATAATATGAGAATAGAGAACATTTGTGATAATATTAATGAAATAAACCAGTTTAAACTGGTCTGGTTCATGTTGTAATTACTGATCTGTAGATGAATTCAGCTGCTGACACATGATTTACAGCTGGTTTTAACAGAAATAGATGAGTTATTTTTGGGGGCGGAGCTAATTTTTATAAAATTCTATCTGGATGTTCATTATAAATAGATTCAGACACTGATCCAACATCTGACAGGTGTTAACTTTATTTAAACCAGGATCATCCAGTAAACCTGGAGTTGTACAGATAAACTACAGAGGAAGTAGATGATAAACAGACCTGGAGAGAACAGGTCACCTGGAACCTGAAGTGAACCCACAAATAGAACCAGGCCAGTTGATCAGAAACTGATTTTAGGGGGTTCCTGGTGGGAGGAGACCCTGTGGAACACCAGGACATGATGATGGGTTCATAGATCCCATCAGACCAGACCTGGGTCTTTGTTCAGACTTTCGTGACCTGGACCTGGATACGTTTTGGAAAATGGGTCAATAATCTGATCTGTGATCAGCTAACAGAAGGTTTTATGCCTTTTTATGGAAAACTCAGCACTAACATGACTTTGATGGACATTACGTTGGTAAATATTCAGTTAAAGTAGTTAATACTAACATATAATAGTAAAATATGCAGATATTCCAGGTAAAGTCCCTCTGTGTGTTGATATTTAGCTGATTATTAGAACAAAGCTGTTCCACGATGAAAATAACGACTGATCACGAGAAAACAAAGATGGCTGAGTGTGAATCACAGAGAAGTTCCTGTGAATATAGAAATAATGGCACATGCTCCAGTATCTTCACGTTCTGTCCTGGCAGCAAATAATAGGGCGTCGGTTTAGATGACGGTGACTTTCTTTGGTTAAACAACCTCTTCCTTTTGTTAATGTCACTGGAACATGCTCCACTCTGTTAGTTCCACTATTCATTGGACTTTTATCTCTCATCCAAACAACAACAGGCCCAGTCACCTTCACTCCTAGAAAATTGCATACCAGAGGAAGAAGGTGGTCGGTGTCTAGACCAGAGACCTGGTCAAGGCAACGGGAAGGTAAGACAGTTCTATACAAACTGAGATATTCCTGTCTGGCTCAGACTAATGGTCCTGTCTCACCCTCTATATGAGCATCTAAAAGCAGATTTAGAGCTTGTAGAGAGCGAGTGTGCAGTGCTATAGATGTTCCTGTTGTGTCATTTCACACCACAGGGGTAAATTAAGCGCTTGAGAAGTTCTAAGAACATTATTGGTCCTGCGATGCTGACTCTAGTGGGTCAAAGGGGGAAATGATGACGCATGGATCCCAGGAGCAGCAGATAATGGACAGAAGTTCATTATTTCTAGACGGTGACACATTAGTTGTTGTGCTTATACCATGGCCACTCACCAAAGGAACAACACAGGTCGACACTGACGGGACTTTTAGCACCGAACCAAAATTAGAGCTGATTGGAATGTTACTAACACGGGGGTCACCAAATCTGCTGCTGGAGACTTTAGGAACTCCAACACACCTGAGTCTAACGATGAACTGGTTCTTCTTGTTAACGAGTTGATAATTAGAACCAAGAGGATTCATGTGGGGACTAAAACCTGCTGGAGCCGGTTGGTGAGCTCTGATCTATGGATGTCTGAAACTGAAATACCAAAGTTGTTATAACTGAGCCTCAGGGCGACACTGTTTTTGTTCTTTTAAAGATATTTCAGGTCATAAATTGATAAAGTGGTTCCTGTTTGAAGTTAAAAGGATCACCAGAGTCATTGGTGTCAATGACAATGACTGAATAGTTGAGATATTTCAGTCTGGACCAGTTTTCACCAATAATTGAGCCCAATTATGTCAATGTCGGTTAGTTTAACTAATAACAGCTGTTGTTGCTATGGATGCGTTCAGTTTTATATACTGACATTAACAGACAGATGCATCCAGGGCTTAAGGCCTCACTGGATGCGATGAATTGTATCCTATGGTCGTCATAGTAACCAGATCTCAACTAAACTGAACGTTAACAATCAGGAATCTGTTTTTGGAAGAACGCCGGTCGTCTCTTCAGCAGAGATCCATGACACCAGCGTCCTACTGGGACACTACCTGGTTACTGTCGTTAAGTTGATTTAAAAGTAAATGATGCATCAACTTCTGACTGGAACTACATGTTTGAGGTAATCACGATGATAAAACATTGAATTTGTACCACACTTTTCATTCGTAGCAAAAACTCGGAGTGCCACCGTATTAATAACATAGAACACACAACATAAAGAAAATAGTAAAAAGATGAACAATCCTTCCTGAATGGAAAAGGTTTCAGGCTTTTTTAAAAAGAGACTCAGGTCTGTGCTGCTCTCAGATGGTTAGGAGGCTGTTACAGGCCTGAACCACACCCCACGGTGCAGGTCTTAGTACTGGGGGTGGGTTTTAGTGGTGTGGTCAGTTCCTCTAGGTAGGGAGGCGCATGTCTAGTAATGGGTTTGTGTGAGTAGCAGGATTTATACGAATCCAGAAGGAAACAGGGAGTCAGTGCAATGAAACCTGAATCGGCGTCATATGTGTGTCTCTTCTAGATCTAGAACCTGGCAGCAATATTCTGAAAGTACTGGAGCTTCTTCTCTTGTCATGAGGAGCTAAAGGTTTGGACAAGTTCCCCTACAGGAAACAGGGTCAGAAAGGGGTGGAGTTTACATTTGTGGGAGGGTAGAAAGAGGTTTTGCATAGATGTTATATATGGTCATACTGAGATTAGGGACAGGAGGGAAGGGGATTGTCCCGCCCATCAAAGGTGAGATGAAGTATGAGGAATGATTGAATATGATTTATAGTTCCAATTACAACTGTTTCAGTTTCCTGTTTAACTGAGGGACATGTTTGCTAATCCAGGCCTTTATCTCCTTAAGACTGATGCTAAAGACTGCAGAAAGTCTTTGATGTACAGCCGAGTGTCATCAGCAAAAGACATCTCATGTCTGGTGATGACAAGTCCAAGGGGTAGATTATAAATGTAGAGGACAAACAGGATGTAGATGGGTCTGAGAAGTGACTTTTACAGAACAGCACAGATGACAGGGAGTGATCTGGACCTTCATCCTTCAAGTGAGACGTACTCAGTCCTGTTGGAAAGTAGGACCCAAACAAATGCAGAGTCAGTCCAATGGTGGCATAGGGGATTCCACAGAGTCAAGTCTTAGCACTCAGGTCAAGGAAGATCAGGAGAAAAGGGGGCTCAATACCATCTGTCATCAGCAGTTCTACAGAACCCTGCACAGAGCTGAAAGGTTGGGGGACCAGGGTGGTTGACAATGGGGATGTAGGATTTGACCAGCTGTTTGGAAAAGGGGTCCAGGGCTCCGGTATGGGGTCTCGACCAGAGACCACAATCTCCCGGATGGAGGGTTGACGAGAGAGGAAGACCCGGACATCAGAGACCAGATGTTGTCGACCTCGGCTTTTCTGTAGCCTCAAACGTGGAAGATGATTGCACCTTATCGTTGGGTGGCTCCTAGATCGTTATTAACTAGGGTGGAGTAGAACTGCGACCAAGCAACTTCAAGGGACTTGAGTAATTCCTTTAATGTCCAGTTCATGTAACAGGATGAGTGTCCGAAGCATCATTCCAGGACACGTCCAGCTGTTTTTATTTTCTCCAGTTCATAATAGTCATGATGTTTTTCCAGTTCGGGGAAAAAGCATTTGATGCTTATGTTTAGTAAGGGGGGGGGGGGGGGGGGGTGACAGAAATGTCAAATCTATTGAGACCACCTTGTGGTCAGACACACCCAGGTCAATGACCTGTAGGTTATTAAAAGGGGCGGAGTCAGTGACGGCCATTAGCGATGAGTAGGGACATCAACATGCTGCTTCAGGCCAAGACTCAGGAAGTCCACTGCAGAGTGAGAATGGGATCGTCCACAGGTAAACTCAGGTGAACTATCTCCGACAACAACTATGGAGCAGAGTGAGGTGAGGATGTCGTGTATCTCAGGGAGGGAGGATGAGTTTGGTTTCGGGGGATGAACCATCATGGAGTATGGAGGTTTACATTTAGAGCAAGGCATTCAAAAGAAAGAGCAGGCATTGACTTCAACGGACGACTGCCAGTCATGCAGAAATGAGTATTTTCCTCGGCCATGGTATAAATCCACAATATTCTGTTGATGTCTATTTTAGACAGTTTCCTCTAACGTGGCTGAACCTCCTCTAACATTGTCCTGTATCAGGATTTGTCAGCTAACATTATGGATGATTCAGACATAAGACGTAAGTTTCTGTTAAATCTAACGGGACTATTTCCTTCCTACGCCGTCTCTCTGCATTAGCTGAAGCCAGTAGTAAACTGCACAGTAGTCTGTTAAACATTTTCAAGCATTAGCATTTTTCGTTTGGCATTATGCTAGCAATCTACAAAAGTAAGCCTAGGTTTCACTTACAGTTTCAGAAGTTAATAATTTCTGTTAACATTTTATTGCAGCGTTTAAGTGAAAATATTAAATTAGTAACATATATATATATACAGTCAAAGTTCTGAAACAAAAAAAAAGACTAAGACATAAGCTTGACCGTAATGAAGGTTAAAATATCAGTCAGTTTGTGACTGAGCATGTTCTTTTCACTGACAGGCCTCGTTTGTTGTTTTGCAAAAATTTGTTGATGTTCCTTAGGTAACGCTAGTTAGTAGATGCACCCACCCACATTAGAGGGATGGGATCTGTAAAATACCCCTATTTGATCCTAAAGTATTCCTTTCCACTGGAACATAGATACAACCTGTCTGTGGAGTTTTAAAGTGCCTTCAGAGTTGTGCAGATTTAGTAACCCAACTCAGCTTGTGTACATACGTAGAAGTTTCATATTTACAGAATAACAGAGATGAAAGGGTTGAGATGCCCTAAGGGTATTGGGATTTCTTTCCTTCAAAGACCAGCATTTGCACGTTCAGAGTTTTTAGGTTTTAGGTTACATCACTGCTACCGGTGTAGAAAGCTTCCCCAAGCTCAGAGATGTGGTTAAGACACGGAGGATGGACAGAAAGTCACAAACACCTGGAATCAATGCAGCAAAATACCTGAATTCAAGGTATGATAATAAGGTGATGATTCAACTTTAATGCTAATTTTGATGGTTGCACTTTGCATATAACTGTTGCATATGGACACAATAAGTGGATGTGTAAAGATCCACTTTGATGACCATCACATTTCTATTTATTTTGACATCAAAGGTCCTTCTTTAAGTCTCACTTTATAAAAACCTCGGTTTGGTAGCTTTCCACAAACTTTGGGTCATGAAGACACTAAAAAGTTGTTCCTGTTATTTTGTCTACCCTATGCATGCAATTTCATAAACACAAATAAAACTATGAACCTCGAAAATGTCTGTAAAGTTGAATCAAGACCCACGAGTAATGTAGTTTTATAACGAACCTACTGTCACTGATCAGATGATGTTTGTGATTCTGTGTCCACTCTGTATTTGTTAGTCTTTTTGTCATATGAAACTTTTTAGAAACTTCATTTAGTTAGTTTGGTTTATATCTGGTTAAACTAGAGCATTGTGTGTTTTCCCCGTTAATTGTATTTGAGTTGTGTCCGTTTGTCTAGACCCTTGTCTTCATTCCTTTCTGGCTCCTTCATCTTCTACACTTTTCCATCCACCTTCCCTCCGTTAACTACACGACATCTGACTCCACCACACACTGCTCGGTGTACTCCTTCACCAGCTCCACGTTCAAGATGTTGTTGCAGAATTCAGCCATGGGCTTCCAGAGCGGCGGATCCAGGAACATCTGGCACATCACGTGGCCCTTCAGGGTGGCGGTGTGGCGCTGCAGGTGGCACAAGAACTGCTGCCGAGCCAGGTCCAGGTCTTTACCAAACATGTCAATGTTCAGGTAATACCTGGTCAGGAGAAGAGAATCACTTAATTCTTCTATTACGCCAAAGAGACATTTTTACACAAATAACTTTATAACTTGACTCTAAACCTGGAAGAATAGAAAGTGTTGAGTTTGGTTTTAAATGTGGACACAGTAGTGATGGATCTAAGTAGGTACTAGGGTATCTGGTAGCTATCTAGGAAACTAGATACCCTAGTATATATCTAGTACACTGGGGTATCTGGATAGTTACCCTAGGTAGATAGGTACTAGGGTACAGTAGATACTCTAGTACCCTAGATAGGTACTCTAGTACTTCTACCATCTACCTAGGATACCTAGATAGTTACCCTAGGTAGAAAAGTACAAGGTACACTAGGTGCTCTAGTACCCTAGATAGGTATCTAGTACCTAGTACGTATCTACCTAGGATACCTAGATATGTACCTTAAAACCCTAGATAGGTACTAGAATATCTAGGGTTTGTCCCTAGATACCCTGGTACCTATACTAGATCTAGGTATTAGACATTGTTTTATGTTTTCTTATGGACAGTAGACATACCAATGACATACCAATATCTGCTTGGAAATATAAAAAATACTATAAATAAAGAGTTACCAGTCGTCTCCGATGGGCACCCTGAAAGGGAAGGTACAGAGGCTGGCCATGGTTGGGTTGGCCACATCGTCCACAAGCCAGTCCACGTCCTTCTTCAGCAGGATGGCCATGTTACTGGGCAGCAGCTTGAACGGCTGCCAGTCCTGAATGATGGTGGCGTTGGGAAGGACCCCGTGCATCAGGTCCGTGGTCAGATACAGCCGATGGATCGCCGTGTGGTCCAGACGCACCGGAGGAGGTCCGGAGGAGGAGGTGGACAAAGACAGTTGGATGTCTCCACCAAGACCCAGCTCAGATAGACGGAGCTTGAGGTCTTCAGCTCTGAAGCGAACCAGCAGTATGGCCTGGACAGAAAACACAAGACCCGCAATAAGGATTCTGCATCGATTCAAGATTCTTTGGCATATTTTATTCTTAATTTCAAAAGGTTATAGTTTAAAAATGATAAAAGATAGAGACATTCTGTAAATTAGAGAAATATCAAGGATGACCCAAAGTTTATTTAGGGATTAAACATACCCATCTAATTTGCATATTATGACATCATAGGGTGGGTGGAATAAAGAATATTCATGAAATGTCCCATATGATAACCCTCTATTGATTAGTGTTGTCATATGGCAACAATTACTTTATCTTCATTTTTTCAAAAAGTTGTGATATAAAATCTGTTTTTACAATTAGTTCTGAAAAGGAGGCTTTTATTTTGAAGGACAGACAATTTATGAGGTCACATGACCAGGATATCCTGTTTACTCATGGACGGTTGACATGTGAGCATCATTGTCTCAGTGGAGTCTAGAGGGTTAACGGACTCTTTAGCTGCTAGTACCTGCTTAGTAATGAGGCGATACTTCTGGAAGTCCTTGGGTCCCAGCTTGTCGTCGCGGGTCAGGCGTGTGACTTTGACGTCGGGATATTTGGACTTAACGAGTTCGCAGCAGAACCGCAGTAGAACGCCGGCGACGCCTTTGCCGCGTTCCTGAGGAGCGACGCGAAGACCCTCGACCAGCATCGTCTCCCCATTGTCGATCACTACCACCGACTCCAGGGCGATCTGCCAAAAACACCAAAGAAGACAAAACAAAGACGTGACCACTAACCCCTGGACTGGAACAAAGCAAACAGACTGTGTTTTCTGCACAGGCTGCACATATTACCTTTGGTACAACTACAGACTGGTTTTAATCACTTTAAAACATATTGTACTTGTTTTCACCAGTTTCATGTCGTTTTTTTTATGTTGGAGCCATTTTTTTCCTTAAATTCTCGTCACTGCTGAATTTTCAGAGGACGTACAGATGGTTTTATTTATAAAGGTTCACATAAACACACCAAGTGGACATGATGAGTATAATTTGAACCCGTGTTTACATTAGTGTGTGGTTGTGGTTTACTTTCAGCTCATATACCAGACAGAGATACTGCAATTAAGGCTAATTGCTTTTGAAGGGGAGTTTCAAAGAACTACTTTTTCATTTCCTTTAGGCCAAACTCAAAGACGTGTATGTCATGAGTTCTGTTAGATTGAAGTTGATTGTAAAGCTGCAGAAGGCGTGTACCCCCCTAAAGTTGAATTTGACTAATTACAAGGTCACTTCCTGTGTGTGATGGGGGCGGGGGTTGGGATGAAATGCTGTTTGTCCTGTGAAGCAAGTGTGTTGGTTTTCTTTTTTTCTATGAAAAGTGCTGAGAAGTAAAATCTCTACTTTTGGAACTTTTGAGGACAATTTTATCCTGATTAATTGGACACAATGGACCTAATTCTGAAGATAAATTATGAGTCTCAGTCAATGGTCATAGATAGTCAATGTTTTTTTCCATTCTGGAGGAGACATAGAAGAAAGACATCTGAATATATAAACTGTAACCTTTAAATCTCTGGACTTTGCTAATACTAGGTTGTTATCAATGATTAAAAGGTGAATCTACACAAACATTATCTTAAGGCTCATTTTATGTAGTACACCCTACGGTATCTCTACTTGTTTAACCCTCATGTTGTGTTCCAGGTCAAATATGAACCGTTTTCAAGTTTTTTGTCTCTGGAAAACGGGTTAGGGTTAGACTAACCCTAGAGAGACCAGGGTTAGACCAACCCTAAACCCTAACCCCAACCCTAACCCTAACCCTTAATTTGATCAGATTCACCTAAGATTCCATGACTTTGTCCACATTTGGATTATAAATAATGAATCCTTCTTCTTCAGCAGCACCAATATGTTCATGTAACACACCAAAATGTCCACAATAAACTCAGCTACAAGTCTATATCAACCATTATTAGATTAACTAAACATCATTTAAACCCCAACCAATAATATGAGCACACAGAGAAAACACGAATCTGTAGATTTCTGCTTTTTTGTGATAATCTACCTGGACACACCTGAACTAAAACATCTACATCTATAACTAATTCCCTATCAGACTTTTCTGCTCCATAGATGAATTCAGCTGCTAACCCATGATTTTCAGCTGGTTTTTAACCTGTAGAGATGTTTTTTTCTTAATGGAACGGTCAAATTTGACCAAGAACACCACATTGATTAATATGAAACGAACACGACATGAGGGTTAAAAGCCATGACCAAGAATCCATTAATACATGTCTCTGAATGTGGTTGGAATAGAGGAGCACCTCAGGGAGCCTTTTCCTAACCACAGGAATTCGATATCCATTGAACTCACCACTTTCCCTTGTTTGCGGGCCAGTATGACCGTACGGTTGGTGTCCTCCAGCCAGCTGGTGTATCTGGTGGGCAGGTAGTCCAGGCCGCCGTAGATACCCTGGCTCATGGCCATGATGTCGTCGAAGTCCTCCTCGGTGGCCACGGAGAACTGGAGGCCCGTCTGGGACAAGGCCTCGGGCAGCTGGGGCATCGTCAGGCTGGTGTCGATCTTCATCTCGAAACAACTGCTGAGATACAAAGTGGAGGAGAGGTTGTGGTACGGTGGATTGGATTCATCACCATAGAGTAGGTCGACTCCCAGGTGGTTCTACTTTAACCTGTTCCTCCCTAGGTTGGTTTACAATAAATAATTCATCCTTCTAGTTCAGTAGCAGCACCAACGTGTTCATGTAACTCACCGAAAGAAGAAACTCAGCTACAAGTTTATATCAACCATTATTACATTAACTAAACATTATTTCAACCCCAAACAATAATATGAGAACATAGAGAAAATTTGTGATAATATTAATGAAATTTGCCAAATTCAGGTTCACCTGGACACACCAGAACTAAAACCTGTTTAAACTGGTCTGGTTCACCCTGTAATTCTGACATTTGGTGTAATTACTGATCAGACTTTATTGATCTATAGATGAATTCAGATGCTAACACATGATTTACAGCTGGTTTAAATCTAAATAGATGTTTTTTTTTTACTTTTGTGCTTTATTCTATCTGGATGTTCTTCAACACTGTTCATTTTAAATAGATTCAGTCACTGATACAACTATCTCACAGGTGTTAACTTTATTTAAACCCAGGATCATCCAGTAAACCTGTAGTTGTAGAGATAAACTACATTAAGTCTGGACATGTCTTTTTGGAGTCGTAGACTGATAAATAGACCTAGAGAGGAACAGGTTAAAAAAGCATTTTACAGTTTTCAGAAACCAGGACTAAAGCTCAAACATCTTTTGAGTCTTCAAGCATCAACAAGCATCTTCAAAGATGTGAAAAAGCTGTTTGCAGCTGGTTTTATTCTTGATTTAATCACTGAATCAACAGAAAATAACCATCTATTCAACCAAAAAAGAAGCATCTGTGATCAAAAGGATTGAATATAACATTCAATCAGTTGCCTGAAGTGATTTAAATGAAATTAGTGTCTCTGGGAGCAAAAGGAAACACATTCCGAGTGCATCAAGGAGTTAAAGTGTCCACACAGTGAATAAAACATGCTTTATGCAGAGATACGTCAGTACAGAGTTTTAGATTATTGATAGTTGTTGTTGCAGGTCTGTCCATAACCTTTTAACAACAGCACTTAGCATTAGCATCATTATCGGTGGTACAGGTGCTAGCTGCAACATGCCACAACCAACTAAACTCAACTCTGATGCTAAGAGGAGCGAGCGTCCACTTTTTATCATCAACACAACTGAGGTTATACGTCCATCAACCTCGACCAATCACAGAGCAGCATGGTGAAGACCTCAGAGATTCAGTCTCTGCTTCTAAAACCTCACGATTACCACAGTAGACGACGCCGCCGCCTTTTATTAGAGGTTGAATTCTGTAGGGAGGCAGTGACATGGAAGGAAAGTTGGAAGAGTTTGGATCAGACAAGTGTTGAGCTTCAAAAGTTTGAAAATAGGTTTTATTTCACAAATTAGGTAACAGAGGTTTGGGAATTAAAGACAAGTCGAAGCCTTAAATGTCAAAATAATCCAGGGTACGCATCAAAACTGTCCATTGGCGTCTTTCCAGCGTTGCCAGATCCTGGTGCCAGTAGCAGCTCTTGACTTTCAGCCGTCACCTTTTAAGTCTAGTTTCTAACTAAAGTCTGGTTTATTCTTCTAAAGTCTGGTTTATTCTTGGCTGATTTCACCTCCAATAAATCCTAACTACACGTCTAAGTTTTTCTTAAGAAGAATAATCTAGACTTTAGAGGAATAAACTAGACTTTAGTAGAATAAACTAGACTTTAGTAGAATAAACTAGACTTTAGAGGAATAAACTAGACTTTAGAAGAATAAACTAGACTTTAGAGGAATAAACTAGACTTTAGTAGAATAAACTAGACTTTAGTAGAATAAACTAGACTTTAGTAGAATAAACTAGACTTTAGTAGAATAAACTAGACTTTAGAGGAATAAACTAGACTTTAGTAGAATAAACTAGACTTTAGTAGAATAAACTAGACTTTAGAAGAATAAACTAGACTTTAGTAGAATAAACTAGACTTTAATAGAATAAACTAGACTTTAGTAGAATAAACTAGACTTTAATAGAATAAACTAGACTTTAGAAGAATAAACTAGACTTTAGTAGAATAAACTAGACTTTAATAGAATAAACTAGACTTTAGATGAATAAACTAGACTTTAGTAGAATAAACTAGACTTTAGTAGAATAAACTAGACTTTAGTAGAATAAACTAGACTTTAGTAGAATAAACTAGACTTTAGTAGAATAAACTAGACTTTAGAACAATAAACTAGACTTTATCCTCCACCGTCTCTTTGTTTTCATGATGTTAGATCAATGGACGACCAAAGACTATTTGTTGAACTCGGGTTGTTTGTTGACTATTTGTTGAGGGAACTCTGTTTGGTCCAGTTTGGTCTTTTGGTTTTAGGTTGATAGCATCGGTTTTATCAACTGGACCCAGCCGAGTGTTTCAGTTAAAGCTTCCTGGTGGTTTCTACCAAACCAGCAGCACGTGACCCAAACATCACTATAAATACTGAGCCGTAGACTCAGGATGGGAGGAAAGAACAATGGACAGAAAGTCTGAACAAACCTGATAAATAAGGAGACACAGGAAGTGTCAGATCAGCACCTGGCTCCATCCCATAAATCCTGTAAATCCATAAACTCCATAAACTCAACCCTTTAATCCCACACTAATACGCTGTGCTGCCCACTCCACATTACACTCTGGTATTTATCCATTGTTTGGCTGAATAAATCTCAATTCAGTCCATAAAACTCAGTGAACGTGTGGGTTTTGGTACCGTTCTGCCTTAAAGTCACATTTAGTGATGGGTTGAGGGTCAGTGGAGTCAAACTGAATCAACACAAAAAACAAGATGCTGGATCTTTTCTTATGAAGGTTTTTAGGGTTTAATCAAAGTAAAACACAATGCAGTAACACATGGTGCAATACAGTGATCAAATAAAAGCATGAGGCCATACAACAGGTGTGACAGCAACACAACATGATAAAGAGATGATGACATACAGCAGTAAATAGGTCGGGCTGGGTTTAGTTTCAGTTAATTATCAACACGTCAACTGTTGATGGTTTGGATGAAAGTAGTTTTCACAAAAAAATAGAAGAAAATCAGTATTTTATGTAGGAATTTAGACATTTATTAACCCATTTAAGCCCAATTCTGCATATAATAATAATATATATATATATATATATATCCACCTACTAACAGCTAATTTTGTCACTTGTTTTGCCTTATTCCAGCTGGATGTACTTCAACATTAGGCTACTAACACATGGTTTACAGGTGATTTTCAACCTAAATAGACGGAAATAGACATTTTCTTTATTCTATCTGGTAAATGGACGTAGAGGGGAACAGTAAAACTCTACCCAGCCCCAGCTATAAATGACAGATCCTGGCTCCTGGAGTGAAAAGACAGAACTTGTGAGCAGATATTAGTGAAACTTAAATATAACAACACAAGCAGCACAAGCCAGAAAAACACCATGCAACGACTGACCAATGTCTGGTTTCATATAAACACGTTGGAGAACTCGTGGTTCAAGGTAACAACAGACGTTTGAGGCTATAAATCTGAGATTAATCAAAGTAGGAGATGGATAAATCTTTGACTTCAATGCAACACGCGTCCATCTTTGAACACTCGTCCATCCATTCTGTATTGATTCAACCTTGCAGGTTGGTTATTTATGAGCAGACGGGGGCTACTTTTAGCCTCCTCCCCTCCCCCACCTCCTCCTCCTCCTCCTCCTCCTCCTCCTCCTGGACAACATCTGCCCAATCATGGATGGATTGTTTCACAGAGAGAGAGAGGATTATAGAGCCTGAATAGGTTGAACCAACAGATGGCCACGACACCCGGGGCAGCTTCATACGTTCAGATCTCACATCACACGGGAGCAGCAACGAGCCGTAGAGGAAAGAAAACACAGGAAAAAAATCCACAATAACGACTAAATGACTGGATCCAAGCCACAAAACACAGGAATCCTTAGATATCAAACTGTACAGTGAGATATTATCGAGACCTGGAAACTCCTGAGAAAGGAAAAACCCTCAGGGGTCGAATTACTGAAGATTCTCAGGCTCCTAACTTAGCCTAAAAATTCCCAGCATGGATTCTCAGCTCAGGATGATTCTCTGAGAAGGAAAGGACAGCAATTCTTATCTTAGTGAAGAGCTGTGTGACGCTGTTGCTAGGTAGAACTTGGTGGGAACCCTAAAAGGAGCGACTCTGGACACCTGAAGAGCTGTGGAATTAATAGACCTGAGTGTAAAATCAAAAAAACATCTCTGATAAGTAAATAAAATAAAACAGTCCCCAAAACTAAGGTCCATCACATGCTGGTGATATTAGCTTCATGCATTAACAAGCTCAGCTGCTGGTTTCTAAAAAGCTATTAACTCACTGTTGTTCAGCGTTCAGAGGATATTTTTTTTTCTCTCCAAACAGTCGTCTTCTCTTCTCTCAGCAGGTTTCACCTCAGCAGCTCTGTAAGAGTTAAGATGCTTTCATCTTTACTGGGTAAAAACATCCATGATTCTAAGAAGTTTCTTAGAATTTGGCCACTGGTGCAACGGGTCTTTGGTAATACGGCTCCAGGATTCTAGCTGAAGTCCATCTGAGTCCAGCTCGGAGCAGATCTGTGTGGAACCCACCAAAGATGACTCCTTATCTTAGAGTGCAGGAAGCTGGGATGGTTTGGATTGGTCCACTGGCAGGAGATGACTTCTAGACTCAAGGACAGCATCAAACCACTGATAACTCAAGTTCAAGGTCACCAGGAACAAGCAGGAAGATGAAGTATAAAACGTAAGAGGACAATCAAGTAGAAGGAAGGAAGGAACAGGAGATGTTTGAGAAACACCAGGAGCTTAGACTAAACTCCAGACATCTGTAGAAGGTGAAGACAAAGTGGTTCAGTTCCCACGTAAAGCCTTTTCTGACTGGAAATTCAAGAAGTGCAGAGATACCTCAAAGAATCTTGGAATGGGAGCTGGATGAAGGCGGATGTCCACAGCAGTGCTTTCACTGAAATGAATGAGGAGCCTGTGTTTTTTGACCCAGTTCTGATGTCAGCCTGAACACAAGCTGTCATTTCTGCCCCCCATTCACTCAACGTGGCCACAGTGCTGAAAGGAAAGAGGTGAACTGGGAGAAGGCTCATCACTCAACCAGTCCTCCCAGTCCCCTGATCCCCGAGGTATCGATGACACGGAACCAAAAGAGAAACCTCACTCTGGAAAACACCACGAGGTATGAAAGGCATCTCAGCTCAGCTCCGTCCTGGTCCCAAAACTCAACTGAGGAACCTTTTCACAAAACACAGAGAGGATGTAGAATCCTAACGAAACGCCTTCTACGTTACAGAAATACGACTTAAAAGGATGCAACGTTCTGCTATTCAGGTTTTTTAACCTGTTCCCTCCAGGTCTGTTTATCATCTACCTCTAAATGAATTAATGTAGTTTATCTGTACAACTCCAGGTTTACTGGATGATCCTGGTTTAAATGAAGTGTTGAAGAACATTCAGCTGGAATAAAGCGAAAAAAATGAAAAAAATTAACTCTTCCCAAAAAGCCCCCATCTATTTCTGTTAAAAGCATCAGTAAATCATGTGTCAGCAGCTGAATTCATCTATAGATCAGTAAAGTCTGATCAGTAATTACACCAAATGTCAGAATAACAACGTGAACCAGACCAGTTTAAACAGGTTTAGTTCATTTATTTCATTAATATTATCACAAAAACTCAGAAATCTACAGATTTATATTTAGGCTATGATCTCATATTATTGGTTGTGGTTTAAATGATGTTTAGTTCATGTAATAATGTTGATATAAACTTGTAGCTGAGTTTATTGTTGTTACATGAACATATTGATGCTGCTACTGAACAACAAGGTTCATTATTTATAACTAAACCATAGAAGGGAACAGGTTAAATTAACCGGGAACGATCCAGGTACATTTCACCTTTTTGTGTTTCTTCTTGGAAACAAGACAAAAAACAGGCAGGAAAAAAATGTCTTTTCTTATTTTCAGGAAAATAACCTTTTACAAAAAGCAGTTTCCCTCTGAATGTCTCAAGGTGTTGATCCAGGAAGTCGTTGGTTTATTCCTGAACATTTCAGGGATAAACTGCTGTTTGTTTTCTCGTCTACGAGACGTTTTTGTTGAGGTCAAACATTCAGTGATGAAGGAAGACGCTGCATCTGTTTCACATATCAGCAGCTTTGTAGCTAATATGCTACAGAATTGGCAAAAAATGGTCCAATATTGGTCCAACACGAGCCAATTCTTTGGAACAAGGTTCGTCTACAAAGTAGCATGAATATTCTGATGCTAACAGATAATCATCAGGCCGTGAAACTAGTTAGAGTGAAATTTAAGGTTGTTGATGTGACTAGAGGGCTGTGTTACACTATTAAAGCAGCTTTTTGGCTAATCCACTACAGGATGGCCAACAGCAGCAGCTGCAGAACCAACACCACCACCACACTGACCCACAGCAGGACAAAGTAATGACCGGAGAACTTCAGCTCTTCTTTCTGAGCTGCTGGAAACATTTCAGAAAACACTTTGTTAGAGTCATACTTTCTGAACAACAATACATCAGAGTCTTGTTGTGTTTCTAAGTCTGATCAGAAGGAAACTAAAGCAGGAATGTGGGGTCACCTCTTCATGGCCCAAATGATGAAAAACATGTTAAAGTGCTTTCTTGGGAGCTAAAACGTGTGTTAAAATGTCTGTTGATCATGTAGAGTTGATCATGTACATGTTGATCACTGTAGAGACAAAGGAGCAGAGCTGAAGATGCTTTATATGCTGCTCTATGTACAAAATGTATTAATTCACTGACTCAACATATATAAGAACTAACTCAGTTTAATATCAGTTATGAAACAAATGTCTCGTCTCGTCTCGTCTTCTTCCGCTTATCCGCTTATGAAACAAATGTACAAATGCATAATCAAATGGATGCAGATTGGTTATAAACCAAAGTTTATCTCTGAAACGTGTGCAGTTATTAAATTCAATGTCAAATGTCTTTTTCTTCTGTTTATTTTAGCAGCTTGATAACTCAGTGAATAGAATACTCACACAGAGTGAAGCAGAGAGCTGTAACCTCCATCGTGTCTGGCTGCTGACTGACTGACTTCCTCTTCCTCTGCAGAATAAACGCTTCACCTCTTCACTTCTTCACCTCTTCACTTCTTTCCTGCTGCTGAACAGACTGTAGCTGCTGCTCTATACTGATAAATGATCACAGACTTAGGTAAACAGGTATGTATAATAATATATTGTGGACTTAGTGTTGCATCATACACATGTTTGTATTTGATAAGTCATGCATATGACTTAATCTTCCTTTAGATAATAAATCATAACTCATATTTTTCTTCTTTGTATTATTATTATTACTATAACAGATTATAATGAATAAACAGCCTTGTATTGTAATGAATTAAAGTCAATGGTAAAGCTGAACAGACTGAGTGAAGCTGAATAAAGTGCTGCTTTGCCCCCTGCAGTAAAAATGAATTATCTGATTACATTGGCTAATATCTTTTCTTATTTCAATATGTTTACTCAATTTAATCTTGTTTTCTTAAAACAAGATTGAAACAACATTAAATTGTATGACTTTTTCTCATTGTGTCGTCTTTTTATCTCATAGTTTTGACTCTTATTGGATTTTAAAATAAAAATAAGTCCACCAAAGTAGAATCCTATGATTCAAGATAACTCTACCCAGTATTCCTGCATTAAGTCAAGGTCGTCCTGTAGTGGAATGGTCCAATATTGGCTGATATACTATAGAATTGGTACAAAATGGTCTGATGGTCCAAACTGGTCGACTATTAGCCAAGTTTGGGTTTGGAACAAGGTTCATCACTGTCTGAGTGATGAAGTTAACCAACGATGGCAGCGTTTAAACTGTCTCTTTAATATGTTTCTATAGACTTTTAAGTCAGAAAATTAGATTCCTGATATGTTGCCAGTTAAATACTTGGTTAAGGAAAGATAACAAGGAAACTAATTGGTTGGAAACTAATTGGAAACTAATAC
>CM060483.1:22930283-23107783 GCA_030544235.1 Lepturacanthus savala
AACACGGCGCTGATTGTACAAATTCTGGTGAAACAGTTGAAGTTGAAAGATTTAAGGCTCATTTATGTACGAAAATGAAAACGTCCACGTTTCTGACTGCAACAAATACGCCGTCGCTGTCAGAGGTTGGTATAAAATTATCAATGTTTATTCACAATCTATTAACAATTACTAAAAGATACTGAAGAAACAGAAACTTCAGCAAAGCAACAGACTCTCTAGTCTGTTGCTTTGCTGACGGGACGATAAATTCATCAAAAGAACCAAAGTCTCCTATAAACAATGTTGTTTATTTTAAAAACCAAAGAAAAACCCAATGAGAAGATGGCAGCTGCCTCAGTTTTAGTCTCTGTTCAAACTCCCTGAAGTTTGTTTTGTAAATTCATGTGAAAAATTTAAAGATTTAACAGATTTAAGGCTCATTTTATGAAAATGTCCATTTGAAACGATGAGTTTCTGACCACAACAAATATGGCGCCGGTGTAGGAAGTTGGTATAATGTCATTTTTAGAAACGTTTATTCACAATTTGTTGAACAATTAGTTAAATATTAGATCAGCCGTCAGAAAACGAGCAGAAATACAGACGAGGTGACAGAAGTTGAGCATAAATGAGCCTTGAATCCACTGATCACGACTTTTCCACTGGAACAAGTTGATTTCACTGTAAAACGCTGCCGTGACAAAGACGGTTGTTTAAGGTTGATTCCACGAGCTAACTGGTAGCGTTAGCATTTCAAACACTCAGAGGTTGATTGTGCAAATTCTGGTGAAAAAGGTGAACCCAAAGTCAAACGTTGGAACAGATTTAAGGCTCATTTAGGATTGAAAGTGAACACGTTCCATTTCAAACAGCGAGTTTCAACAACAAACATGGCGCCAGGGTAGCAAGTTGGTAAACAAGTAGTCAACTTTTGGATCCTCCAGAAAAATCAGCAGAAATAGAGACGAGGTGACGGACGTTGAGCATAAATGAGCCTTGAATCAACCAATCGTGACAAAGCCTTATAACAGTAAAAGTGTCGTCTCCATGGTAACAGAGAATATCCTCAACGGTGGTGATGATCCCAAGGCCACGGCCCGGAGCCCAATTATAACCATTATCCTGTTATTACAGCCACTAATCACAACGAGATGCAATAAATCAGATGGTAATTTGGTGCATTTTGAGCCATTGTTCTCCACAAAAGGAAAATCAGCACAACCCACTGGGATAATTACTGCCCGGGAGGATTAGCTGAATTATGCCTGACATAATAGAGACAGGTGGGGCTTGATTAAAAATACACAAAAAAACAATTCATGTTGTAATATTTTAATCTTGAGACCATATTGCTGCTGGTTTATACAACGTTTTAATGCTGCTTCTTGTGGATCTTTCTCCAGCGACGTCTACCGGGTCATAGGAGGAACCAGAAACGGAATTTTTACTGGAAATAAAAAAACGTGTTATTTTTAGGACAACTGACACCAGAATTATCACCAAATCTGCCAAATAAAATATGCAGTGGCATGCACAGGCTTTTCTGAAGGGAAGGAGGGAAAAGGGGAAAAAAGGGCACTTTAATATGTTTTTTAGCTCCCAAGAGGGCACTTTAACACACAATTAGGTCCCATGAGGGTACATTAACACATTTTTTAGTTCTCAAGAGCATTTTTACATAAGCTTTACCCTCCCAAGAGCACTTTAACATTAATTTAACTCCCAAGAGGGAACTTTAACACACATTTACCTCCTAGAGTTCACTTTATCACCCTTTTTAGCTCTTTGGTGTCACATTAAGATGTGTTTTAGCACCAAATTTAACACACATTTACTCCTAGGAGGGCATTTTAACACGTTTAGCTCCCGGGAACATTTTGGCACATTTTAAGGTGTCCAAAGAGGGCACCTTAACACGCTTTTTAGCTACTAGGAGGCACTTTAACATGTGTTTTAGCTCCCAAGAGGGAAATTTAACAAACGTTTTTCAACAATTTGGCCTTTTAGCTACTAAGAGGGAACTTTAACACAATTTATGGCTCCCAAAAGGGCACATTAACATGACTTTAGCATATCATTTTCAACAACTGGGCCACATTGCCCCCCCGTACACTTCACTGAAAATAAATAACGATATTCATGTTGTTCTTACCTTGACAGCTTCACTTTCTCCAGGTTCTGGCTGGACCACTTCAGCTTGTGTGTTTAATGCTTCAGCACCGCGGCTAGATAACAGACACTGGTCATGAATAATGAGGTAAACGAGGTTTATACATAATTGACGGTCGGTTGGTTGGTGTAGGTTTACCAGGCTACAGACGCTTGTAGCGAAGCTTCTTTAGCCTCAAACCTCAACACTGATGTCTGTTTGTTTCATGTTTCTTTATTTTCAGCAGATTGAGTCAATTTTCACTTTTATAGAATCATATCGTTAGCTTTAACCTCTTAAGACGCAGTCGTATTTGTGAAAATGGTCCATCCCCAAGTTGTAAGTAGCATGATCCCACATGTCATGAATCCCTGGCTATTACCTATCAGGTCTGGTTGGTCTAATCATTATAAATTGATGTTGGGTCTCACTGCTCCATCAAATTAAAGGTGGTCAAACTTTTCCAGCTGTTATCTCATGACCCAATGCTTCCATTAGCTTGTGCATGATGTCAATTGATGCAAAACAACCTCGACAACATAACTGTGGTGTTATTTTCATATAGAAACCAACGACGGACGTGTAGCATTTGCTGTAAATGACCCCAAACCGCTCCCCCATACCTCACACTGTACAGTGTCTTAAGAGGTTAACGTCACTTGTAAAAACAGCAGCTGTTTCCATGAAGCCGTCGCTACGAGGCACCAAAATCTGACGTTTTTAAATTCTAGACCAAAAATCATGAAGGTTTTCTATGCAACGGCAAGAAGGTGTGACACAAATACTGTGGTTCAGATCTGTTTTGGGTCCAGGACAGATTCCTGGTGCTGGTTTTCCGACACTATGCCTATCTTATTTAGAAAGGGTGGTCCCCACAGTGTAGGTATCTGACCTCACAGGGTCAGATAAACGAGTATGCATGTGTGTATCTTTGTTTATATATCTTGGTGGGTGCTAAAATATTTTTAACTATATTTATCTAATTTATAAAGGGAGGTCCCCAGAATGTAGGCGTTCGATAGAGGACCCCACGTGGTCAGATAAATAAGTATAAGTGTGTGTGTGTGTGTTCATTTATATATCTTGGTGGGGACGTTGGCCTGAAAGATTTTTGTGGAGTTGAATCTATGCCTATCTCATTTAGAAAAGGAGGGTCCCCAGAGTGTAGGTATTCAACAGAGGACCCCGCGGGGTCAGATAAACGAGAATGTGTGTGTGTTATAAATAAATATGATGAAACGAGCGGAAAAGAAGAGGTGAGAGGAGTCAGAGACGACTGCTTTGTCTGAGGGAGGGCGAGAGAGAGAGAGAGAGGCGATGATTCTCACACACACACACACACACACACACACACACACACACACACACACACACACACACACACCGAGCCCTGTTTGACTTTGCAGTAGTTCATCACGACTGAGGCCTATCTGCAAACAATAAAACTGTTCAGGCAGACGACGTCTCCCTTTCACCTCCTCCTTTCACCTCCTCCTTTCACCTCCTCCTTTCACCTCCTCCTTTCACCTCCTCCTTTCACCTCCTCCTCCTCCTCTTCCTCATCTCCAGGGTTTGAATTAAACAAGAAAAACCCTGTTTTTACCAAACAAACTGTAAAAAACACCAAATCTGATCAGGTGAAAATATTTTTACAAATTGTATTGAAATAATTTATTCCACTGGCAGAAAATTTAGTCAATTTGGAAAATGTTGTAAATATTTTACAGAGTAAATATGTAGTATTTTATATAGTAGTTATAATATATTACTGGTCAGTATTTTACCCAGTAAATATGTAGTAATTATAAGTATTTTACCCAGTAAATATGTAGTAATTATAAGTATTTTACCCAGTAAATATGTAGTAATTATAAGTATTTTACCCAGTAAATATGTAGTAATTATAAGTATTTTATATAGTAAATATGTAGTAATTATAAGTATTTTACCCAGTAAATATGTAGTAATTATAAGTATTTTACCCAGTAAATATGTAGTAATTATAAGTATTTTATATAGTAGTTATAATATATTACTGGTCAGTATTTTACCTAGTAAATATGTAGTAATTATAAGTATTTTATATAGTAAATATGTAGTAATTATAAGTATTTTACCCAGTAAATATGTAGTAATTATAAGTATTTTACCCAGTAAATATGTAGTAATTATAAGTATTTTATATAGTAGTTATAATATATTACTGGTCAGTATTTTACCTAGTAAATATGTAGTAATTATAAGTATTTTATATAGTAAATATGTAGTAATTATAAGTATTTTACCTAGTAAATATGTAGTAATTATAAGTATTTTATATAGTAAATATATAGTAATTATAAGTATTTTATATAGTAAATATATAGTAATTATAAGTATTTTATATAGTAGTTATAATATCTTGTATTTTGGGGTCATTGGGTGATTTCCACTGTAAATAATAATATTAATTATTCAGTCACTGACAGATTAATCAGATTATTGAACTACTCTTTATTTTCAGCTCTAGAATAAAACAACATTTAAATAATAAACATATTTTATTTATTTCTAATGTTCAGTTCATCCCAGTGAAATATTTCAGATTCTTTTCTCTTCAGCTCTGCTGTAATTTGAACCAACGTAAACCTCCTTCTATTTTAGTCTTTGACTCCTCCTGCTCCTCTTCACCTCCTCCTCTTCACCTCCTCCTCTTCACCTCCTCCTCTTCACCTCCTCCTCTTCACCTCCTCCTCTTCACCTCCTCCTCTTCACCTCCTCCTCCCCCTCCCCCTCCCCCTCCTCCTCCTCTACTAAATCCTTCCTCTTGTTTCTTCTCTTCATTCTGCAGCACCTACACACTCATTAATCTCCATGCTCCTTTACTGCGTGTGTGTGTGTGTATGTGTGTGTGTCCATGACCTCTGACCTCCCCTTTGTGACATCACTCCTGTTAACTCCTGAAATCCTGAAGTTTCCTGCTTCTTTTTCTCCTGTGAACTGACTCGTTTCACTAATTAAACGACACCAGTGACCTTTAGAATTTATCCACTGGAAGCAGTGTTATCGTTAGCGGTTGTTACATTAGCGGTTGAATTGTTAGCGGTTGTATTGTTAGCAGCCTAATCATCAGCAAATATATCATTATAAAATATACCATTAGCACTTGTATCATTAGCAAATATATTGTTACACTTGTATCATTAGCGGTTGTAGCGTTAGCGTCTGTTTTATCTTTTGCAGTTGTAGCATTAGCGTCTGTTTTATCATTAGCGGTTGTACCATTAGCATCTGTTTTATCTTTAGCGGTTGTACCGTAAGCATCTGTTCTATCGTTAGCGGTTGTACCATTAGCGTCTGTTTTATCATTAGCGGTTGTAGCATTAGCGTCTGTTTTATCATTAGCGGCTGTACCGTAAGCATCTGTTCTATCGTTAGCGGTTGTACCGTTAGCATCTGTTTTATCATTAGCAGCTGTACCGTAAGCATCTGTTCTATCGATAGCGGTTGTACCATTAGCATCTGTTCTATCGTTAGCGGTTGTACCGCTAGCGTCTGTTTTATCATTAGCGGTTGTAGCGTTAGCGTCTGTTTCATCATTAGTGTCTGTTTTATCATTAGCGGTTGTACCGTTAGCGTCTGTTCTATTGTTAGCGGTTGTAGCGTTAGCGTCTGTTCTATCGTTAACTAAATATTTTTATTTTTGTTATTTTTTTCTTACAATTAAGAGAAACATGAACAAATGATTTGAAACAGACGATATTTATTATCCACAAAAACTAATTAAAAGTAAATATATCAACTAAATTAATTAATCAACAACTCGTTAATCAATCGCTGGCTTGGTTTTAATTAACGACGTGTTTATTATAAGTGTTTATTAGAGAAATAAATGAATAACAGACAATAAAAGACTATTATAATTTACTGTAATAAAACCATCATAATATATTATAATATCTATATGATATCAATAAATAAATTAATTAATTAATTAAAATTAAAGAAGAAACTGAGAAGCTACAAGCAACAAAATGAATCATTGATGTAAAAGTGTTAAAAATATAGAAAATAGAAGAAGAAGAGGACTTTTATTTTGAAAAATTCTAAGAGTATTGTGTGTTTTAATCAGAGCTGCAATTAACAAATACTCTGATAGTTGGTTAAAGTATTGATTAGTGAAAATACAAAGATTAAATAAAACGTCAAAGATCATCAGTTTATTATTATAGAGAATAAATAAACCAGGAAATAATCAGAGAAGAGAAGCTGGAACCAGAGAATTTGGACATTTACTGATTAATCAATGACTCTGATCTGTTAATCAATTATAAAAGTAGTTGTTTGTTAATGTTATAGTTGGAAACTGATTGATTAATCAGCTGTTTTCATATTATTTTATACACAGTCCTCATAAGGGAGGTCTGATGCTATTCTGGTACTCTGTAGTTACGGGGACGTTTTTCTTTCTGAAGCTTCTGAATGTTTTAATGTGAAAAATCCTTTTGTGGGGAAGAAACGAGGGAATTAAAACCAACTTTAGTCTCATGTAGTTTCATCAGGAATAGACTGTTCTGATAATTGATTCATCTATTGATTATCTATTGATTAGGTTCATTAAACCGTGTAAAATGTCTTTTTCTGTCCAAAGATCATCAGTTTATTATTATAGAGACTAAAGAAACCAGGAAATAATCAGAGAAGAGAAGCTGGAACCAGAGAATTTACACATTTACTAATTAATCAATGACTCTAATCTATTAATTGATTATTGATTATAGTTGGTGATTAATGTAAAAGGTGGGAAAGAATCAATTAAACTGATTTTTTTCGTGATTTTGGTCAAATATGAAATTAAAACAAGTTAAAATTGACCAAAAAATAAGAAAAAAAGTAGAATTAGATAAAAATATGATGTAAAAAGTAATAAAATGAATAATTAATCACATTTTCTCCTTGATTTTGGTCAAATATGGAAAAGTCAAACCCTTTAATTGATTATTTTAATAGTCGCTGATTAAATTAATAATTAGAAACCGATCGATTCATTGATCGTTGCATCTTTACAGTTTAACTTAGTGATTTAGACAGAAATCAAGCAGTTTTATACAAATCTAATGATAAAATAGAAAATATGAGATTCAAAGTAAATAAACAGGTGTATATTATATATATTATATATATTATATATATTATATTATATATATTATATATATTATATTATATATATTATATATATTATATTATATTATATTATATATTATATTTATATAAAAACATAAATGAGGCGTTTAAACAGCAGCAAATGAAGAGAAATGAGCATCAATAACATTAAAGCTGTAAAACATGATCATAACGAATGAATCAGATTCTTATAAATAAAGACCCACATTCAGCGGCGCGTTGTGACGTCACCAGTGACACCACCGTGGGAGAAGATGAGAAAGAAATAAAAATAAATAAATAAATAAATAAATAATGCGACAAGGTCACAGCGACGAGGGATCGATGTTATTCATTATTAGGAATTTATCGATTTTTGGGTTTTTAGAAAATGAACAGCGAATAAATAAATAAATAAATAAATAAATAAATAAAATAAAAAGCTTGGATCAGATCATCATCATCATCATCATCATCATCATCATCATCATCATCATCATCATCATCATCATCTTCATCATCATCATCTTCATCATCTTCATCGAGATTAAACAATAAAACGCATCAAAGCGGCGACGTCACAACGAGGCCCCGCAAACCGCTCAACGCAACCCGCATCTCACGCGCCTCGCGGCTCTGATCGCGTCGGTAGCGGCGGCGGTTTGCGGGGATTTTCTAGTCCCGCAAACCGCCGCGACCACCACCGCGGCTGTCTTACCTCGGCGGCCGGAGGAGGAAGAAGAAGAAGAAGAGGAGGAGGAGGAGGAGGAGGAGGTGCAGCAGGAGGAGGAGGAGGTGGATGATGCGGGACGAGGACGCGGGGCCCGGTGCACGCGGCGGATCCGCGGGGGGGGGGATAGAAATGCGGGATCAGACGCTGCTGGTCTGCTGGAGCCTCGACACTAGCCCCGCCCCCTCCCGGTGTGACGTCACGACCCTGCTGGAGCGGCTCAGCATCCCCCTCCTCCCCCTCCCCCCTCCAACCGCAGAGCGCGTGCGTGAGTGTGTCAGTGCGTCAGAGCGACGTGCGGCGACTTCAAAGCAGCTGATTAATTTAACGTAATGTTGTTTTATTACAATTAAAATAAGTAGAATAAAAGTATAGAAATATAAATATATAAATATATAAAATCACTATAACAAGTGATTTAACAATTAATTCATACTAATTAATATTCTATGATATAAATGTCAAGTAAAAGTCAAAATATATGAACTGTACCTTTAATATAACAATAAATATATTAAATATAACAATAAATATATTAAATATAACAATAAATATATTAAATATAACAATAAATATATTAAATATAACAATAAATATATTAAATATGAGTAAATATCAGTGATTTTTATGCTGAAACATATTAGTATGAAACTAAAAGTCTATTCATAATTTTTGCTAATTATTTAAAAAAATAAAAAAAACAATAAAAACATTTAAATGATGAGCTGTGATCACTTTTATATATTTAATATATTATTATTATAAATATATATTTAATATTTTAAGTGTAAATGTTCTGGCTTCCTGATGAAACCTGATGATTAAATACATTTATTTATGAAATAAACTGATTAAAACATTTTTTTTTGGGGTTGACCTTTGACCTCCGGTCCCGGGGTTCAGCTGTTCCTGCTCTCGGCGGCCGACCAATCACAGCGCTCGCTGTTTTTCTGGGGTCAGAGGTCGTCTCGACAGCCGCTGTCTTTAAATAAAACAGAGGAATGAACAGGAACTTGTGATGTCACAACCACGGAGTCAGCTCAGCCAATCAGAGCAGAGGCTCGTTAACGCTAACGAGGCAAATAAAATAAATAAATAAAATATTTTAATTCCAGAAAAAAACAATTAATGATTTTATTTTTATTTATTTATTTACTTTAATTAGTTTGTATTTTTTATATGTTATAAATTATTATAATGAACAAATCAACTAATTTATTATAATAATTGTAAAAAGAGAAAAGTATGAAAACTCATCTAATTCCTGCTGTTTAGACCAAAAAAAAAGGAAATAAAGTTTATTTTGACTCTTTTTATAATGAACAAGTGAATTTATTTATTATAATAATTAAAGAAAGAAAGAAAATTAAATGATTTTATACAGAAAACAATAAAAAAATAGAATCTTAGTTCTTTTTAGTGTTTTATCTTATTACATTATAATATTACATAGAGAGAACATGATGAACTGTTTCATTTATTGATGAGACATTTTCCATCTGTTAATCAATACGTGTGAGTGATGAGCTGCAGCTTATTGATCAGTAACTGATCAATAGTTTATTGATCCTGGTTCACGTCCAGTTTCTGCTGCTCAGCTATAAACTCAGTTTATTTATTATTTATTATTATTTAATGAGAAACATTTTACATGTTTAAAACGAGGAAATAATAATTAAATAAATAAAATAACTTTAATTCACTTTTAACCTCTAATTCATTCACATGTATTTTTTATAATAAACTATAATAATACAACAGTCTGTATAATTACTGCTAACTGAGTATTTATATTGTAGTAAAGGATGTAATCTATAACTTTATAATTATAATGAATAAAACAATAAAATAAATGTGCATCAGTTAATGCAGCAGCTGCTCTGTGTTGACCTCTAGTGGTGAAACTATGAACTGCAGCTGAAAAAAATAATAAAAAATATATAATCTCTATTATTATTGTTATATAAACCTCATTGGACAGAAACCATGTTTTGTTTTGCAATTTATATATTTTTAATAATATTTTACGTTTATCACATTCATCATTCTGCCAACAACCATTGAGTAAACTTTGAATTAAAACATTTAATATTTAATTAATTCAGTATTTTTTTCTCAGTTGCAGTTTATAGTTTCACCACTAGAGGTCAACACAGAACAGCTGCTGCATTATTTATTATAATTATAGTTATAAATCACATCATTTACTACAATAGAAATACTGTTGTCTAAAATATAAAATACATATAAATACAAATATAATTAAAGTCCTGAATTTAAAATGTGACTTAAGAAAAAAATACAGAATTATTATGAGAAAATGTATTTAATTTAATACAAGTAAATTATACATAATATAATATAATATAATATAATATAATATAATATAATATAATATAATATAATATAATATAATATAATATAATATAATATAATATAATATAATATAATATAATATAATATAATATAATATAATATAATATATACACTAACTTACAGTTCCACCACTGCATAATAAGTACCTCATGAATACTACACCTCCCATAAGGCCCCGCGGGCCTCGCTTTGACAACCAGCCAATCAGCGCCGTGACAGCCCGTCACGTGACACAGAGTAACTTCCTGCTGCGGCTTGAGGGGAAACGGGTCGACGTTGAAGCCGCGGGAGAAACGCACCTTTTGCGGGTGAGTGGAGCCGTTTAACCGCCGCCGGTCGCCCGCGGAGCGTCGTTAGCGGCGTCCGGAGCCGGTTACCGGGGGTTTCCCGGGCGCCACGCCGCGGGAAAGAGCCCGAATCCCGGGGTGGAAGCGCGGTGTCGAAGCCTTCGCGGCCTCCGCTGCTTCCTGGTCCTCAGCTGCTGCAAGTTGGAAAAGTTCAGTTCTGGGTTTTTTCCCTGTTTTCGGGCGGATTTGTCGCTATTCCCCGCGTTTGCGGCGGTTTTGCGTGTTTTAAGAATGTTGCGTGAACAGTAATGAACGCGCCTTTTCCCTCCGTCGGTAAATAAATAGAGTATTAGCAGGAAGATGCTACTGTTATCATAGCTACAGCTACATCTGGGCCAGAAACACCACAGCATGTTATAGATATACAATATTATAAATAGGTGGTTTAATTTAGTTAAACACGTCCAGATTAACATTAAACACTGAGGTAAAACAAGATGATATCAGGTGTTTTTAGCTGCAGGCGAAAATCAGTAAAATCATTAAAATGCAGATTGACAATATAAAAATAACAAATTAATCTAAAGGAAAATTAAGGAGAATTAGCTCGGGATAAATGTTTTATTTTTTTTTAATTATTAGTATTTTTTAGTATCTTGAGTATTTTTTATTTTTGTCATTTTTATATATTTTATCATATTTAAAAATATTTTTATTTTTTAATTTTTATTTTAAAAATTAATTGAATATATTTTTATTTTTGTAGTAGTTAATTTTTTTTATTATTTTTTATTTGTTTTAAAAAAATATTTTAGTATTTATATTAAATATTTTTTTTAAATATTTTTTTTATATTTTTGTATTTTTTTATATTATTTTTAAATATATTTTTTTATTTTTGTATTCTTAGTAGTTTTTGTTTTTTTGTATTTTAATATTTTATTTTTAGTATTTTTACTTTTAGCATTTAAATTAGTAGCTTCATTAAATGATGTAACATGTGGATGATGCAGGTGATTTATTCATTTATCTTCTAAAAGTTTATTATTTATTACAGTCGTTAAACTGTAAAAGACATTTTATGTTGAATCTTCTCCAGAGTTTATTTTTATTTGTCTGTTAATGTGTATTTTAATGATCTGATGAACAGTGATTTGTTGTTGGAATAAAATCTGAGCTCATCACAACTTTCACTTTTCTTTTTGAGGCCGTTGAACTCAGAGAAAACAGCTTCTATGCTGATAATAATTAATAATTTAAACGATCAATTAGATCAAATATGGATCAGTGTTTCATCAAAGATGAAGATTCAACCTAAAATGTGTTTTTTGTCCAAAGATCATCAGTTTATTATTATAGAGACTGAATAAACCGAACCAGACTAAAGTGAATCAGCTGTTTTCATATTTTATACAGAGTCCTCATAAGGGAGGTCTGACGCGTTTCTGGTACTCTGTACTTACGGGGACGTTGTTCTGACTTTTCTACTGAATGAATGAATCAATTATTAAAATAGTTGTTGATTAACGACAGTTGGAAACTGATCATTATTTTACTGAACATTATTTAAATATTTTATCAGGGTGGCTATATGACAATCACGCTTTTATTTTGAAAAATATAAAGAAATTAAGAATTTAAATCCGGTTTGTTCCTGTGAAGAATTAGAAGAAGAGTTGTGGTTCTCGTTTTTCTTTTTTCGAGGCGTTTGTTGCCGTGGCGACGGCTGAACGAGGCCGCCGCCCACCTGTCACCCACCTGTCACTCACCTGTCGACTTCCTGCAGTAATTTAACACCTGACGTTTCATTATTGATGAAACGAGCTCGTTTAAAACCCGTTGATCCAAGAAGAGTTTTCATAAATTAGTGTGAAAAACACCAGGTTTTATTTAAATAAAATAAAAAATAACAGATTCTTTTATGACTTTATGAACTCAAAGAATCTTATAAATAAAAATAAAATAAATAATTATAAGAATTAACTCCTTTTTATATATATTATTTTGCATATTTGTATTCATCTATTTATTAGTATTTATTATTTTATTTTACAATTTTCTCTATATTTTATTTTAATGATTATTTGATTAACAATTTTTCTATATATAATTTTATTTTATTTCTGCATAATTTTTATTCATTAATGTTAATATTTAATATTTTTCTCTATATTAAAAATGCTATTTTTGCATATATTTATTTTATTAGTTTATTATATAATTAACTTTAATTTTTGCATATTTTATCTATTAGTCTAGTTATTTAATTAAAAAAACATTTTATTTGTGTGTATATTTTATTTTTTATTGTATTTTTTTATTTTTAATGATGTTACATTTCATTGTTGGGATTATTTTATTAACAATTTTTCTATTAATAATTTTATTTTATTTCTGCATTATTTTAAATTAGTGTTAATTAATATTTTTCTCTATATTTTTAATATACATTTATTTATTTTATTTATTAGTTTTATTATATGATTAACTTTTTTTTTCTATATACTTTATTTTTTCATTTTTTTAAATTTATTTTATTATTTATTTGATTCATTCCCAACACCAAATATATAAAAACAAATAAAGTTTTCATCATAATATATTTAATCACAGTCTTTTCATTTGTTTCTATCACATATTTTTATCCTAATATTTTAGACTGTTTGTAATGAGCCCAGATTAAATATTAATACTAATATTTATTTTAATAATTCACCAGCTCCTCCTCCTCCAGAGCGATGGCCTCACCAGTCTCTGTGTTTAACTCCAGCATGGACACACACATCTCCACTGTAAGTGTGTGTTCATATCTTTATATGTGACTCCTTTAATAATAATGAATGTGATGATAAATGTGTGTGTGTGTGTTGCAGACGTCCAGAGAGTCTCTGAGGATGGAGTTATTAGCTGACGTGACTCTCCTTCCTGGAGAAGACAGAATCATCGGTGAGTTTCTGATCACAGCTGATACCAAACCAATAATTCATCAATACTTTATTTCTGCTGGGAAACAAACTGAAGCTACGATTTCCTACGTTAACGTGTTGCACCTGAACGCGTCGCCAGCTCTAATTCTGCTCAGATCAACTATGATTAATTAGTTGATTGATTAGTTTTCATCACATTAATCACCAACTCTTTTAATTGATTAAATGAGTCATTTTTAAAGAAGAAAAAGTCCAAATTCTCTGGTTTCAGCTTCTTATTATCAAATAATAATAATCATAATAAAAATATATAAATAATACAATTAAAAATAAAAATAAATACAAAATTGTAATAAAAAAAAATAAATTAATAAAAAATAAAATAAATCCAAAATTATAGTTAAAAAATAAAATAAAATAATAAAAATAAAATAAATAAAAAATTATAATAAAACATTTATTAAAAATAAAAATAATACAAAATAATAAAATAAAAATATTCGATTTAATGATTTGAGTCATTTTTAAAGAATAAAATGTCCAATTTCTCTGGTTCCAGCTTCTGCTAATAACTGTTAATAAATGAACAATAATCCATATATTATATATATTGATCCACTATCAGAGTAGTTATTACACGTAGCTCTGATTAAAACTGATTAATCATCATTTTATTACATTAAACAGCAGAAAGTTTAGTTTGACTAAACATTTATTACAACATTAAACACGTCTAAACATTAAAACATTAAAACATTAAACACGTTGTAGTTTCACACATTTGTCTGAAAATGAGGAAATGAGCTGAAGTCTGATCTCTGTGTGTGTGTGTGTGTGTGTGTGTCTCTGTGTGTGTGTGTGTCTCTGTGTGTGTCTCTGTGTGTGTGTGTGTGTGTGTGTGTGTGTGTGTGTGTGTGTGTGTGTGTGTGTCTCTGTGTGTGTGTGTGTGTGTGTGTGTCTCTGTGTGTGTGTGTGTGTGTCTCTGTGTGTGTGTGTGTGTGTGTGTGTGTGTGTGTGTGTGTGTGTGTCTCTGTGTGTGTGTGTGTCTCTGTGTGTGTGTGTGTCTCTGTGTGTGTGTGTGTGTGCGTGTGTGTGTGTGTCTCTGTGTGTGTGTGTCTCTGTGTGTGTGTGTGTGTGTGTGTGTGTGTGTGTGTGTGTGTGTGTGTGTGTGTGTCTCTGTGTGTGTGTGTGTGTGTGTGTGTGTGTGTCTCTGTGTGTGTGTGTGTCTCTGTGTGTGTGTGTGTGTGTGTGTGTGTGTATGTCTCTGTGTGTGTGTGTGTGTGTGTGTGTGTGTGTGTGTGTGTGTGTGTGTGTGTGTGTGTGTGTGTGTGTGTGTGTGTGTGTGTGTGTGTGTGTGTGTGTGTGTGTGTGTGTGTGTGTGTGTGTGTGTGTGTGTGTGTGTGTTCCTAACTTAGCTCCCAGCTGCTTCTAAAACCTGGAACTTTCTGTTTATTTTCAGCGTTGCAGCAGATGTTCGGTTTCTCTGTGACGAGAAAACGTTTCTGTGTTTTCTAGACTTTTCTAGACTTTTCTACCTGATTTTATGTGATTTATTTTATTCTCAGACATTAAAACAAACGTCCTGTCGCTGTTTGATTGTTCTGATCGTTGATCAGACATTTATTTTATCACGTTCTCACGTCTTTAAATGAGTTTTACTGTGTAGAAAATATCATTTTCTAAAGTTCGTCCAACATTGAGGAGAAATATCTGGAGTTATTTATTATTTACTTCAATTTAAATGAAATATTCTATTTAATAAATGGTTCATAATCATTATTTCTTCGTGTTTTATCATTTAAATTCTTTTAATCTGGCATCAAAACTCACAAATACGACAAGTTTCACAATTAATAAAAAAACCTACAAATAATAAACATACAAAAACATAAACTAAATATTTGATTAATGAATTTGAGTGATTTTTAACTATTTAATAATTAGTTATTGATTCAATAATCAATAACATTTGATTGTTTTATTCATAACATTTTAATACAAATTAAAGTAAAACAAGAAATACTAAAAATACTAAAAATACAAAAGAATAAATATGTTCGATGGGACATGAAGACGTTTTATTTTGAAGTTGAAAAACCAGAGATTTAGTGATGAAATGAGTCAAACCTCTGATGCTTTGATGTTTTTCACTTTCTGAGTCGTAGTAAATCTCATAAAGTTGATTTTTCTGCTCGGCTGCAGCTATTTTTAGAATCGCTGCTGTTTCCCTGCTTCCTCTTACATGAGTGTGGTTTCTCTTCTTCTTCTGCTGCTGCTGCTGTTTAATATCTGAGCAGAACCAGGAAAAGAAACTGACTGAACCGTGTTAGAGAGAAGTTGACGTTTCCTTCCTGTTTCTCTTCTCAGATAAAGACATCATCTAC
Organism: Lepturacanthus savala; assembly: GCA_030544235.1. Classification (NCBI taxonomy): domain Eukaryota; kingdom Metazoa; phylum Chordata; class Actinopteri; order Scombriformes; family Trichiuridae; genus Lepturacanthus; species Lepturacanthus savala. The sequence goes on from CM060483.1 coordinate 22,946,261, forward strand.
ATTTGTCCGTTCAACGGAGCCGTGAAAGGAAAAGTGTTGATCACCAACTACAGACTCCACTTCAAGAGCTGTGATGCTGTGAGTCTCCTCCCACGCTTTAATCACATATATATTATATAAATATATATTATATAAATATATATTATATAAATATATCACCAGCTTCAAACTACATCTGATTGGCTGCCTGCACCATCTGGGATGTTTAGAGCTGGAATTGACCATATTTGGACGTTTTATGTAACAAAACACCCTGAAAACCAACGTAGAGAAAATAATGAAAGTAAAAGTCTATAAACCGTCGACTTTGTTAGTGTAGAAAGTCACATGGAACGTTTTTCAGGACGTGGCGGTGACGTTGGACGTTCCTCTGGGCGCCATCAGTCGAGTTGAGAAAATGGGCGGAGCTTCCAGCAGAGGAGAGAACTCCTATGGCCTGGATATCACCTGCAAGGTGTGTGTGTGTGTGTGTTAAAAATAAAAGAAATAATAAATGAATAAACATCTTTTGGCAACTAATCGTTGCAGCTGATCTTCATTTTTTAAATTTCATTAATTTATTCTTTGGACCAAATTAAATGGTATCGTCAGCGTATATAGAGATTTACATTATAATGACTTCAGTCCTCCTACTGCAGCGTTTTGGATGGATATTAAAATGTTGGCGCTGATATAATCGTGGATTAATGGTTGTAAATGTGTGTTTTGTTGATTTTTCTGTTCATATCAGGACATGAGGAACCTGCGGTTTGCCTTGAAGCAGGAAGGTCACAGCAGGAGAGATATATTCGAGCTGCTGTTCAGACACGCCTTCCCCCTCTCCCACAGCCTGGTGAGAATAAAACACTGAAAATACACTTTATTTAATGTTGGAGCTGATGTTTACTCATGGGATTTATGAATAAAACTCAAAGCTGAACCTGAATCAGGAGGTTTTTTAGGGTTTTAACCAAAATAATTTAACTAAATATTTGGTATTTGTGTATAATCGGTGGATGTTTGTGTATAATCTGTAGATGTTTGTGTATAATCGGTGGATGTCTGTGTATAATCGGTGGATGTTTGTGTATAATCGGTGGATGTTTGTGTATAATCGGTGGATGTCTGTGTATAATCGGTGGATGTCTGTGTATAATCGGTGGATGTCTGTGTATAATCGGTGGATGTTTGTGTATAATCTGTAGATGTTTGTGTATAATCGGCGGATGTTTGTGTATAATCGGCGGATGTTTGTGTATAATCTGTAGATGTTTGTGTATAGTCAGTGGATGTTTGTGTATAATCGGTGGATGTTTGTGTATAATCGGTGGATGTTTGTGTATAATCTGTGGATGTCTGTGTATAATCTGTGGATGTTTGTGTATAATCGGTGGATGTCTGTGTATAATCTGTGGATGTCTGTGTATAATCGGTGGATGTCTGTGTATAATCGGTGGATGTCTGTGTATAATCGGTGGATGTTTGTGTATAATCGGTGGATGTCTGTGTATAATCGGTGGATGTCTGTGTATAATCTGTGGATGTTTGTGTATAATCAGTGGATGTTTGTGTTTCCAGCCCCTGTTTGCGTTTGTGAGTCAGGAGAAGTACGAGGAGACGGGATGGAACGTCTACAAACCCATGGAGGAGTTCAGGAGGCAGGTAAGGAGGCCGGGACCCGTCTAATCCCTGGACCATCAGCTTTAATTGTCCTAATTAATTAATTAATGCCGTTTCTCCTCCATGTTGCTAGGGCCTGCCCAACAACAAGTGGCGCATCACGTTCATCAACAAGAACTACGAGCTGTGCGACACCTACCCCACGGTGCTGGCCGTCCCCTTCAGGTGTAAAGAGGAGGACCTGAGGAGGGTCGCTGCCTTCAGGTCCAGGTCCAGGATCCCTGTGAGTTTAATTAGCTTCATTAGCCTAATTAACCTAAAGAGGAGGACCTGAGGAGGGTCGCTGCTTAAAATATTCCCCCTGAACGTTTTTAATAATCCGTCTCTGTAAAGATCTCAGCTTTCAGTCTGGAGACAAGTCGTGAACCTTCGAGTCACAGTCGACTAAATATCCGTTTTACTTCCCGTGGCGTGAAGGTCCTGTCGTGGATCCACCGGGAGAACCAGGCCGTCATCGTGCGCTGCAGCCAGCCTCTGGTCGGGATGTCGGGGAAACGAAACAAGGACGACGAGCGCTACCTGGACCTGATCCGAGAGGCCAACGACACCATCAAACTCACCATCTTTGACGCTCGGCCCAGCGTCAACGCCGTGGCCAACAAGGTCAGACGATGCCGGATCCTGGAACTAGACGCAGAAAACAACGGTTTCTAAATGTGTAAAATATGCAAACAACAAGCTGCAGTAGGAGGGAAACACCTAAATAAAATAAGTGTCCTGAATATTACCTTCACCAAGACATGTCACTGTCAGGATTAAAGCTGTAGGAGTTAAATCTCTATCTATGCTGATGATACCATCTTTTTGTCCAAAAAACCTTTTTAAATGTCTCGAATGAATTCAGTAATAGTTTCATCATGGATCATTATTACAGCTGCAATTATTCATCATTAATAGATGATAAATTCTCTGGTGAAATTGATCAAGTAAAATGGAATTTTCTGCATAAATTGATGTAATTAATGACCAGATATTGTCCAAAAATTATGATTAAAACAAGGAAAACTAAGTTAAATAATGAAAAAAGATGAATTTCAAATAATTAACATGGAATTTATAATTGATAGAGCTGCATTGATTAGTTGATTAATCAATTAGTTTAACTATCACATTAATCACCAACTATAATCAATTCAAACCACAAAAAATACCAAAAAATTCTCAATATTATTATCGATTTGTTATTGATTAATCCTTTCAGTCGTCAGTAGTTGAATCCTCTTCATTTCATCCTCCAGGCCACGGGAGGAGGCTACGAAGGAGACGAGTACCAGACGGCGGAGCTGGTCTTCCTGGACATCCAGAACATCCACGTGATGAGGGAATCCCTGAAGAAGCTCAAAGACATCGTGTATCCCACCGTGGAGGAGTCCCACTGGCTGTCCAGCCTGGAGTCCACCCACTGGCTGGAGCACGTCAAGGTCAGCCCCCGTTTCACCGCTTGACCTGCGCTAACCAGGTCCGGGCCCCGTCTAATTCCTGCTGTGTGTGTGTAGCTGGTTCTGTCAGGAGCCATCCAGGTGGCCGACAAGGTGTCCAGCGGGAACTCGGTGGTGGTCCACTGCAGCGACGGCTGGGACCGGACCGCCCAGCTCAGCTCTCTGGCCATGTTGATGCTGGACAGCCACTACCGGACCCTCCGAGGGTTCCAGGTCAGTCCGCGGGACCCGGGACTAGGACGCCTCAGAACCACGAACCGGACCCGTGTCCTTCATGTTGGATAGTTTAGGTTTAAGGTTGAGGTTCTTTGATGTTAAAGTCTGGAATTCTGATCTAGTTCTAGTCGGAGAAAATCCAAAGTGGTTTAGTTTGAAGTTCAGTGACACCTGGTGGTTGAACCGTGGTACTGCAGCCACATATAAGTCAGTGTTTTAGTGACACCTGGTGGTTGAACCGTGGTACTGCAGCCACATATAAGTCAGTGTTTTAGTGACACCTGGTGGTTGAACCGTGGTACTGCAGCCACATATAAGTCAGTAGTTCAGTGACACCTGGTGGTTGAACCGTGGTACTGCAGCCACATATAAGTCAGTAGTTCAGTGACACCTGGTGGTTGAACCGTGGTACTGCAGCCACATATAAGTCAGTAGTTCAGTGACACCTGGTGGTTGAACCGTGGTACTGCAGCTACGTATAAGTCAGTGTTTCAGTGACACCTGGTGGTTGAACCGTGGTACTGCAGCTACATATAAGTCAGTAGTTTAGTTTCGCTTTAGTCAGAAAATCCAACGTATTTTATTGATAATTCTAAATCTCTTGTATTTAGTTATAGTTCCATCACAGCCAGTGGTGTAGGGCGTGTGTTTAATCTCTTTGACTGTTTTATTCTGTATATTAATGTTTTCTCTATAAATGACAGCAACAGATGAACCTGCTGGTGATGACTATTGATATAATGACGTCATTTCTCTGGTTTCAGGTGCTGATAGAGAAGGAATGGATCAGCTTTGGACATAAATTTGCATCAGTAGGTCACAGTTTGTTTTCTTAGTTGAATCCTTTGTGTTTTATTTGAATCCATGTTAAACATGTGTTTTATTCTGTGTGTTTTATTGTGTGTGTTTTATTGTGTGTGTTTTATTCTGTGTGTTTTATTCTGTGTGTGTTTTATTGTGTGTGTTTTATTGTGTGTGTTTTATTGTGTGTGTTTTATTGTGTGTTTTACTGTGTGTGTTTTATTGTGTGTGTTTTATTGTGTGTGTTTTATTCTGTGTGTTTTATTCTGTGTGTGTTTTATTGTGTGTGTTTTATTCTGTGTGTTTTATTCTGTGTGTTTTCAGAGGATAGGTCACGGTGATAAGAACCACGCTGATCAGGACAGATCTCCCATCTTTGTCCAGTTCATCGACTGCGTTTGGCAGATGACCAAACAGGTTGGATCATCAGGGTGGAGCACACAGTATAACACAGGGAATAAACATGAAAATACAGGAAATAAACAGTATAACACAGGGAATAAACAGGAAATAAACAGTATAACACAGGGAATAAACAGGAAATAAACAGGAAATAAACAGTATAACACAGGGAATAAACATGAAAATACAGGAAATAAACAGGAAATAAACAGGGAAATACAGGAAATAAACATGAAAACACAGGAACATTCACGCCACCACACATTAACTGCCTCTTTCTCCTCCTCCTCCTGCTCCTCCTGCTCCTCCTCCTGCTCCTCCTCAGTTCCCCACAGCCTTTGAGTTCAATGAGCGCCTCCTGCTGACCATCCTGGATCATCTCTACAGTTGTCGCTTCGGGACTTTTCTCTACAACTGTGAGAGCGTCAGAGACCAGCACGTAAGCACCTCCTGCTGCTCCTCTACTCCCCATCTACTCCTCTACTCTGACTCCTCCTCTACTTCTTCTTCTCCTCCTCTACTCCCTTTCCTTTTCCCTTTTCTTCTCCCCTTCTTGTCCCATCGCTCCTTTTCTCCTCCTTTTCTCCTTCCTGTCTTCTCCCCCTCTAACTCCTGTGTTCTCCTCCTTCCTCTCCTCCTCCCTCTCTGACTCCTCCTCCCTCTCTAACTCCTCCCTCACTGTCTCCTCCTCCCTCTCTAACTCCTCCTCCTGTCTCCTCCTTTCTCTCTGACTCCTCCTCCCTCTCTGTCTCCTCCCTCTCTAACTCCTCCCCCCTCTCTAACTCCTCCTCCTGTCTCCTCCTCCCTCTCTGACTCCTCCTCCTGTGTCCTCCCCCCTCTCTGACTCCTCCCTCTCTGACTCCTCCTCCCTCTCTGACTCCTCCTCCTGTGTCCTCCCCCCTCTCTGACTCCTCCCTCTCTGACTCCTCCTCCCTCTCTGACTCCTCCTCCTGTGTCCTCCTGCAGGAGGTGCGTTCTAAGACGGTGTCGTTGTGGTCTCTGGTGAACTCGTGTCCTGACGTGTACCTGAACCCGTTCTACACTCCAGAGTCGGGTCGTGTTCTTTATCCTGTCGCCAGCATGCGTCACCTGGAGCTGTGGGTCACCTACTACATCCGCTGGAACCCCCGCATCCGCCAGCAGGTGAGGTCAGGGGTCAGGGGGCGGCCCTCGGCGGCGGCCATGTTGGGAAGGTCCAGCTCCGGCTGTGATCTGGTTCATCAGCTGTTTATTTATTACAGCAGCAGTCTCTATATATTTATAATAATATTTATTTGTTTATTTGTTTATTACAGCAGCAGTCTCTATATATTTATATTAATATTTATTTGTTTATTACAGCAGCAGTCTCTATATATTTATAATAATATTTATTTATTTGTTTATTTGTTTACAGCAGCAGTCTCCGGTGGAGCAGCAGTCTCTATATATTTATAATAATATTTATTTATTTGTTTATTTATTTATTTGTTTTTGTTTACAGCAGCAGTCTCTATATATTTATATTAATATTTATTTATTTGTTTATTTATTTATTTGTTTATTTGTTTACAGCAGCAGTCTCTATATATTTATAATAATATTTATTTATTTGTTTGTTTATTTGTTTATTACAGCAGCAGTCTCTATATATTTATATTAATATTTATTTATTTGTTTGTTTATTTGTTTATTACAGCAGCAGTCTCCGGTGGAGCAGCGCTACAAGGAGCTCCTCGCCCTCAGAGACGAGTACTTGAAGAAGCTGGAGGAGCTGCAGCTCTCTGACTCCGCCCCTTCCTCCCGCCTGGCCAATAGCTCCGCCCCCAACACCTCCTCCTCCTCCCCCTCCCCCGCCCCCTCACAGCAATACACACACCTACACACTCCCTTCTGAGGGCGACACACACACACACTCTGACACACTCGTTGACTTGCACTTATGTCCTCAACACAGTCTCACACGCAGGGAATTAACTAATTAGTGTTGTGCAGTCGTAACCGTGGTAACGAAGAGTCCTAACGAGAGTTGGGTTTGACGATTAACTCCTAATACCGTAGTGGTGATTATGCAATATGTCACAGTACAGCCTTGTCACACACTTTACTACACACACACACACACACACATCATACAGTGAAGCCTTAAAGACGCAGGACGCAGCGGCTGTTCGCTGTCGTCACGGCGACGGCGGTTATCTGCCAATCGGGTCGTCGTGGCGACAACACGCAACTATAGATTCAGAGACGGGAGGAAGGTGGTTCTTTACGTCGCGTTTGACGAAATAATTGTAGCTTGAGGTCTGTAGCAGCCGCTAACATAACAACGGCCGCTAACGTAATAATAGCGGCCGCTAGCGTGACAACGGAGGCCGCTAACGTGACAACAGCGGCCGCTAGCGTGACAACGTCCAGTAACAGATTAGCGGCCGATAACGTGATACATTTTTACGTAATGACTTTTTACGCTATCGACTATAAGTTATTACGTTATTGTTTCAGCACTTTTCTTACGTTGTTATATTTTTAAGATGGCAAATTTATTACGTTGTCATTGACTGTTATTACGCCGCCATCGGCCGTTTTTACGTGATCTGACGTTATTGGACGTTACGTTATCAGCTGTAATGTTATTGGCCGTTATTACGTTAGCAACCATTTTTACGTTATCGTAAATTATTACTTTAGCGTATTTTATCGGCTGCTACGAGGTCTCGCTAACAATTATTTCCGTCAAACGTGGGTCTGTGGACTATTAAAGGGACACTACGACATTCTGACTGATGCTAGCTTCATCTCTGTTCTTCCTTTTCTAAGAGACGTTAGCATAAAATGAATAAAACACCAAACGGAGTGATGAGAAACCGCGAGAATCAATGAATCCTCCGTTTTTCCAACACAGGACGGATTTGAAGCGACTTCCTCATCGAACACTAGATCCTAATAAAACGCCCTTTAATACGTTTCCAAGGTTACGGAACTACGTTTTTTATTTTTTTGTCCTTGGAAACTTTTATTTTCTTACTGGTGTTTTCAGGGGCCTTCTGGAGTAAACTCGTAGTTTAGTTTTTTACGCGGCCGCTGTCGTCCTGCGTGAAACAACACGTGTAAAACAACAAAACCAACTTTCCACCCTTCTTCCTACTTGCTGCACTGCTGCTGAGTGTTTTTTAATTTTTTATTTTTTGCATCGATTCGCTGGAGGCTGCTTCTCCGGCTGCGTGTAAATATCGGGAGTGTTTCTTTTTTTTTCGGATGGATTGACGTGGAATTTGAGCTGCCTCTGTTCGTATGTTTTTGTGTTTTTTTGCTATTAGCTCATCTCGGCAGTATTTCCCAGCTCTTCCTTAAGCTAACTCGGCGAAACGCGGTTCTCGTCCGATCCAGGCGGAGTGTTCAGTAATTTACTGATTCAACGCGGCTTTGATGCGGTTTTGGTGCTGAAATATAGATGATTTAGGGAAAAAAACGAAGCGGCGCTGGCGTCCGATCACTGGGCCACGTCGTCGCTTAAAGGTGTAGTCCACGATTCCTGATCCAGCAAAGCTCCTCGTTCTGTATGTGCACTGAAAATAAAAAGTCCAGAGGGAGCGAGAAGGTGTGAAACGACCCTTTCTAGCCTTGTAGCGGCAGCTAACAAAATGGCCGCCGCTAACGTAATAAATTTGCCTTATTTAAAATGTAATAGGCCGCTAATATAAAAACAGCTAATAATGTAATAATGGCTAACGGCAGATAACCTTATTCGTTTTCTTTAAAATATATTTGTCCAATAACGTATGAACGACCACAACGACGTAACTTAATTTACGTAACAAATTCGCCCTCTTTAAAACGTGATAGGCCAAAAACATCGTAACTTTACAATAACGTAATAAACATAATGGCTTTTGGACGATAACGTTCTCGCCTGGTTATTACGTTAGCATTATGTTAGCGGCTGTTATTACGCTATCTTTACGTTAGCGGCTGTTATTACGCTATTGTTACATTAGCGGCTGTTATTACGCTATCTTTACGTTAGCGGCTGCTACAGGCCTTCAAACTAAAGATTCAGAAACTAGTAACGTATTAAACAGTTTTATCATAAATAAGCAAAAAAATAAAAGGGGGCGGGGTTTTGAAACCTGATGAAAAGCGTATCGTCCAATCAGGTGCATCCAGGAAGTGTCGTTTATAAATCTGCGTTTTCTCCGGAATCATCGTGGACTCTACCTTTAAATATTCCATCGTTTTCTGAAACGATGTCGGAGCAAACGTGACGTTTTGGACAGGACATCAAACGCTTCGGTTCTAGGATTTAAAAAAAAAAAAGAGTTGAAAATCAGTTTTTCCACTTTGATCGATGCAAAACTTCACTGAAATCAATGAAAAAATGTCGTAATATGTAAAACAAACAAAAGGAAGTACATTTTCTGTTAGGAAAATAAAATTCATAGATGAGATTTAATGATGAGACACTTGGACCAAATTATATTTTACGTTACAGCAGTAAAACAAACGATTATCAACTAATTTGACCTAAAATGGAGAATTTTACTGTTTTGGACATTTTTATTTTTTTATAGTACTTAATGTATAAAACAAAGATTTTGGCGACTTCTGACTTTAAAGTTTAAACTCTGCATAAACATCGTGACCAAAATAAACGAACCTGTCCAAAAACCACACGGCGACGACGGTTTATTAGATAAAACGTTTAAACGGTGGAATTCAGAGAATTAATGAGGATTTTGCTGCTAACTCCCAAAATAAAAGCTAAAAAAACAACAAAAAAAAGCTCGTTCTGGTTGGTTTTTATAAGCGTTTGCACAAAGTTAGACAAAGTAAATAATGGCCAGCATGTCGGTAAAAACAAACTGTTTCCTACAAATGTTGTACTGTATCTCAGTCTGTCCAGGTGTGGACGAGACTGTTTATTACAATCTTTACCTTCTCCGCCACCGTTTGTTCTGATCTGACATTAATTCCTTATTCTGGCTCTGCCAATAACGTAAAAACTACCAATAACCTCCCATCCTGATGTCAAAAATGTCCCAACTGATGATGGAATAACTTTTATTACTTTACGTCTTTAGCCGAGTTAAAAAAGATGAACATCAATGTCTTAACTGGAGCTGATAATGTATAAATATGATTATTTCACCTTTATTTGAGTTTTATTTATTGGTCTTTCAAATATACCAGATAATAACCAGTGGCGTCCCACAGGGTTCAATTGTGGGTCCCTTCTAATTCTGCATTTACGTAGATTCATCTGAATAAAACCTAAAATAAGTTGATAATTTATTGATATTACATTATTGGCCAGTTATTCCATTAATATATTAATGGTGTTACATTAAGTTAATGGGAGTTATTACGTTGTTATTGGCAAAACCAGAATAAAAGTTATAAAACGAGCAGTCGACCTTTAACGCTGCGGCTCCACGTCCAAAATCAATCAAACTAAAACAGGGTAGAAACACGTAAACTTCACTAAACGTCACGTATGTCTGACACTTTGTTCTCAACACCTCATTCACTGATGAACAACGACAGAGTTTCTGTTGGTGGTGACTGGTTTTTGTGTTTTTTCCTCATTTAAAATGACAAATAGAGAGATTTCCCAGTGATGGTTCAACTTTTCCTGGATGTTTAAGTGAACATATTAACTTAAAGGTCCTGTTAAAAGGAAGTTAATGGTCATTGCAGTGAAACCAGGTGTTTTATTAAAGGAAAATAATAGAAAAACAGGAATTTTGCTTGATTTTGAAGCGATAAATGAACGATTATTACAAGGACACGAGATTGAAACTGTGGATTTTTCACCTCATGGGGCCTTTTTAAAGAGAATAAATGTTTTATTTGAGGGATTTTCAGTGTCTTTAAGAGTTTTAAAGTGGGAAAAGTGTCACAAAAATGCAGGTAAAAGCCAAACCAGATGTAGTAATTGAATCGTATTGATGGTTTTAACGTTGGCTAACTCCAAACCAAAATATCTCCTCAAATCCACCAAACGGTGTACGGTTTCATCCGTGAATGAGGTGCAACTCGTCTTTTTCTTTTTTTTTTCTAAAGTGTGTCAGGTCAGATTTGTGCCTTGATTCCTGAGAGAATCGCCTCCTCCCTCCAGAGGGAAGTCCTGTCTGTCCTCGGTCGCGTTGTGAGACTGAAAGTTTTGTGGTTCAGGGTCTTTTTTTTGTTTGTTCTGATTCTGGTTTTTATTTGAGAAGAAACTGGTTCAACGACTGGTTCCGTTTGATGGTGTTCTGTTGGATCTGAGTCTAGATTTTCATGACCTAATGTTCTGTAGCTTCAACCTGACAGGACTGACTCAAACTGCTGGATTTCATCAGGATTATTTAGTTTTAAATCCATCAACACCTGAAGGAAACAAACGAGTCACAAAGAGAAAAGAATTAGTTAAAATATATACAATAAGAATGAGAAATGGATAATAAAATACTCTGGATTAAACTAGTCTAAAATACTCTGGATTCGCATCAGAATGAGACTAAAAGACTTTTGATTTTCTTTGACTAAAATCAGATTAATTTCACATCTGAAACAGGATTGACTTGTTAAATTTCCAGCTGCGGTTTAACCACCAGGCGTCAGTAAAGTCAGCTGCAGTACCGCGGTTTAACCACCAGACGTCAGTAAAGTCAGCTGCAGTACCACAGTTTAACCACCAGGCGTCAGTAAAGTCAGCTGCAGTACCGCGGTTTAACCACCAGGTGTCAGTAAAGTCAGCTGCAGTACCACAGTTTAACCACCAGGCGTCAGTAAAGTCAGCAGCAGTACCGCGGTTAAACCACCAGGTGTCAGTAAATCAGCTGCAGTACCGCGGTTTAACCACCAGGTGTCAGTAAATCAGCTGCAGTACCGCGGTTTAACCACCAGGTGTCAGTAAATCAGCTGCAGTACCGCGGTTTAACCACCAGGTGTCAGTAAATCAGCTGCAGTACCGCGGTTTAACCACCAGGTGTCAGTAAATCAGCTGCAGTACCGCGGTTAAACCACCAGGTGTCAGTAAATCAGCTGCAGTACCACAGTTTAACCACCAGGTGTCAGTAAAGTCAGCTGCAGTACCACAGTTAAACCACCAGGTGTCAGTAAAGTCAGCTGCAGTACCACAGTTTAACCACCAGGCGTCAGTAAATCAGCTGCAGTACCACAGTTTAACCACCAGGCGTCAGTAACGTTGAGCTAAATAAACTCCAAACGACCAGCAGCGGGTTAAAGGTGGATTTCTTCACGTTTTCTACCAAAACTGATTAATTTTCTTTTATTTTTTTAAGTTTTCGACGTTCGCAGGTAAAAACGACGGCGACAGGAAACGAGTGACGGCATCGTGAGGTTGTGAGTCGTGTTTTTAGTGGGAAAAAAAAAAAAACAGATGAAAATCTATTTTTTTTATTTTTTACTTTGTACAAGCACCATGATGTAATTACCTCAATCAAAACCTATTTTACTGTCTAAAAGTTCTATTGCTGTAAAATACGATTATTTTATGTAGTGTAAAATCATACAGTTTTATAAAAAAATAAAAAAGGAAAGTAACGTTGGTTCAGAAACTGTTGGTATAAATTGTGGATTGTTTTATTTTTGAGGGCATTTCTTTTATTTGATCCTTTAACCCCAGGATGAAAAGACAGAAGCTTCATTTCACTCTGACTCCTCCATTAATGTTGTAGGGATTTGTAGTTTCAGGGGTTTCGTGTCATATTATAGCCGCTTTGTTTTCTTTTTTATTTTAATAATAATACTCTGAAACGTGTCGGGAGCTTTTTGGCGTCGCCAGAAGTGAAATCAGACACGTTTCAAGTGTATTTCCCTTTTAATCATGTTATATCCTCTCCACAGTTTGTTGGATGGCTTTTGTTATGTAAATAATACTGATTAAATTAATTTAAGGATTTCTGACTCCGCCTCCGTCTCCTTTATTTCACGATTTGGGAATAATTTTAATACGTTTTATGGATTTGAGTCATTTTTTTAGTAGAAAACGTCCAAATTCTCTGCTGAAAACAATAAATAATAGTATGTATAAAAACTACAAACACTAAAAAATAAATAAAAATATTCGATTAAAGGATTAGAGTCATTTTTATAGAAGAACATATCTCTTTAAATTCTCTAATTATTTCCTGGTTTATTCTAATATAATAAACTCATGATCTTTGGGTTTTAATCTAAATTAATATTTAATTGTAATTTAAATGTTAAAAGTATAAATACTCAAATAAAAAACAAAATGTACTAAAATACAAATAATAAAACTGCAAAAAATATTCAAAATACTAAATATATTAAAAATATATTTTTAAATATATGAAAAATAAAAAAATATATATTTATATAATATAATTTGATTAATTCTTTAGTCTATATCTTGATTAAGTTTGTTAGAAATATGTGTGAAATTTGTTTTTCATAAAAAAAAGTGTAGTTTCATAAAAAAATTTATGGAACTACTAAAAAAATTTTTTAAATTTTTAAATTTTTTAAAGCCACAAAAATGCTAAAATATTCAAGATACTAAAATAATAAAATATAATAAAGATAAATCAAACAAAAATACTTAAAAATATACTAAAACCAAAAAATAAAAAACTAAAATAAATACTCAAAAATAAAAACAACAAAATACTAAAATATTCGAGATACTAACGTAATAAAATATAATAAAAATAAATCAACTAAAAACAAAAAATAATGAAATGGAAAAAATATTAAAAATACAAAAAATAAAATAAAAATTATGAAAATAATATAATATATGTGAGTATCAGGTTTTATAAACTTTATATCGCAGCTTTTTACGTAAAAATATTTTATATCAAAAAATAAAAAAAAATGCATTTGTTGACAGAAGAAGTAGATCCGGCAGCGGCTGAACCGCAGACCGACAGCACCGTTAACGCGTCGCCCCGCATCTCTCCCGCACGTCCCCGACAGGCGGAGCTAGAGAGCGGGAAGAGATGCGGCAGAGAGGCAGGAAGAAGCTCACATTTTAGAAGAAATTACAGGAAATATCTTTAAAAACACAGAAATCCGCCTCCATGTCGCTAACGGTCCGTTAGATAGCTGAACGAGCAGCGCGGACTGATTTCGTTTCCCTCCGCAGCCGCATCGCGGAGCATCCAGAGAGGAACCCTCCGCGCCCAGCGAGCCGCCAGTAAACAGTCCGCCCGGCTGATGGAGAAACAGGCCGCAGCCGCCGGGGCGGCGGACGGAGCGGGGCCGAGCAGGAAGCTCTGGGGCTCGCAGGTGTGCGGACCGAGCGCCGGTGAATCGGACAGGTGAGGCGGCTCCGTTCCTGAAATAAAATAGGACCAAAAAAATGAACCGTTACTAGTACATCGCCCAGAGAGTCGCGGATTCATCCGCCAAATATGAGATAGGGCCGCTTTACATTTCACTCCTACGTTTCCTACACGTAGCAAACATCAAGTAACAGCGACTAACCGAAAGATAACGATGTTATTCGACGCTACGGCGCGTTCGTTTTATTAAATATTGCGTGTTTTTTCATTAAATCGGTTGTTTCATCTCTTAATACACAGTGAACTTCGTGGGTTGGTGCTCCACAGCGCCCCCACCTCTGGTTCACTGTAGATCAGGTGAAACGTGGAATTACACTTCCGGAGCGGGATGTAGGAAACTGATGCAGACGAGATGAAACTGCCTTTTTATTGAGAAATACGTAATATTTAAGAAAAACACATGTTTCAGATAAAAACCTTCACTTTATATTTAGTGCAGATTTGTTATATTTGGTCCATGTAGGGTGAAACAGCGGTGACATATAGAACACCCGTGTCACATTTGTGGCGGATGGATCTGAGACTAACAGCCTTACAACTTCACAGTTTTAATTATTTAGGTTTTTATAAGTAATAAAATAGTCCGTGAGATAATTTTCCTGAAGTTAGAAGCTGCAAACTAACGTCAACATCTGGAATCGCACCGGAAGCAGCTGCCAGGTGTCGCGATTTATTTGGTCACCTGAGTTTCCTGAGGCCGGAAGTAGCTGATCTGGAGAATAAAATAAAATGTTTTACCTCCAAAAACTAATGGATTTATCCTGTTGGTGACGTCAGAGATATGTTTAACCATACTGTGTTTTATTTTAATAAATAATTTAATTTCGATTTATTTGTCTACCCCGATTAAAACACCTGAATGAAGCGGAGGACTTTTATTTTGAAAAATGTAGTAAATCATGCCCGTCAGCAAAGAGAACATCAGATGATAAAAGTGTGACTAGATGTTTAAAACTAACACAGAATGAGAGCATAACAACATTATATTATATTACATTATATCATGTTATATTATATTATATTATATCATATTATATTATATTATATTATATTACATTATATCATGTTATATTATATTATCCGCCATGAATCCGACTGGTTCTGTAAATAGATTTGATCTTTTTTTTTTTTTTTTACTCAAACAGCCAGATCTTTGTTCTGGTTTCATTTGCAGCTCGAGGCTTTTGTTTCTTCTTCCTGTTGGATTCACTCTCAGATTCAGGCTCAGTCGCAGTCGATCAGATAATTGTGACTGTTGGTTTATATCTGGGAAGGCTTTTATTCTGAAAGGGTGTGGTGTTTTGGTTCAGTCCAACAGGTTCTCATGTGGAGTGGTGCAAACAGCTGATCGCTGCTACCATCAGTAGTCAGATATCTGGATCAGCTGATAGCAAGGTAACACACACACACACACACACACGCTATAACACACACACACACACACACACACACTATAACACACACACACACACACACACACACACACACACACACACCACACACACTATAACACACACACACTGATACACACACTATAACACACACACACACACACACTATAACACACATACACACATACACACACACACACACACACACACACTATAACACACACACACACTATAACACACACACACACTCCTGACAGTTTTTGTGTTCACTGATAGGCTGGGAGACGACCAGATTTCCTGGTAAGGTTTGTGTGTGTGTGTGTGTGTGTGTGTGTCTGTGTGTGTGTGTGTCTGTGTGTGTGTCTGTGTGTGTGTGTGTGTGTGTGTGTGTGTTTGCAGCTGTTTTTTTTTTTGCTTGAATCCGTGTGTTTCTGTTTCTGCAGCTTCAGGCTCACGTGTGTTTATGACATCACAGATTCACAATAATCTACTGTCTGATATGGTCAGTTATAGTGTGTGTGTGTGTGTGTGTGTGTGTGTGTGTGTGTGTGTGTGTGACCTCCAGGTTTCCAAGAGGCTGACTCCGAGGGTAAGAGTGTGTTTCATGTGACCGTGAGTGTGTGAGTGAAGGTTGATTACACACACACACACACACACACACACACACACACACACACACACACACACACACACACACACTAGTTTCAGATGTAAACCTTCATCTATGTTTGTATCTTTCTATTTTTCAGCTGCTTCACTCTGATTATTCCTGGTTTCACTCTTCATCGTCCGTGTCCTGCTCTCTGAACCACGTCTATTCACTCCTCTCTCCTCTTTCTCCTCTCCTCTTTCTCTTTTCTCCTCTTTCTCTTTTCTCCTCCTTCCTCCTCCTCCTCCTCCTCCTCCTTCTCCTCCTGCTGCTTCTCTCCTGCAGCTCGATTCACAGGACGAAGCCTTTTTTTACCACGGAGAAAGTGATTCTGAACGTCCTTCTACTGCTTTGGCAAGTTTGACTGTCTCTGTCTGACCTGTTCACCTCCTGCTGCTGCTCCTCCTTCACCTCCTGCTGCTGCTCCTCCTTCACCTCCTGCTGCTGCTCCTTCACCTCCTGCTGCTCCTTCACCTCCTGCTGCTCCTCCTTCACCTCCTCCTGCTGCTCCTTCATCTCCTGCTGCTCCTCCTCCTTCACCTCCTGCTGCTCCTCCTCCTTCACCTCCTCCTGCTGCTCCTCTTGCTTCTGCTCCACCTCCTCCTCATTCACCTCCTCCTCCTGCTCCTCCTCCTGTCGCTGCTCCATAGAAACGATCCAGATAACCCGCTTGGTTTATAACTGTGATGTCGCCATGGCAACGAATCAATAGATCAATCAATAGAAATCAATAACCAACATCAGTAAATGTTGTTGCTGATCGTTTGTTTTGAACGTGTAAAACCAAAATAAAACAAATAAAACAGATCAATAGTTTAACTTTAACAGTGACGTCACCATGGCAACAGATTGAAACTCCTCCTTTTTCTCTTTCAGCCAATCAGATCTAGTTGTTTAGTATAAACACAAAAAAATATAAACAGGATAAATGAGATAAATAAGATAAATGATCAAAGGAGCAGCAGGAAGTCAACACTAATAATAATAATAATAATAATAATAATAACAATAATAACAACAATAATAATAATAATCACATTTTCTTTAATTGTTTTCATGTTTCCAATAATATTAATATCAATAACAATAATATTAATGTGATATTTATTAATGATGATAACAGATGTTTGACTGTCTATGTACAGGGTTAGGGTAACCCTGTACTATATACTGTTGTTGTTGTTGTTGTTGTACTGTTGTTGTTGTTGTTGTTGTTGTTGTACTGTTGTTGTTGTTGTTGTTGTTATACTGTTGTTGTTGTTTTTTCTGGTTTTGTGATTTTTCTGAGTTTTAACGTTGACTTTTCTCTTTAAACACTGTTTATCTGATGCTGCGTCTCTGTCCTGGAACATTGAATCACGTTTTACTGATTTCAGTCACTTTCAGTTGTTGTTAACGTTTCATTACAAATTTCACAATCAATGCAAATTTAGTCAATAAAGAAGAAAGATGCTGGAGCTGACCGTCACCATGGAAACGCCCAAACAGGAAGTACCAACAAAACACTGTAAAAGATGTCGTTAGTTAGTTTTACACCAACTCTGGACCTGAGGAGGCAGACTGCATGTGTTGTTGTTGTTGTTGTTGTTGTTGTTATTAATATTATTATTATTATTATTATTATTATTGTTATTATTATTATTACTAATGACTCATTGCTGCCTCCTGTAGAATCTTCCATCTCTCAGATACGGAGCTCAGGTCAAAATGTGCCAGAACCAAGTTCCTCTGCTGCCGGGAGAAACCGTCCAGACCACGGGTGAGACCTCCTCCTCTGTCTGACCTCCTCCTCCTCCTCTGTCTGACCTGTTCACCTCCTCCTCTGTCTGACCTGTTCACCTCCTCCTCTGTCTGTTCACCTCCTCCTCTGTCTGACCTCCTCCTCCTCCTCCTCTGTCTGACCTGTTCACCTCCTCCTCTGTCTGTTCACCTCCTCCTCTGTCTGACCTCCTCCTCCTCCTCCTCTGTCTGACCTGTTCACCTCCTCCTCCTCTGTCTGACCTGTTCACCTCCTCCTCCTCTGTCTGACCTGTTCACCTCCTCCTCTGTCTGACCTGTTCACCTCCTCCTCTGTCTGACCTGTTCACCTCCTCCTCTGTCTGACCTGTTCACCTCCTCCTCTGTCTGACCTGTTCACCTCCTCCTCTGTCTGACCTGTTCACCTCCTCCTCTGTCTGACCTGTTCACCTCCTCCTCTGTCTGACCTGTTCACCTCCTCCTCCTCTG
Source organism: Lepturacanthus savala (assembly GCA_030544235.1). Lineage (NCBI taxonomy): Eukaryota > Metazoa > Chordata > Actinopteri > Scombriformes > Trichiuridae > Lepturacanthus > Lepturacanthus savala. The sequence goes on from CM060483.1 coordinate 22,964,334, forward strand.
TCTGACCTGTTCACCTCCTCCTCCTCTGTCTGACCTGTTCACCTCCTCCTCTGTCTGACCTGTTCACCTCCTCCTGCTCCTCCTCCTCCTCCTCTGTCTGACCTGTTCACCTCCTCCTCCTCCTCCTCCTCCTCCGTTCTTACACCTCCTCCTGCTCCTCCTCCTCAGTAAAGGATGTGATGTACGTGTGTCCGTTCTCTGGCCTGGTCACTGGGACTCTGACCATCACTGACTACAAGCTGTACTTCAGCAGCGTGGAGCGGGTAGGTCAGCTTCACGTCTGGTTCCTCTAGTTCACGTCTCCTCTAGTTCACGTCTCCTCTAGTTAATGTCTCCTCTAGTTCACGTCTCCTCTAGTTCACGTCTCCTCTAGTTCACGTCTCCTCTAGTTCACGTCTCCTCTAGTTCACGTCTCTAGTTCACGTCTCCTCTAGTTAATGTCTCCTCTAGTTCACGTCTCCTCTAGTTCACGTCTCTAGTTCACGTCTCCTCTAGTTCACGTCTCCTCTAGTTCACGTCTCCTCTAGTTCACGTCTCCTCTAGTTCACGTCTCTAGTTCACGTCTCCTCTAGTTAATGTCTCCTCTAGTTCACGTCTCCTCTAGTTCACGTCTCCTCTAGTTCACGTCTCCTCTAGTTCACGTCTCCTCTAGTTCACGTCTCCTCTAGTTCACGTCAGTGTTTATTTATCCAGGACTCTCAGTTTGTTCTGGACGTGAACCTGGGAGTCATCAGCCGCCTGGAGAGCATCAGTGTCCCGAACCAGGGAGAGAACACCAAGGGTCTGGAGCTGGTCTGCAAGGTAATAAATACATGTATACATGGAGATCTGTAGATATATATTTATAGATAGATGTAGATGTGTAGATATATATTTATAGATGTAGATATATATATATATATAGATGTAGATGTGTAGATATATAGATATATATATATATATATATATATATATAGATGTAGACTTGTCCTCCTCCTCCTCTCCTCCTCCTCTCCTCCTCCAGGACCTGAGGAGTCCTCGCTTCGCCTACAAGACGGAGGAGACTCAGCCTGACGTGTTGGAGGTTCTGTCCAGACACGTCTTCCCTCTGTCCCACGACCTGGTGGGTGTCCGTCTGTTGTCATGGCAACGTAACAACATAACAGTGCTAGACGTCATGTGACCCCCCCCCCCCCTCCTCCTCTGACAGCCGCTGTTCGCCCACCGCTACAAGGAGCAGTTTCCTGTGGACGGATGGAAAGTCTACGACCCCACGGCCGAGTACCGACGTCAGGTGACCACGCCTCCTCCAGCGTCATGATGTGGTGGGCGGGGCTTATCCTTGACGTGTGTGTGTGTGTGTGTGTGTGTGTGTGTGTGTGTGGTTCAGGGTCTGCCCAACGAGAGCTGGACCATCAGTAAGATGAACAGCAGCTACGAGCTGTGTGACACGTACCCGTCCGTCCTGGTCGTCCCCACCAACATCAGCGATGACGACATCAAACGGGTCGCCATGTTCAGAGCTAAGCACCGGATACCGGTCAGTGATCAATAATCAATACAGGATACCGGTCAGTGATCAGTAATCAATACAGGATACATGTCAGTGATCAGTAATCAATACAGGATACATGTCAGTGATCAATAATCAATACAGGATACATGTCAGTGATCAATAATCAATACAGGATACCTGTCAGTGATCAATAATCAATACAGGATACCTGTCAGTGATCAATAATCAATACAGGATACCTGTCAGTGATCAATAATCAATACAGGATACATGTCAGTGATCAATAATCAATACAGGATACCTGTCAGTGATCAATAATCAATACAGGATACCTGTCAGTGATCAATAATCAATACAGGATACCGGTCAGTGATCAATAATCAATACAGGATACATGTCAGTGATCAATAATCAATACAATACCTCCTCCTCCTGTTCCTCCTCCTCCTGCTCCTCCTCCTCCTGCTCCTCCTCCTCCTCCTCCTGTTCCTCCTCCTCCTGCTCCTCCTCCTCCTGCTCCTGCTCCTGCTCCTCCTCCTCCTCCTGCTCCTCCTCCTCCTCCTGCTCCTCCTCCTCCTCAGGTGCTGTCCTGGCTCCACCCAGAGTCCCAGGCCTCCATAGTGAGGAGCAGCCAGCCTCTGGTTGGCTCCTCTGATCGTCGTTGTAGGGAGGACGAGCGTCTCCTTCAGATCATCATGGACGCCAACGCCCAGTCACATAAACTCTGTATTTATGATGCACGGCAGAGCAGCGTGGCCCTCACCAACAAGGTCAGCACCTCCTGCTGCTGCTCCTCCTCCTGACCCTGTCTCTCCTCCTGACCCTGTCTCTCCTCCTGACCCTGTCTCTCCTCCTGCTCCTCCTGACCCTGTCTCCTCCTCCTGACCCTGTCTCCTCCTCCTGACCCTGTCTCCTCCTCCTGCTCCTCCTGACCCAGTCTCTCCTCCTGACCCTGTCTCCTCCTCCTGCTCCTCCTGACCCTGTTTCTCCTCCTCCTCCTGCTCCTCCTCAGGCCAAGGATGGAGGTTATGAGAGTGAGAGTTTCTATCCCAACGTGGAGCTGAACTTCCTGGAGATCCCCAACATCCACGTGATGAGGGAGTCACTGAGGAAGATGAAGGAGGTGGTTTACCCCAGTATCGACGAAGCCCATTGGCTGTCCAACATCGACCAGACGCACTGGCTGGAGTACATCAGGGTACTACTATAATACTACTATAATACTACTATAATACTACTGTAATACTACTATAATACTACTATAATACTACTGTAATACTACTGTAATACTACTATAATACTACTGTAATACTACTGTAATACTACTGTAATACTACTGTAAATACTACTATAATACTACTATAAATACTACTGTAATACTACTGTAATACTACTGTAAATACTACTATAATACTACTATAAATACTACTGTAATACTACTGTAATACTACTGTAATACTACTATAAATACTACTATAAATACTACTATAATACTACTGTAATACTACTGTAATACTACTATAGATACTACTGTAATACTACTGTAATACTACTGTAATACTACTATAATACTGCTATAAATACTACTATAAATACTACTATAAATACTACTATAATACTACTATAAATACTACTATAGATACTACTGTAATACTACTGTAAATACTACTATAATACTACTATAAATACTACTATAATACTACTATAATACTACTATAATACTGCTATAGATACTACTATAAATACTACTATAATACTACTACAAATACTACTATAGATACTACTGTAATACTACTGTAATACTACTATAATACTACTATAATACTACTGTAATACTACTATAATATTACTATAATACTACTATAATACTACTATAATACTACTATAATACTACTATAATACTACTATAATACTACTATAATACTGCTATAAATACTACTGTAAATACTATACTAGTTTATCTAGTATGTAATAACCATGTTTAATGTGCTAATGTAGTTTATCTAGTATGTAATAAGCATGTTTAATGTACTAATGTAGTTTATCTAGTATGTAATAAGCATGTTTAATGTACTAATGTAGTTTATCTAGTATGTAATAACCATGTTTAATGTACTAATGTAGTTTATCTAGTATGTAATAACCATGTTTAATGTGCTAATGTAGTTTATCTAGTATGTAATAAGCATGTTTAATGTACTAATGTAGTTTATCTAGTATGTAATAACCATGTTTAATGTGCTAATGTAGTTTATCTAGTATGTAATAAGCATGTTTAATGTACTAATGTAGTTTATCTAGTATGTAATAAGCATGTTTAATGTACTAATGTAGTTTATCTAGTATGTAATAACCATGTTTAATGTACTAATGTAGTTTATCTAGTATGTAATAACCATGTTTAATGTACTAATGTAGTTTATCTAGTATGTAATAACCATGTTTAATGTACTAATGTAGTGTATCTAGTATGTAATAAGCATGTTTAATGTACTAATGTAGTTTATCTAGTATGTAATAAGCATGTTTAATGTACTAATGTAGTTGATCTAGTATGTAATAAGCATGTTTAATGTACTAATGTAGTTGATCTAGTATGTAATAAGCATGTTTAATGTACTAATGTAGTTTATCTAGTATGTAATAACCATGTTTAATGTACTAATGTAGTTTATCTCGTATGTAATAAGCATGTTTAATGTACTAATGTAGTTTATCTCGTATGTAATAAGCATGTTTAATGTACTAATGTAGTTTATCTAGTATGTAATAACCATGTTTAATATAATAATGTAGTGTATCTAGTATGTAATAAGCATGTTTAATGTACTAATGTAGTTGATCTAGTATGTAATAACCATGTTTAATGTACTAATGTAGTTTATCTCGTATGTAATAAGCATGTTTAATGTACTAATGTAGTTTATCTCGTATGTAATAAGCATGTTTAATGTACTAATGTAGTTTATCTAGTATGTAATAACCATGTTTAATATAATAATGTAGTGTATCTAGTATGTAATAAGCATGTTTAATGTACTAATGTAGTTGATCTAGTATGTAATAAGCATGTTTAATGTACTAATGTAGTGTATCTAGTATGTAATAAGCATGTTTAATGTACTAATTTATCTCGTATGTAATAAGCATGTTTATATGTAATAAGCATGTTTATATGTAATAAGCGTGTTTCCTCGTGTCCAGCTGCTTCTTTCAGGTGCAGCAAAGATCGCTGATAAACTGGAATCAGGTAAAACATCAGTGGTCGTTCACTGCAGTGATGGATGGGACCGAACGGCTCAGCTCACGTCTCTGGCTATGGTGATGCTGGACGGGTACTACAGGACTGTTAGAGGGTTCCAGGTACATTATACTACAGAATATACTACAATATACTACATAATATACTACAATATACTACAATATACTACAATATACACACAGAACTATGGTGATGCTGGACGGGTACTACAGGACTGTTAGAGGGTTCCAGGTACATTATACTACAATATACTACAATATACTACAATATACTACAATATACTACAATATACTACATAATATACTACAATATACTACAATATACACACAGAACTATGGTGATGCTGGACGGGTACTACAGGACTGTTAGAGGGTTCCAGGTAGATAATACTATATAATATACTACAATATACTACATAATATACTACAATATACTACAGAATATACTACATAATATACTACAATATACACACAGAACTATGGTGATGCTGGACGGGTACTACAGGACTGTTAGAGGGTTCCAGGTAGATAATACTATATAATATACTACAATATACTACATAATATACTACAATATACTACAATATACACACAGAACTATGGTGATGCTGGACGGGTACTACAGGACTGTTAGAGGATTCCAGGTAGATAATACTACAGAATATACTACAATATACTACATAATATACTACAATATACTACATAATATACTACAGAATATACTACAATATACACACAGAATATACTACAATATACTACATAATATACTACATAATATACTACAGAATATACTACAATATACTACATAATATACTACAATATACTACAGAATATACTACAATATACTACAGAATATACTACAATATACTACAATATACTACATAATATACTACAATATACTACAATATACACACAGAACTATGGTGATGCTGGACGGGTACTACAGGACTGTTAGAGGATTCCAGGTAGATTATACTACAGAATATACTACAATATACTACATAATATACTACAATATACTACATAATATACTACAATATACTACAATATACTACATAATATACTACATAATATACTACAGAATATACTACAGAATATACTACAATATACTACATAATATACTACAATATACTACAGAATATACTACAATATACTACAGAATATACTACAATATACTATATAATATACTACATAATATACTACAATATACTACAATATACTATATAATATACTACACAATATACTACAATATACTACAATATACACACAGAACTATGGTGATGCTGGACGTACTACAGGACTGTTAGAGGATTCCAGGTACATTATACTACAGAATATACTACAATATACTACAATATACTACAGAATATACTACAATATACTACAATATACTACATAATATACTACAATATACTACAGAATATACTACAATATACTACAGAATATACTACAATATACTATATAATATACTACATAATATACTACAATATACTACAATATACTACAATATACTACAATATACTACAATATACACACAGAACTATGGTGATGCTGGACGGGTACTACAGGACTGTTAGAGGATTCCAGGTTATTAAATATACTATATAATATACTATAATGAACAAAAACAAGATATTTTGCCCTAATAATATAGGTGTGTGTGTGTGTGTGTGTGTGTGTGTGTGTGTGTGTGTGTGTGTGTGTGTGTGTGTGTGTGTGTGTGTGTGTAGGTTCTGGTAGAGAAGGAGTGGATCAGTTTTGGTCATAAGTTTTCAGCTGTAAGTATCAGAATCATTGATGAAGCAGTTTGATGCTGAACAACATGTTTATTCTGTTTATTCCGTGTTTATTCTGTGTTTTTATTCCGTGTTTTTATTCCGTGTGTTATTCCGTGTTTATTCCGTGTTTTTATTCCGTGTTTATTCCGTGTTTTTATTCCGTGTGTTTATTCCGTGTTTTTATTCCGTGTGTTTATTCCGTGTGTTTATTCCGTGTGTTTATTCCGTGTTTTTATTCCGTGTGTTTATTCCGTGTTTTTATTCCGTGTTTATTCCGTGTTTTTATTCCGTGTGTTTATTCCGTGTTTATTCCGTGTTTTTATTCCGTGTGTTTATTCCGTGTTTATTCCGTGTTTTTATTCCGTGTGTTTATTCCGTGTTTTTATTCCGTGTTTTTATTCCGTGTGTTATTCCGTGTTTATTCCGTGTGTTTATTCCGTGTTTTTATTCCGTGTTTATTCCGTGTTTTTATTCCGTGTTTATTCCGTGTTTTTATTCCGTGTGTTTATTCCATGTTTTTATTCCGTGTTTTTATTCCGTGTTTTTATTCCGTGTGTTATTCCGTGTTTATTCCGTGTTTTTATTCCGTGTTTATTCCGTGTTTTTATTCCGTGTTTATTCCGTGTTTTTATTCCGTGTGTTTATTCCGTGTTTTTATTCCGTGTGTTTATTCCGTGTGTTTATTCCGTGTGTTTATTCCGTGTTTTTATTCCGTGTGTTTATTCCGTGTTTTTATTCCGTGTTTATTCCGTGTTTTTATTCCGTGTGTTTATTCCGTGTTTATTCCGTGTTTTTATTCCGTGTGTTTATTCCGTGTTTATTCCGTGTTTTTATTCCGTGTGTTTATTCCGTGTTTTTATTCCGTGTTTTTATTCCGTGTGTTATTCCGTGTTTATTCCGTGTGTTTATTCCGTGTTTTTATTCCGTGTTTATTCCGTGTTTTTATTCCGTGTTTATTCCGTGTTTTTATTCCGTGTGTTTATTCCATGTTTTTATTCCGTGTTTTTATTCCGTGTTTTTATTCCGTGTGTTATTCCGTGTTTATTCCGTGTTTTTATTCCGTGTTTATTCCGTGTTTTTATTCCGTGTTTATTCCGTGTTTTTATTCCGTGTGTTTATTCCGTGTTTTTATTCCGTGTGTTTATTCCGTGTGTTTATTCCGTGTGTTTATTCCGTGTTTTTATTCCGTGTGTTTATTCCGTGTTTTTATTCCGTGTTTATTCCGTGTTTTTATTCCGTGTGTTTATTCCGTGTTTATTCCGTGTTTTTATTCCGTGTGTTTATTCCGTGTTTATTCCGTGTTTTTATTCCGTGTGTTTATTCCGTGTTTTTATTCCGTGTTTTTATTCCGTGTGTTATTCCGTGTTTATTCCGTGTGTTTATTCCGTGTTTTTATTCCGTGTTTATTCCGTGTTTTTATTCCGTGTTTATTCCGTGTTTTTATTCCGTGTGTTTATTCCATGTTTTTATTCCGTGTTTTTATTCCGTGTTTTTATTCCGTGTGTTATTCCGTGTTTATTCCGTGTTTTTATTCCGTGTTTATTCCGTGTTTTTATTCCGTGTTTATTCCGTGTTTTTATTCCGTGTGTTTATTCCGTGTTTTTATTCCGTGTGTTTATTCCGTGTGTTTATTCCGTGTGTTTATTCCGTGTTTTTATTCCGTGTGTTTATTCCGTGTTTTTATTCCGTGTTTATTCCGTGTTTTTATTCCGTGTGTTTATTCCGTGTTTATTCCGTGTTTTTATTCCGTGTGTTTATTCCGTGTTTATTCCGTGTTTTTATTCCGTGTGTTTATTCCGTGTTTTTATTCCGTGTTTTTATTCCGTGTGTTATTCCGTGTTTATTCCGTGTGTTTATTCCGTGTTTTTATTCCGTGTTTATTCCGTGTTTTTATTCCGTGTTTATTCCGTGTTTTTATTCCGTGTGTTTATTCCATGTTTTTATTCCGTGTTTTTATTCCGTGTGTTTATTCCGTGTTTTCTCTGCGTGTTTTCTGCAGCGTGTGGGTCACGGTGATGAGAACCATGCTAACTCTGAGCGTTCACCACTTTTCCTACAGTTCGTGGACTGTGTTTGGCAGATGACTCGACAGGTCTGGACCTACATTCAGAACCAGAACCACCTAGACCAGAATAGACTGGACTAGAATAGACTAGACTTCGTTCATTATCAGAAACACTGGTGTTGATGCTAGGTGCTAACTTGATGCTAAACTGCTAACTTGATGCTAGCTTGATGCTAGGTGCTAACTTGATGCTAGCTTGATGCTAGCTTGATGCTAGCTTGATGCTAGCTGCTAACTTGATGCTAACTTGATGCTAGGTGCTAACTTGATGCTAGCGTGATGCTAGGTGCTAACTTGATGCTAGCGTGATGCTAGGTGCTAACTTCCTGTTGTGCCTCCAGTTCCCAGCAGCCTTTGAGTTCAATGAGTTGTTCCTGATCACCGTCCTGGATCATCTGTACAGCTGCTTGTTTGGAACGTTCCTGTTCAACAGTGAACAGGAGCGAGTGGCCGCGGTACGTATGAAAGGATTATTACCATCTATTTATTTAACGTTCATTTCATGTTTAAAACAGGTTTACATTTATATTTCATTTTTAAAAAGTAACATTTTTATCTCTTTATGTTTTAAATAATTTCCCCTTTAATATTTAAGATATTTATTTTCATATTCAGGCTCAGATCATGTGATTCATTGGTTTTTAATTTCTCTGTTTTATCTCATAATTTTATTTTTATTTCATTTTTTAAAATCTTTTTCCACATTTATTTTTCTATCACCTTTTTTTTTTACTTTTTATTTATTTAGTTATTTTTTTTTATTTAAATTTGACCTTTTTATTGATTATTTATAATTTCATCATGTTTTTTAACGTTTTTATTTCGTCTGCAGGACGTTCAGAACAACACGGTGTCGCTGTGGTCCTACATCAACAGGTGAGTCAGAAACTATTATTTTATCTCTGGATTCAACAGATTATAAATCACAGAAACGTTTAATCCATGAGTTTATCCCATAAAAGCTTTGAGATTATGAGAAAACAGACAAACAGCAGTTGGTTTGATTCAGTGCATGAAAACGAGAATATTCTAAATGTTATAGATGTTATTTAATATTCTAAATGTTATAGATGTTATTTAATATTCTAAAAGGTAACAATTAATCGATGAATAATCAATAGATTAATCCACTCTCAGAGTATTAATAACGGCTCTCTCTGATTGGCTGACGCCGTCCCCCTGCAGCCAACCAGAGGACTTCACCAACCCGTTCTACGTGGACTACCAGCACCACGTCCTGTACCCGCTGGTGTCCTCCAGACACCTGGAGCTGTGGAGCAGCTACTACGCCCGCTGGAACCCCCGAATGAGACCACAGGTACTGGACTAGACCACATTAGACTAGACCAGACCAGACTAGACTAGATTAGACTAGCTGGAACCCCCGAATGAGACCACAGGTACTGGACTATGTCTCATTTCATTGGTCGATAATTTTACTTTTTTATCTTATATTTTTATGAAGGTTGAGGTCAGATGAGTGTTGATTGACAGTAAATTTCGTCCAATCACATCTCTCCAAATCTTATTACTGTGACATCAGCATTGTCCTGGCTCCGCCCCCTTTTTAAAAACTTAACCTTTATTTAAACAGGTAAGTATCTGATTTTCAATAGAAACGCGTCAATGTTACGTTACGTCTACGTTACATATATGTTACGTTATATTATGTCTACGTTACGTTAAGTTACATATATGTTACGTTATATTACGTCTACGTTACGTTAAGTTACATATATGTTACGTTATATTACGTCTACGTTACGTTAAGTTACATATATGTTACGTTATATTATGTCTGTTACGTTAAGTTACATATATGTTACGTTATATTATGTCTACGTTACGTTAAGTTACATATATGTTACGTTATATTATGTCTGTTACGTTAAGTTACATATATGTTACGTTATATTATGTCTACGTTACGTTAAGTTACATATATGTTACGTTATATTATGTCTACGTTACGTTAAGTTACATATATGTTACGTTATATTATGTCTGTTACGTTAAGTTACATATATGTTACGTTATATTATGTCTACGTTACTTTACGTATGTTACGTTATATTACATCTACGTTACGTTAAGTTACGTCTACATTAAATTACATCTACGTATATGTTATGTCTACGTTACATCTACGTTTACGTTGCGGTACATATATGTTACGTTACATTACGTCTACGTTAAATCGACGTTAGACTCGTCCGTTTCGTCGCTGCCCCGCGTGTCCTTGTGACATCACAAAGACTGGAGGTGGTCCTGTGTGTGTTCCAGGTGCCGGTCCACCAGACCCTGAAGGAGCTGCTGGTCCTGAGGGCGGAGCTTCAGCGGCGGGTGGACGAGCTGCAGCGAGACGCCACCTCCCATTCGCTGTCGTCCTCCTCTGACCACGCCCCCTCCCCCTCCCCCACACACACCACTGGAACGGCCCTGCACACGGCTGTGTGACACACACACACATATGTTAAACACACACACATTAAACACACACACATTAAACACACACACACACACATTAAACACACACACACCTTTCAGCATGATTTGTCCCTTTTATCACAATGTTTACAATGTGAGAGAAATGTTTTGGTATAAAAATTCCTAGAAAATGAAAATGAAAGTAAAAATGATGTCAAAACCTCCGTTGACCTGAAAACCTTCACACATGTTTGTGTATTTCACGTAAAGAATATAACAACATATCATTTAAATATAAGTCACTTTGTGCCATTGACGTCCATTAAAACATCAGGTTATTGATTCCATTGTTTAAGGCCCTTAAATGTATATTTATGTGAAAATTAATCTAAAAAATAATAAATAATAAAAGAAATAATTATGCAAATTTTAATGGAAATAAAAATGTGATAAATACACAATAAATTAAATATAAATAATATTTTAAATGCAAACTGGATTTTAAGGTTTTTACTACTAAAAAAATGAACAGAATCTAAATATAAATAAATAAAAATGCGAAAACAAAAATGCACAGTAAGTTATACAGATAATAAATAATAAAAGATATAAATAGTTATTGAATTAAATAAATAATACTGTATTATTCCCATAGAAAATTACTTAAAGGGACTAAATATTACGGTTTTAATGTAAATCATTAATAAAAATAAACAATAAATTAAACACAATAATATTATATTAAACACCAAATACATTTTTATTAAGATGTTTATTAAATTTATTAAATTAACCCTTTTTAAATATTTTTATATGAACAGAATCTAAATCTAATAATTACACAAAAATCACAAAAAAACATGTTTTAATGGAAGTCAATGACACAATCTGTTGATTTAAACAGATTAAATAATGACCTGTTTTATTAGTTGATGGTCAAATTAAAATAAAATAAATGCAGGAAAACAATCAAAAGTTTTAATAAAATTAATGAAAATACAGAAATCTGTGTGTGAGGAAGCAGGAGGTTTGATTCTGTTCAGAATCACTGAATAAAGTGACACCAGTGTTTTATTTTTGAATGAAGAACTGTTAGCATGTGTCTCAGGGCTTTTATTTTGAAAGGATTCAGAGGTCTGACTCCGCCTCCTTTTCCTTCAGTCGTATAAAAGATGTCGATTCTGTGGTAAAACTTTAGTTTTTTTGTTTTTTTACTAATGATGAAGCTGATTCACAGTTTCTGGATTTCTGAGGCCGATAATGATCAAATTAACGATTCAGAGTTTATATCTTTTTTTTTTTTTTGATAAAGTTCCTTTTTTAAATTATTTTTGTAAGAATTGTGACCAGGGTGAGTTTAGAGCAGCGTCTCTGGTACAATCTGATTTTCTTCATGTTGTTTTGTATTTTTGCTTCAGTTTAACTTATTTTTGTTGAAATTCTTTTTAATTTATTCACGAGCACAAAGTGAATCACCTCAGATTCACTGATTCACTGATTCTCTGAACTTCTTCACTCTGCTGATGAGTTTTAAAGGAGAATTCCACCATTTCTTCAACCTGAAATCTAAATTTGCGTCAACATGTTGCTGCTGCCAGGTTCAGATTGTTATCAGGACATGATGATAACAACCTGAACCTGAGACCAGTTTACAACCATAACCAACACCGTGAAGAACTTCCTGCTCACATCTAATATTCTAACCCATAGGTCAAAGGTTGATTTTTGCTTCAGCTCATTTTGTTAAAATTACTGAATTTTAAAGGAGAATTTCAGTATTTTTCTTCCTGGACTCGATTTCTTTAGTCTATTAGTGTCCGTTGCTGAACTTTGGCTCAATTTTTCTAACAAAACACGTTTTGCTGCTCTTATAGAAATCACCAGTCTTTTACTTTGAAGGACAAAGATCATGTGACCAGGAAATCCTGTTTTTTAGTCGCTTTTTTTGTACAAATGTCAACACAGCAGTGGATAAATATTCTAACTGCTGCCAGGCTCAGATTGTTATCATTAGTGGTGATGGTGGAAGGAGTTTTGTTGCAGAAAATAACTGGAATTTTATTTGTATGAAGAAAGGATGATGATAACAACCCGAGCCTGGCAGCGACACGTCCAACTGCCTTTGTTCGGTTAAAGATGGTTGAAAAATGACGTAATTCTCCTTTAAGTCGTTCCAATATTCAAATGTCCTGCAGCGTTTTACATGTGCAGATCTAAAATTTGTGCTTTTACGAAACAAACGTGTGATTTCTCCATAAGTCGAAGTCTTGAATCTAAATCACAGACTTTTCGTGCCATCGTTGATATTTTTGTTTCAAACCTTTATTTTATTCAACTTCATCTGTGATTTAATTTAAGCCGAGATAAATTAACCGTCCTGTTTGTTGGATGAACCAATGAACTTCCTGTTAAACCTTGTTTTAATGAATCACTGCTCAGCTCTGTGTCTTTTTACCATTTATATTTAATATGAACCCAAACTGCAATGTGACGTGTATCTTGTCTTTATGTTGATAACATCTGTGTAAACCTCTAACGAGCCATAATCACTTCTGACATTCCATTAGAACAATAAAACAAAAAGGAAGATTCAACAGTGTCTGTCGTCTTTTCAAAGGTTTTATTTAATCGGTCGATATTAGTAACAAGTAGCTGTAACATATTGAGTTATAGTGGAATAAAAGCTTCACCGTCACACTTCAAGCAATGAAGACCGTCCAACATTCGTTTGTCAGAAAACGACGCGGTTCAAACACTAAGCTACAGGAAAAGAGAAAAGCATGCAGAGCGGTTGGAGCCAGACCTCCGACACCTTCTGGGTTTAAACACTGGAAAATAAAAGGTAGCCATGCATTTATGTGTTTCTGAATCCAAAAAAAGTGAGGTTGTGAGACTGCGGCTGGCCGTGCAGGACTGAGATACGAGTAGAAAACGCGTCACGTGACGTAACAACGTACGAAGTCTGGAGAGCAGGAATATAAAACCCACGTTTCACTGTTTAGTTGTAAAAACTGTTAGAAAAAACTCAGTTTGAATCCAATATTATTCACTGCTGCCAGGCTCCGGTTGTTATCATTGGGTGATGGTGGGAGTCTGTTAGGCTGTTGTGTTGTTGCAGGAATTTTCCTTTGTGTGGAAAAAACTGGAAACTTTTTTTTTTTGGGTATGAACAAACCATGATGATAACAATCTGAGCCTGGCATCCACCTCCATTATAGTACAGGAGAAAAACTAAATTTCAATCATCTGGTTTGTATTTTAGGGTAAAAACCAGACTGGATTTTTTCTGGACTATTTCTCGAGTGTCTTTTAGTGCAGATGAAACATTCTGATAACAATCTGAGCCTGGTAGTGTTGAAAAATATAGTGTATGGAGGACATACATGTCCCCATTAGAGCAGATTGTTAACATTCTTATAACAACGTGCCCTAACGGGGAATGTTAAGTCCTCTAAGCTGTTTATTTCACCGCTGCCAGGCTCAGGTTGTTATTAAAACGTTTCGTTCACACCAAAAGAAACCCCTGAAATCAAAAGAGGCGTTTTGCATCCTGCAACAACTTGAGACTCAGAGACTCCGACGTTCACCTTATGATAACAACCTGAGCCTGGCAGGAATGAAACATGTCAATTAACGCTTCATTATTAGATGTGAGCGTTTCTCACAAGTCAGTAAAAAAACTTGCTAGTGTAGCGTTACCAGCTGCTGTCGTGTTGCATTATGGGAAACGTAGGATCCATAGATTTTGCAGCTTTGATCCATACGAGGCGCAAATAGTTCCCCTAGAAGCATATTGTTATACATTCTGTATAATTATTCACTGTCACCAGTGTTGAATATAGTAATAAAGTGTGAATTTATACTAAAGGAGCCGTGTTGAAATGAAATAAAGAGACTCGACGCTGCTGTTTCTACTTCATACTGAAGCTGGAACCTTCATACAATCACCTGCTCTTCAGACCAGTCGTGACACATCTTCTCTATAACAGTCTGATCATTTAAAGCAGCATTAACATCCACTGTGAAGACTTTAGAGACCGTGTGCTTTTTTTTGTAGTTTTTTTTCTTTTTTTACGCATCATATCAGGTGCAGAAACAGTCCTCGTCCCTCTGATCCGTCACAGCTGATCCAAACGTTCAGGACGTGATCTTCACATTCAGGTTATTAAAGAAGCGTCTTTTAACTCGTGTGCGTCACAAACAAACAGAAGAATTCGTTCCCGATTCATAAAGGCAGAGTCGATCGAAGCTACGTCTTTGGTGAAATTAAACTTTTGCTACAAGCTGCAGGTTTTTATTTCCGGATGTTTCGTACATTCATTAACAGAACGGTTTGTTGAGTTGTGTTTGTGGTGAAGTTCTTTCAGCAGCCTGAGCTCCACGTTAACGCCCCAGAAACTCCCAGTCCTCCGGGTTTGACCAGTTCAACCACCAGAAGGTTCAGGCTGCTGACTCACGCTCAGCTGCAGCGAGGGTGTGTTGCAGGAAATACTGCGGCGTGTCCCTGTGGGGCGGGAACGTAATAAGGCAAAGAGAGAAGCACCATTTGAATTACAGCTGGGTCGAGGTGTTCATCCATGCACGACTTACAGATTTAGCTCAACTGAGCAGCTCCAACGGGCGTCGATGTCCTCTAGAAGTGATGTTTGTCACCTCTGCAGGCTCAGGTTGTTATCAGAATGTTTCGAGAGCACTTTTGGTGCGAACAAAACATTCTGATAACAATCTGAGCCTGGCATAATGAAAGATCTCGCTGACAATCTGCACCAACGGTGCATGTTTGTCCTCTAGAAGTGATATTTGTCACCGCTGCCAGGCTCAGGTTGTTATCAAAATGTTTTGTTCACACCAAAAGAGACTCCAGATATCAACAAAATCAGCATCTGGTATCCTGCAACAACACAACTCTCCCTGAGAGACTCAGGGACTCCTACCATCACCCTTCTGCCTTACAATAACAATCTGAGCCTGGCAGGAATGAAAAATATCGCTAACAGAGACCATCACAGCCCGGTCCACTTCTATTGCGAAGTGAGTGAGTGAATCCTGGACCATACTGAGACATTTTTGGACTCAGATCACTCTAATAGACGCTAACAGATGGTAAAATAGGGTCCAGGTTTTAAATCAGCAGCTCGAGTGTTCAGGAACATTGAGAGACGGAGCGACACGAAAGGAATTGTGGGTAGAAACGGCTGCGTTTCCAAGGCAACGCGGACACTCAGTAGGACTGTGTTATCAGCAGCTCTGTCCAAACACTATTTACAGCTCATACAACACATACCGCTTCACTTGCGATGTGATAAAAAGTTTTTTTCTGCTCCCTCACACGCTCACTTCTATCAGACACTATTCAGATCAGGTCGTGTGCAAAGCATGATGGGTAACCGGTACCAAACCACCGGTTGTTGCCACGTTCATGTCGTGTGTGTGTGCGTCGTCGACAGAAATTAGCTTGAAATTAGCGAAACGATCTGCTAATGGAATGAGATAATTCGAGTCAATGTTGGAATAATTGTACTAAAAACAAGATTTTCACAGCTGATTTAAGTTTTCGCAGTAGTTTTTATGTTTTTAACCTTTACAGGACCAATTCTGCACCAAAGAGCTTTAAGCTAGCTTCCATCACACATGACGTGAACGTGGTCTTACTCGCTACGTTTCAAACCCTCATACAGGGTTCATTAACTATTTATCCTAGAAAATGACAAGACGAGACTAAAGTAGCTTCGTAAACAGCGAAATAGAAGCTAACGGGCGTCTGTACGAAAACAACAAACCGTTGGCGACAGAACAAACTCACTCACCAGGAAGCACCTAGCTACAAAAAGTTAAGCAAAGTTATTAGGAAAAAGTCAGTCGTGTACAAAGTGTAAAAAGAGCCGGCGAGAGTGTAAACACACACACACTAAAGAGTTTAATCTAACGCTAAAAGAGTAGAAACACCGAACTCACAGTGATATGTACAAATCATCACAACTGTCCACTCATCACGATACTTCAACACCCTACCGCTAACTACCGCTGCTAACTGCAGCTAACTACTGCCGCTGCTAATTGCAGCCGCTAACAGCTGCTAACTGCAGCCGCTTACTACTACTGCCGCTAACTGCAGCTGCTAATAGGTGCTAACCACAGCCGCTAACTACTGCTGCTCACTGCAGGTAACTACAGCTGCTAACTGTAGCTGCTAACTGCAGCTTTTAACAGCTGCTGCTAACAGATGACTGTAGCTACCTACCGCTGATAACTGCAGCTGCTAGCTACAGTTGCTAATTGTTGCTAACTAATGCTGCTAACTGCAGCTGCTAACAACTGCTGCTAACAGATGATTGTAGCTACCTACTGCAGCTGCTAACTACAGCTGCTAACTGTAGCTAACTAATGCTGCTAACTGCAGCCGCTAACAGCTGCTGCTAACTCTAACGGCTAAAAGCACACTTCTATTTTTTTAATGCATATTTTTATAACTGTAACTGTTTCCTCTTCTTCTTCACGTGTTTTATCTGATGCTCTAACGTTTTCTCCCCTGACGGACATTTTTTTTTTTTTTTTATCTCTATCGAGTCACGACGGGGGTGGACAAAATAAAAGGAACGATGTAAAGACCTCGGTACGGTTTCTTTTCCCTCAGGATTCCTACACTTTCCCTTTTTTTTCCCCAAAATTACATCATTTTCCCACTTTTCTGTGGATTTTTCAGAACATTTCAACATCTGAGTCCATTTCCCTCCAGACTTCCACTGATTCTAGTCTCTTTTATAAACAGGAAGCAAAATGAGTTTAATAAAGTGATTTTCCCGAATAAATTAAAGGACGAATTTTTAAATTCAGGAACTTTATCATTGAAATATAAAATGTAAACTGTTTCTGGACCTGTGATTGAAAGAAGAGTTATAATTTCAACGCGTCATTTATTATAACTATTAGCAAACAGGAAAACTCCTCAGACTTTAATATTTAGTCTATAAATTAGCTGAAAACTGCAGAGGAACTGATTTAGCAGCGTCTTTTTGTTTTTAT
Source organism: Lepturacanthus savala (assembly GCA_030544235.1). Taxonomy (NCBI): domain Eukaryota; kingdom Metazoa; phylum Chordata; class Actinopteri; order Scombriformes; family Trichiuridae; genus Lepturacanthus; species Lepturacanthus savala. The sequence continues at coordinate 22,982,383 of CM060483.1, forward strand.
CTACATCTTTCTTCATGAATCGCGTTAAAACGCTGAACTTCCACCTTCCAGGAGCCTGACGTCACTTCATCGACCCGTCGCCTCCTTCATTGGACAAAAAACATTTCACGTTACGGATATTTACACTATAAAAAGTGTTGGAAGAAGACGCCTTATTTGTTTCCTGCAAAAAGATCCTCGTCCGAATAAGGCAACTTCGTACATGAAGATAAAGAAGGAAGCGTTTGTCGTTTTATCTAATGAACGACTGAATAAAAGCAGGTGTAGAAGCCGCTAATATAAGAACTACCGCTAATATAAGAACCGCTGCTAATATAAGAACCGCCGTTAGCGTAACCGCCGTTAGCGTAACCGCCGTTAGCGTAACCGCCGTTAGCGTAACCGCCGTTAGCGTAACCGCCGTTAACATGATCATATTTCCGTTCTTTTGTAATAAAAGTCAATTATGTCATGAAACGTCTGAATCAATATTGGTTTATATTATGTTTGTTAGCTCAGTAAAACATCACATGTAATAAGTGGAGCTAATATTGTAATAATCTGTAAATTTGAGCGCATAAAATAAGAAAAATGGTAGATTTCTTTAACTAATGAAGCAGCAAAAACCCCATGGTCAATCAATAAAACTATTTTATATTGTTGTTATAATGAAAATATTTAAGAAACACGCACATAAACACGATAGACATAAACATGTGGTGTCCCACAGGGTTCAATTGTGGGTCCCGTTGATTTTTCCAATTACAGGAATTCATCTGAACAGAAGCTAAAAACATATTTTTTATGTTTTAATATATTGGTTCAGACTTTTTATGACTTTTTATTGACTTGTAATTAATTAAGAACAGAAACATTATTGTGTTATCGGCTTCTACAAAACATAATGAAGCTTATTAGCAAATACCGATGATTAGTAATAGATACGACTTTATAGTTATTGATTAGGACGTCCTTATTATAACAGTCAACTAATAATAAATTGTCACATATCAGGGAAATTGGTGAGATTAGTCGTTATTAGTGCTGTTTACATGCAGTAACTCTTGATGTGAGAACTGCTGCGTTCCAGTCAAGAAATAGGAAATTCCTGATTACAATTCACAAAACCAGCATTAAAAAAACAACACAGGATGTGTCTGGTTCCAGGAACCGGAGACACACCCAGAAACATCCAGAGAACTTCATATAATAAACTACAAACACTTAATCCAACTATACAAGAGGCCGATCTGTCGCCTTCGTTGTTTTTCAGTATCGTAATAAACTGCGTGAAACTCACAACACGCTAAAGGCCAGAAACTGCAGAACCAGCGCCGTCAAACAATAAATTACTATATACACCAACACGCTAGGTTCAATACACTGTTCTCCGTGTTCACAGCAGAGGATCAACAACAAAAAAAACCCCGAAGACAATTTCACAGACCTCCGGGTGTGTCCGTGATGCTGTTGAAGCCAAAAAAACGTTTAAAAAAAAGCATTTTTGTGTTTTTTTTCCCATTGTTTACCCCGTAAAATAAATCAGGGGTTTGATTAATTAAATTCGACAACATTTGGAACTAGATTTGATGATTTTAGAACCGGCAAAAGTCTGTGGTGCAAATTCATCCGGTTGATTCTTTACAGCTCTCATCGGAATGAACAAGGCTCCGCCTCCTCGCGTCCAGTTCCTTATACATCCATGGTGGAAGGACGACAACTTCTGTGTGTGTGTGCGTGTGTGTGTGTGTGTGTGTGCGTGTGTGTGTGTGTGTGTGTGTGTGTGTGTGTGTTACACAACGTTCTCTTCAGTGGGAGGTTCAGCGTTAGGAGGCTCCAGCAGAGTCTGTTGAACTGTAGATTAAAAAAAAAAAACAAACATAATAATTGAAAAAAAAAAGTATTACACAGATAAACAGGAAGTTATTGATTAATTATTATTATTTTTCAGGAACTCAGATTTGGGCAAAGATACCATCAGGTCCTTTAGAAATAACCTATGGAGGTTACGGTTTTCGTAGCGTTTGTCTGTTTGTTTGCAGCATAACTCAAAAAGTTCTAGGCAGATTTTTATCAAACTTTCAGTAAATGTTGACGATGGTTCCCTGATCATGTGACTAAATTTTGGCAATGATCTGGAAAAAAACCTGGTGTCTGTATAACTTTGAATGTTGTGTTGTTTGGTAACATTGCTGTAAACGGACCTTCAAACAGACGTGGTGGTTTTCTATTAATTCATTATTCTATAATAAATATTTCAATCCAGAAAGACTTATCTACGTAGGTTACATTCATATTAGACGCATTCAAGAATTCATTAATGGTCTCAATTAAAATCTGTATATATAATATATATAAAGTAGATGTAGCAGTAGAAGTGAATGCTGATGGGGTTTAATAGAGTTCACCTTGTGGTTCTGTTGCTACCACAGCTTCAGGGTTCTCAGCTTTCACCATGTCAGTGTTCAGACTCTCTGTTGATGAACAAACACCAACATCAGTTCCTGTTGCTGCACAAACGTTAACGTTGAATAAACTTTGACTTTAAACCAGTCGACTTACGCTGGATACTGAAGCACAGCCTCTTCTTCTGGTAGGAGATGTAGCTCGTTACCGCGCCAACCAGCGCCATGGCAACGGCACTAACGATGCCCGCGATGGTCCCCACCTCCGCCGTGGTCTCTAACACACACACACACACACACACACACACTGTGAGCTTAGCAACCTGACAGATGTGTGTATTTGTGAATTCATGAATACACACACACACTAACACACACACACATACACACAAACACACATACACACACACACATACTAACACACACATACTAACACACACATACTAACACACACATACTAACACACACATACTAACACACACATACTAACACACACACACACACTTACCGTTGTTGTCATCATACTGATTTATATGATCACTGTCACCACTGGAACGTCCACCTATAAAACATACAACATGTTCACGTCTGTAGAACATATAACATGTTCACGTCTGTAGAACATATAACAACATGTTCACACCTGTAGAACATATAACAACATGTTCACGCCTGTAGAACATACAACAACATGTTCACGCCTGTAGAACATATAACAACATGTTCACGTCTGTAGAACATATAACAACATGTTCACACCTGTAGAACATATAACAACATGTTCACGCCTGTAGAACATACAACAACATGTTCACGCCTGTAGAACATATAACAACATGTTCACGCCTGTAGAACATATAACAACATGTTCACGCCTGTAGAACATATAACAACATGTTCACGCCTGTAGAACATATAACAACATGTTCACGCCTGTAGAACATATAACATGTTCACGCCTGTAGAACATATAACAACATGTTCACGCCTGTAGAACATATAACATGTTCACGCCTGTAGAACATATAACATGTTCACACCTGTAGAACATATAACAACATGTTCACGCCTGTAGAACATATAACAACATGTTCACACCTGTAGAACATATAACATGTTCACGCCTGTAGAACATATAACATGTTCACGCCTGTAGAACATATAACATGTTCACGCCTGTAGAACATATAACATGTTCACGCCTGTAGAACATATAACAACATGTTCACGCCTGTAGAACATATAACAACATGTTCACGCCTGTAGAACATACAACATGTTCACGCCTGTAGAACATATAACAACATGTTCACGCCTGTAGAACATATAACAACATGTTCACGCCTGTAGAACATATAACAACATGTTCACGCCTGTAGAACATATAACAACATGTTCACGCCTGTAGAACATATAACATGTTCACACCTGTAGAACATATAACAACATGTTCACGTCTGTAGAACATATAACAACATGTTCACGCCTGTAGAACATATAACAACATGTTCACGCCTGTAGAACATATAACAACATGTTCACGCCTGTAGAACATATAACATGTTCACGCCTGTAGAACATATAACAACATGTTCACGCCTGTAGAACATATAACAACATGTTCACGCCTGTAGAACATATAACAACATGTTCACGCCTGTAGAACATATAACATGTTCACGCCTGTAGAACATATAACAACATGTTCACACCTGTAGAACATATAACAACATGTTCACGCCTGTAGAACATATAACAACATGTTCACGCCTGTAGAACATATAACATGTTCACGCCTGTAGAACATATAACAACATGTTCACACCTGTAGAACATATAACAACATGTTCACGCCTGTAGAACATATAACAACATGTTCACGCCTGTAGAACATATAACATGTTCACGCCTGTTCAGTCTCACACCCACACGTTACCTTTGCCTTTGTCGGGTCGGTACGTGTCGTCCTTTCCGACGTCGGCCAGGTCGCTGTCAGAGAATCCACCTGTGGGCGGAGTCACAGACCATCAGCGAATCAGATGCTAAAAAGGTGCAGGGAACGCTACATCCTGAACGAGGGTGTTGGGTGAAGGGAATCGAATAAAACGTGATGCTGGAAGTTGTTGCTAGGGTGGTTGCTAAGGTGGTTGCTAAAGCTGTTTATTGACGTGGTTACTAATGTTGATGCTAAGGTGGTTGCTATGGTGGTTGCTATGGTTATCATTAAGGTAGTTCCTAAGCCTGTTGCTAAGGTGGTTGCTAAGGGTGTTGCTACGGTGACTTCTACAGCTGTTGATAAAGTGGTTGCTATGGTAATGGAGGTAAAAGGACTTTCACATATGAAACCCTCGGATGTAAAGATGTTTTTCCGTATTTTCCGTCTTGACCTGTATGAAAAAGACATTTTAAACTTGTCGCATCGTTTATTGATCATAAATCAGATAAAGATAATTATCAATAACAGGAATAAAACATTTAGTTCTGTTCATCTACAAATAGGAAAATATATAAAACATCAAATGAGGATGAAACAAGATTTCAGGGTTTTCAAAAGAGACAAAATGAAGTAAAACAGGAAGGAGTGTGTGTGTGTGTGTGTGTGTGTGAGTGTGAGTGTGAGTGTGTGTGTGTGTGTGTGTGTGTGTGTGTGTGAGTGTGTGTGTGTGTGAGTGTGTGTGTGTGTGTGTGTGTGTGTGTGTGTGTGTGTGAGTGTGTGAGTGTGTGTGTGTGTGTGTGTGTGTGTGTGTGTGTGTGTGTGTGTGTGTGTGTGTTATGTCCTTTTTCATTTTTTTCATTAAAGATTTGTAATTTAATTTGTTAATTTAGTTAAAAACAGGAAAGTGTCTTTTTATTTTTAGATTTTATTCATTAATTCAGTTGATTCCTTGTGTTTTTCTCCAGTTTGTGGTATTTGTGGAATTATGGGATGGAAATATTTCTGGACAACAGAAGCAGCGAATTCCAAAGAATAATAGAACTGTTGTTTGTCCAGAAATAGTTCAACATGTTCATGTTTGGTCCAACACTGAGTGGAATTCTCTTCTAATTCCACTCATTAATGGATTCATTGTATTAAATAGTGTTTATTCTTGATTTTGGTCCATTTGCTCTTGTTTTCTTGAAATGATATTAAATGACTTTTAATCTTAATCTTATCTCATGTTATGGACCCTGGGTTTAAAGCATATAACCAACACTTTTTCAGACGTATGTTCTGTATCATCTGAACAGATTCAGGACATTTTTACGTCAGTATTTTGGATCATTTCCTGAATAAAGACGGCTCCTCCCACCCACCTCCATGCCCTTTGTTCTTATCCTTCACGCCAATGTCATTGTTGGGGTCCAAAGCATCGGAGAGGTCAAAGTCGTCATTGGCTGGAAGGTCAAAAGGTCAAAGTAACACAAAACCCAAAACAGGAGTGAAACAGAAAAACTGAAGAAAAAAAGACTGAAAAACCAAACTAGAACTCAACCAAAGCTGCTGGGACTCATTGTTGGTCTACGTTAGCTTGTTAGTATGTTAGCATGTTAGCTTGTTAGCATGTTAGCTTGTTAGCTTGCTCTCTTACTCCCTGACCTGGCTGTGGTTTGGGTTTAGCCGGCGTCTTTGTGGCTGCTGGAAGCTTCGGGACGACCTTGGGTGGTGGTTTGGTGGTGGTTTGATCGACCTTGAAGAAATCCTCAAGGTCAAACCCTGCAGAGAACAAAGTCCAGTGTTAATTAACGATCCACTGAGTCCAGAGACATAAGGGTTCAGCTCTGTCATGAAATACTGTTTTATTGGTTTTTTGTTGCTTTACATTTTTTTTTATTCCATTTTTTCCAACTAATCCAATTTTTTTTTGCTTTTTGCTGGATTTGTGAAATTTGTGATTTGTGAAATTGTTTTAATTTACAACACATGCAGCAATATAATGATGCGACACCACAACTTCATTAAAAAAAAAAAATAATTAGGGAAAACAATAAAATGTTTGGGATTAATTTCACCACTAAATACGCTGCAGGACGTTGGTGTTATCAATCTCAAAAAGTTTGGTGACTGTTTGACCTTTAGATGCAAAGTTAATGAGGATAAACTATTAGCCAATCAGCTCTCAGCCTGATGTCATGAGCCAATCAGCTTTGAGGAGGCGGGGCTTGGTTGGTCTCCACATCAAGTTCTATGGATGTAGGAGCTTTAGATACAAAGTTGTTGATGAAAACCCACGAGCCAATCAGCTTTCAGTCTGATATCATGAGCCAATCAGCTGTCAGCCTGACATGATGTGTTGCCGGGGCGTTGCCATGGTGACTAACTGCTCTACTGCATGTGCTCTGATGACATCAGACCAGCTAATTAACAGGATTCCAACAGGAATTCAATCTATTTTCACCAGTTAATTAAAAAAAAACATCAAAAGGTTTTTAATTTTATTAAAAAAAAATAATTTTGACGTTTTGTCTCATGTTCTGGAAAAAGAAATGAAAATCAGCTCAATGACCCGACAGTTCAGGATCATTCTGATCTGATCTGTTTTATTTTTAAAAACAGAAACTGTCTTTGCTGCAGTTCTAGTTTTATATGATGGAGTCACTTCTTACCTCCTGCTCCTCCTGCTGCTCCTCCTGCTCCTCCTCCTGCTCCTCCTGCTCCTCCTGCTGCTCCTCCTGCTGCTCCTCCTGCTCCTCCTGCTGGTAGCGGTGGAGGAGTCACTGTTAACAGGAAAAAGTTTTAGCTCCTTTAACCTGATAATAAAATGAACTATTTCTGCTTTAAGGAAAATTCTGGAAGTTACAAACAAATTATTATTATTATTAATTTATTTATTTCTCACCTGATTTACTGTCGTCATCATCCAGAGCGTCGGCCAGATCCAGATCCTGAGACACGACTACACACACACACACACACACACACACACACACACACACACACACACACACATTCACCACAAATGATGACTGATTAAAGCTTTGTTCACTTATCTCTACTGGAGATCAGCTGCTCACACACAACTAATCCAACACACAAAAGGTGTGTGTGTGTGTGTGTGTGTGTGTGTGTGTGTGATGACTTTACATTTCTGTTTGGTTGTTTTCAGTGGATGTGATTGTTAAAGTTGGTCGTTTATTTTTTTATTGTCATAAAATATTTTAACACATTTTATTGACCAAAATCGAGCAAATTGATTGGACGTCTGTGAGCCAATCACAGCGTTCCACAGATTTAACTCAGAATCTTTTGGATGACGTCACTGAAGGAGAAAAATCAATGAATGAATAATGAATCATGAATAAATAATAATAATGTTTTTCTAATGAATCCTGTTGATAAAGTGCACAGAACATCCAACTACAATGACCTGTTTAATAAATAATTTGAAGATAACACAGAATATAAATGCAGTGTTTTAAAACGTCACTTTATTAGAATCTTAGCCTGGTTGTCAACGGTCATTTGGTGAAGTGATTAAATGATTAAATGAATAAATTATCTTGTATTGGTGAGTGTGAGACCTTCAGATCCCAAATTGTTGACAAAAACCCATGAACCAATCAGCTTTCAGCGTGATATGCTGTTACCACGGTGACTGACTACTCTGGCTGCAGGGCCTTTAAAGTTGATGACATCACCAGCCGTCACTAACTGCTGCCAGAGATGAGAGACGTCCTGAAACGCAGCAACAAACTGCTGCTTAGAAGTCAAAGAATCCTCATTAATATTCAATAAATGAACACATCTCCAGAGAGCTGAGAGTCTCACGGTCGTTGGATGTAGTTTTTATGTGCGTAGCTTTAAAGACGTGAACACAGGAGCAGTTTACATCCACGAGTTCTCTGCCCTCCTCATTTTAACATGAGCTTCAATGGGGCAGCAGGAAGCTGCAGGCACTAAACCCACTGTGTTACTGAGTCGTCACATGTCAGAGATCAGCAGGAACTTTACTGTGGTTTGATGCATCAAACATTTACAGGCCATGAAAATCATGGCTGCAGCTGCAGTTTGTTCAGAAAGAGTTTATTCAATCTGAAGATCACAGAGAAATTGAATTTAATCCTGATGAATGCTCATAAAATCCCAAACTGTCAACGGTACAGAGCAAAATGATCATATTTTATGATGATGTGATTTTATTTATGATTATTATTACAATAAATGACTAAATAATAGCAGAGTTTCAATTCACCGCTGGGTGTCCTTTAAATGTGGCTGCAGGTGTTGATGATATAAAAGAAACCAGAAAATAATCAAAGAAAAGAAGCTGGAACCAGAGAATCTTCAATTTATCTATAAATTAATTTATATATAATAAATTTATATATATATATATAATTTATATATATATATAATTTATATATATATATATAATCTATTAATTAATTATCAGAATAGTTGTTGATTAATCCACTAATCATTGATTCTTCACCTTAAAGTGACTCCACAGTCGTCAGTGGGAGTGACGTCATCACGTACATTAATTAGTTGATTAACGTACCTGTAATAACCATGTGTGTGTGGTGTAATACGTGTGTGTGTGAATCAGTGGTGTGTGTGCGTGTGTGTGTGAATCAGTGCAGCAGCACAAAGACAGAACGCGCACGTGTGTGTGCGCGGGGCGCGTGTACGTATGTCTGTCTATGTGTGTCTATATGCATATATATATATTATATATGTGTGTGAGTGTGTGTGTGTGTGCGTGTGTGTGTGTGTGTGTGTGTGTGTGTGCGTGTGTGTGTGTTCGGGACAAAGACTGGAGTGGACTCACCTCCTGGCCGCAGCAGCAGCAGCAGAACACACACACTCCACAGGCCACGCGCAGCCATGATTCCGGTTCTCACGCGCACACACTCGCTCTCTGTCCAATAACTCGGTGATAACGGGCGGATAACGGTTCTAACGGTTCTAACGGTTCTAACGGCTCTAACGGCTCTAACGGCTCTAACGGTTCTAACGGCGCCGGTCTCAGCTCGTCCGTCTGCTGGAAAACCGCAGTCACGGCGGGACCCGCCCTCCACGTGTGCCGCTCCGCCGCAGACGCGTCACGCAGCTTCGCGCACAGACGCTGCGTCAGCTTCCGGGACACACGTCGACGACGCCGCCATCTTGGGAGGGTCATGGTTCTATTTAAACGTTTTTCTATTTTATTTTATTTAATATGAAATATGTTTATAGTATACTAGTGGGGAACTTCAACATATATATATTTCTTTATATATATTATTACCCAATTTGAGCAGCATGGGTAGGTCGTGATTTTATTTAAACGTTTTATTTAATTAATTACAAGGTATGTTTATAGTATACCAGAGGTGATTTATATATATTCGTTTTTTATTAATTTTTTTATTTATATTATTATTTTACTATTTATTTTATTATCAGATTTGAGAGAAACTGTAAATAACATTACACATATGTAAAATGTAAGAAGAAATATAGATAACTTTTAATAACTCTCAGTTTATTAACTGTGGAGTGTATTTAGAACATATATCATGGTTATTTTTTAATTTTTAAATAAACTAATTGCTGTTTTTGACCCAGAAAAAAAGGTGAATTCCTCCTTTTTTTATTAGCGGCAGCTTTTGACCCTCCCAAGATGGCGGCGGCGCGGCGCTAACGCGTCGCTGCAGCGAACCGCCGCGTCTGTTGCGTTCCGCTCGGCGAACTCTCGCGATACCGCGGCGCAGTCCCGCTGCTGCGGTGTTTAAAAGGAGCCGCAGGTGAGGCGCGCACGTGCCGCCCCGCGTTCTCTCTCGTGCGTTTAACGAAAAAAGTGATAAAGTGACAAAAAACCCGGGATGCGGCGGATTTCTGGGATGACGTCACCGCTGTGTGCAACCCCGTGTGCGCATGCGCGAGACTTAAAGGGAAAAGACACCGTTTACACAGGTGTTTGTATTGTGGGTGTGTATTTATTTATTTTTATGTGTTTTTATTTATTTATTATTAATTTTAATTTATTTTATATATTTTATTAATGTCTGTCTTTAACTTCATATATATTTATGTATTTTTATTTCTTGTATGTGTTTATTTTTATATCTTTGGGGACATATCTTTTGATGTATTTCTTGTTTTTTTAATAAATTTACCTTTATAGATGTATTTTATTTATTATATCTTTGAGTTTTAATTTATTACATCTTTGTGATTGTATTTTTATTTAATAATGTATTTGTTCTATTTTTTTTATTTAATATACCTTGATGTATTAATATACCTAGATGTATTTTATTATGTATTAATATCTGATATGATCAATATTATCATGATTATGGGAAAATATCATATACATCATGTCATTTATATGCAAATAAATGTTAAAAAAATCTAATTAAATTAAAATATTTGATTCCTCTATGTTCTCAAAGCAGAAAAATATGAACCAATAGAAAAACTCTGCAATAATTTAAGTGAATGAACCTTCAATGTGTTAAATAAGTGTCATTTTCATGTGGTTGAGATGTAAATATAATGATGAGAAGGTTTGTCTCTGCTTGTATTAATTAGTGTTTTATTATTTTATTTCCTATCATATTATAGGAGATAATGGTTATAGATCTTTACAGTTTGAATAATGGCGACATCTGGTGGACAAATGACGTCATAGCAGCGTTTTTTTCATAAATGATATTATAGCAAATAACACCGAATATATATAAAAATGCTTTAAAGCACTGGTTCTGCATTTTACTATAAATAAATATATACTAAAACATATATATTAAATTTGTATTTAATTTATAGATGTAATTAGATATCATGATTTATAACTTGTTTAGTTTGTAAGTTGCAGCTTCCAGAAAATTGATAAAAAAAATTGTAGTAGTTTAATTGTAGTGTAGTTTTTTTTAATTAATTTAATATATTTTATATATTTTATTACTTTGTTTTTGTGCCTTTTTTCTACTTTTTAAGTTTATTTATTTATTAATTATTTTATATTTTTATGACATTTATTTATATAATAAAATATCCTAATTTGTCACTTGTAGATTCTATAAAATTGATAAAAACATGAAAAATGGTTCCTGACAGACCAAACTCTTTTTGGGGATTTTACCGGTCTGCGCATGTGCGACAGGAGCCGGAAGCCTCCTCGTCTGCGCATGCGCGGCCGAAGCCGGAAGTGCCTGTTGCCAGAATGAGTCCGGTCTCCAGCTGTTCCAGCTGCTGCAGCCTCTGACACACATGGCTTCTCCCCGTTAACGGCGTCCACCGGCGGCTTTCGGAGGGAGACTCGGTCCCGTCGCGTCTCGGTAGATTAAACGGAACATTTCCGGTAAAATGGTGAGTTATCGTCCCGGTAATTAAAAAGGCAGCAGCTAGATGCTAAGCTAATGCTAGCAAAGGTGTATGCTATACCAGGAAGTGCCTACCTGCGCTACCTGCTACCTGGATGCTAGCCGTTAGCCTGCGGGCTAACAGGCCGCGAAAGTCCGTCTAAATGACGCAATTAAAGCACTTTATCAGCGTGTTTTATTAGTTTTAAACCATTAATACTCATTAATGTTGAAAGTTAAGTGGACAGGCTGAGATATTTGAAGCTTTTGATGAGATTTGCTGTAGTTTCTGAGTTTTAGCTCCAGCTGTGTCACAATGAAGGTGACAGGATCAATACATGTATCGATCATTGGGTTTAAATTAAGATTTTTAGATAAAACCAACAATTTGTCTTAAAACTTAATGGAATAAAACTGCTGTTTGTGACCAAACTTATTAAATCTAATCTGAATCTAATTATTTATATATTATCTGTACACACTTTAAATATATTTAATATTTATGTTACCTTTTTATTTTTGTACTATTTATTTTTTTATCATTTTAAATATTGTTGTAAACTTAATTAAATATATAAAATATTTATAGGTATGATATAATTTATAAATATTAATAGGTTATTTTAAAAAATAGGCGAATTATCCCTGATACTAAAAAAACACAATGAAATCAGTTTTTGTTGTTCAGGCCGTTGAACTGCAATAAAAGTTTAAAAATAAATAGATAATAATCAAAGAGTCTCTTTATGTTCACTATGTTAATTATTATGCTAATTAGTTGGTTTCCTTGTCCTTGTGTTTTGGGTGAATCTTTATGTTTTTGGACTTTGTCTTTGCCGTTTTTGCCCTCGTCTTTGACCTCGTCTTTGACCTCGTCTTTGACCTCGTCTTTGCCGTTTTTGACCTCGTCTTTGACCTCGTCTTTGACCTCGTCTTTGCCGTCTTTGACCTCGTCTTTGACCTCGTCTTTGACCTCGTCTTTGCCGTCTTTGACCTCGTCTTTGACCTCGTCTTTGCTGTTCTTGACCTCGTCTTTGACCTCGTCTTTGACCTCATCTTTGCCATTTTTGACCTTGTCTTTGCCGTTTTTGACCTTGTCTTTGCCGTTTTTGACCTCGTTTTTGACCTCGTCTTTGACCTCGTCTTTGCCGTTTTTGACCTCGTCTTTGACCTCGTCTTTGACCTCGTCTTTGCCGTCTTTGACCTCGTCTTTGACCTCGTCTTTGCCGTCTTTGACCTCGTCTTTGACCTCGTCTTTGACCTCGTCTTTGCTGTTCTTGACCTCGTCTTTGACCTCGTCTTTGACCTCGTCTTTGACCTCATCTTTGCCATTTTTGACCTTGTCTTTGCCGTTTTTGACCTTGTCTTTGCCGTTTTTGACCTCGTTTTTGACCTCGTCTTTGACCTCGTCTTTGCCGTTTTTGACCTCGTCTTTGACCTCGTCTTTGACCTCGTCTTTGCCGTCTTTGACCTCGTCTTTGACCTCGTCTTTGACCTCGTCTTTGACCTCGTCTTTGCTGTTCTTGACCTCGTCTTTGACCTCGTCTTTGACCTCGTCTTTGCCGTTTTGGGTGTTGCTGCAGATGCGCTTCATGCTGCTGTTCAGCCGCCAGGGGAAGTTGCGGCTCCAGAAGTGGTACACGGCCACGGCCGAGCGGGACAAGAAGAAGATGGTTCGGGAGCTGATGCAGATCGTCCTCGCCCGCAAACCAAAGATGTGCAGCTTCCTGGAGTGGAGAGACCTGAAGATCGTCTATAAGAGGTAGAAGATGATGAATTCTCTTTGTCAACAACACATTTCAGTGCATCAACCTGGAGCCGTGATGTTAGAAAACTACAGAAAGAACCGATATAGAAGGAAATAATCAATATAATTATCAATAATTAGCCACGTATTCAGTTAAAACTCAGGCAGTTGGTGTGTTTTTAGTCTTCGGTGCTGCTGGTTGATCGTGGGCTGAACTTGAGACCAATCAATCACTCCGATTGATCCCAGCCGTGTGGGCAGCAGCAGCAGCTGATGATGATGATGATGATGATGATGATGATGATGATGATGATGATGCAGCTCTCAGGGACTTTTCCTGCAGAGGAAACAGATTCAGGGAACCACAGATCTCCTCAGAACCCTGGAAGCATTTAGGCGTCTTTACGACATTAAACAAGTCGTGAAACGCTGATATGAACCATCACATGACTGATTTAGAGCTGAAATTAATTAATATATTGATTATTGAAATGATTGATTAGTAGTTTGGTTCATTAAATGGTGTAAAATATGTTTCCAAAGCTGAAGATTCAACCTAAAATGTCTTTTTTTGTCCAAAGATCATCAGTTTATTATTATAGAGACTAAAGAAACCAGGAAATAATCAGAGAAGAGAAGCTGGAACCAGAGAATTTACACATTTACTGATTAATCAATGACTCTAATCCTTTAATATATGATCAAACTAGTTGTAGATTAATATCACAGTCGTTGACTCTACACAGACCACAGTATTTGTTCTATGTGGCGTCCCTCAGGGTTCAACACTGGGTCCGTTTCTCTTCAGTCTGCAGCGACGTTGTGGATTAAACCTGCAGCTTCTTGGTCAAATGATTTAAATGAAACATTCCCTAAACGATCCAACAGAGTCTGGCTGGTTTAAATAGTCCAGCAGAGATATTTTTATCTCAGTGACCCAGTAGAAACGATGTGGGACACGTTGCTGATGCTGAGAGTGAATCTGACTAGAAACGAGGATGAAACGTCCATAAACGTCAGAAACAGGCGTTTGTGTTTGATTCATTCATTCACTATAAGTGATTAATATCAATGTCTTTATTATTAAATGATTTCTGTGTGTGTGTGTGTGTGTGTGTGTGTGTAGATATGCCAGTCTGTATTTCTGTTGTGCGATAGAGGAACAGGACAACGAGTTGATCACCCTGGAAGTGATTCATCGCTTCGTAGAGTTGTTGGATAAATACTTCGGCAGCGTAAGTTTCTACTGGTCATTTTCTCTCTTTAGTTAAAATAAATAAAGTTAACTGAACATTTTACCTCCAGTAGAAATGCAACTAATGACTATTCTGATATTCAATCGAGATTCAACCTAAAGTGTCTCTTTGTGGTCCAGACCAACAGTCCACAACCCAAATGCCCATTAACTTTCACTAAAATATTAGTAAACTTGTCCCTAAATTTGTATTAGAATGTCCATTAACTTGCAGTAAAATGTCCATTAACTTGTAGTAAAATGTCCATTAACTTGTAGTAAAATGTCCGGTAACTTGCAGTGAAATGTCCGTTAACTTGTAGTAAAATGTCTGTTAACTTGCAGTAAAATGTCCGTTAACTTGTAGTAAAATGTCCGTTAACTTGCAGTAAAATGACCATTAACTTGTAGTAAAATGTCCATTAACTTGTAGTAAAATGTCCGTTAACTTGCAGTAAAATGTCCGTTAACTTGTAGTAAAATGTCCGTTAACTTGTAGTAAAATGTCCGTTAACTTGTAGTAAAATGACCATTAACTTGCAGTAAAATGTCCGTTAACTTGCAGTAAAATGTCCATTAACTTGTAGTAAAATGTCAATTAACTTGTAGTAAAATGTCCATTAACTTACAGTAAAATGTCCATTAACTTGTAGTAAAATGTCAATTAACTTGTAGTAAAATGTCCATTAACTTGCAGTAAAATGTCCATTAACTTGCAGTAAAATGTCCATTAACTTGCAGTAAAATGTCCGTTAACTTACAGTAAAATGTCTATTAACTTACAGTAAAATGTCCATTAACTTGCAGTAAAATGTCCATTAACTTGCAGTAAAATGTCCATTAACTTGCAGTAAAATGTCCATTAACTTACAGTAAAATGTCCATTAACTTGTAGTAAAATGTCAATTAACTTGTAGTAAAATGTCCATTAACTTGCAGTAAAATGTCCATTAACTTGCAGTAAAATGTCCATTAACTTGCAGTAAAATGTCCATTAACTTGCAGTAAAATGTCCGTTAACTTACAGTAAAATGTCTATTAACTTACAGTAAAATGTCCATTAACTTGCAGTAAAATGTCCATTAACTTGCAGTAAAATGTCCATTAACTTGCAGTAAAATGTCCATTAACTTGCAGTAAAATGTCCGTTAACTTGCAGTAAAATGTCCGTTAACTTGCAGTAAAATGTCCGTTAACTTGCAGTAAAATGTCCGTTAACTTGCAGTAAAATGACCGTTAACTTACAGTAAAATGACCGTTAACTTACAGTAAAATGACCGTTAACTCCCAGTAAATCGTCCGTTAACTCCCAGTAAATCGTCCGTTAACTCCCAGTAAATCGTCCGTTAACTCCCAGTAAATCGTCCGTTAACTCCCAGTAAATCGTCCGTTAACTCCCAGTAAATCGTCCGTTAACTCCCAGTAAATCGTCCGTTAACTCCCAGTAAATCGTCCGTTAACTCCCAGTAAATCGTCCGTTAACTCCCAGTAACGTGTGTTTCCAGGTGTGTGAGCTGGACATCATCTTCAACTTTGAGAAGGCCTACTTCATCCTGGACGAGTTCCTGATGGGAGGAGAAATCCAGGACACGTCCAAGAAGAGCGTCCTGAAAGCCATCGAACAGGCCGACCTGCTGCAGGAAGTGAGGCGACCACTTCCTGTTTATACACAACAACAAACAACAACAAACAACAACAAACAAACAACAAACAGCAACATGTGGACTCTGTTCCCGCGCCTCAGCAGCGTTCTGGTTTCCCTCGATACATTTCTGCTTCTTATCAATAATAATGACGAGTAGATGGAGAATTTCCTGCAGAAAAGTTGTTGATCCCAAACTGATTCATCTAAATTTAACTAGATTAATATATTTTTATATATATTTTAACTAGATTAATTCAGAATTTAACCCGATTAATCCCAAATTTAATCAGATTTATCCAGAATTTAAATAATTTGTCAAAAATTGAACCGGATTAATCCAAAATATGAGATTTATCTATAATTTAGATTAATATAAATTTAACCAGATTAATTCAGAATTTAACCAGATTTATTAAAAAATTAACCAGATTAATCCAGAATTTAACCAGATTTATTAAAAAATTAACCAGATTAATTCAGAATTTAACCAGATTAATTCAGAATTTAACCGGATTAATTTATAATTTAACCAGATTAATTCAGGATTTAACCAGATTAATTCAGAATTTAACCAGATTAATCCAGGATTTAACCAGATTAATTCAGAATTTAACCAGATTAATCCAGAATTTAACCAGATTAATTCAGCATTTAACCAGATTAATTCAGAATTTAACCAGATTAATCCAGGATTTAACCAGATTAATTCAGAATTTAACCAGATTAATCCAGAATTTAACCAGATTAATTCAGGATTTAACCAGATTAATCCAGGATTTAACCAGATTAATTCAGCATTTAACCAGATTAATCCAGAATTTAACCAGATTAATCCAGAATTTAACCAGATTGATTCAAAATTTAACCAGATTAATCCAGAATTTAACCAGATTAATCCAGGATTTAACCAGATTAATTCAGAATTTAACCAGATTAATCCAGAATTTAACCAGATTAATCCAGAATTTAACCAGATTAATCCAGAATTTAACCAGATTAATCCAGAATTTAACCAGATTAATTCAGAATTTAACCAGATTAATTCAGGATTTAACCAGATTAATTCAGGATTTAAATACAAACCCTTGTGTTTGTGTAGATTTTCCATATTTCTATATATTTCACACTGATCTGGTGAAACAAAGACTGAGTTGTGTTGTTTATCCTCAGGAGGACGAGTCGCCCCGCAGCGTGTTGGAGGAGATGGGTTTGGCCTAAAACCAACGACGACGACACTAAGACTGAAGAAACGACAGAAACATCAGATAATTCACATCTGATGCTGTGGATCCACAGTTTTAACTGGAGGAAAGACTCAGTTAGACCAGAAGAGTGAGTGTGTGTGTGTGTGTGTGTGTGTGTCTCTATGTGTGTGTGTGTGTGTGTGTGTGTGTGAGAGGAAACTCTACGGCTGTCGGACACGGGAACAAACGTCTTAAAGGAGAATTCTGGTGTTATTTAATGTTTTATTATCGTCGACAAATCCCTGAAACCAAGAAGGTGGTTATCTCCCCTCCATCATATTCATGTGTCGTTGGTTCTGTACAAATAATAATATCTATATATAAATATAGTTTTGTATTTGAAGAAAAACTAACAACAAAAATCAGCCTGTTAGTGTAGTTTTCAACGAATATCGCTCGTTTCTTAAGGGACTATTTCCAGCGGCGGATGGATTCCTTCGTTGTTGGTTTTGACTTGTTGACAGAATCTGCTGAATATCACCAGAAGTTGTTGTTGTTGTTGTTATTTAAAGTGAAATTATTTTCTTTCCTCTTATTTTGTCCTGTTGGGTTTTTTTGTTTTTGTTACGAATTAAAATTAACGGAGTTCGGGTCGTCGTCGGAGCCTTTTAGCCGCTTGTTGCGTGAAGTCGTTGCCGTGGTTACCTGCAGTTTAGCGTAGAGTCGATGAAAGATTAAATTAATTAAGTTAAATAAATAAACCCGACGGGCACCAGAGCAGCTTCAGTGGAAAATTAACTCACTTTGAGATTCGTTGTTTTCGTCTAAAATCTCAGTTTGAGCGGCGAAGAAAAACAAATCTGATGCTTTTCCTGAAATATGTCGCCTGTTTGCAAGTTTAACCAGATTAAACCCAAGATTAACCTGATTAAACCCAAGTTTAACCAGATTAAACCCAAGATTAACCTGATTAAACCCAAGTTTAACCAGATTAAACCCAAGATTAACCAGATTAAACCCAAGTTTAACCAGATTAAACCCAAGTTTAACCAGATTAAACCCAAGTTTAACCTGATTAAACCCAAGTTTAACCAGATTAAACCCAAGTTTAACCTGATTAAACCCAAGATTAACCAGATTAAACCCAAGTTTAACCAGATTAAACCCAAATTTAAACCATGGAAAAGCTCTGAATTTAAACCTGTTGTTGCGGGTTCATGTTAATCAGCCTTTGGTCATGTGATCAGTTATCGTCGTGGCAACCGACAGGATTTCAGGGCTACTTCCTGTTTAATCAGAAACGGCTGCAGTCGTTGAGGATAACGAACCAAAGACGTTTCAGATCCACGGTTTAAAAGCAGCTGCAGGAGTTTGTTGGACGCCATCAGATCATTTCTGACTCCTGTCGACGTGTGAATGTGACGCCTCGGACTCGGGTTTTCTTCCTTTCGGTGGTTAAGTTACGTATTTAAGTGCATTTTGAAGCAGCAGAAACGCCTGTGAACCGGGTTTGAATGTATTTCTGAGGGTTTCACGGCGTCTTCGTACCTCAGGTTCCAGGTTTTCGCTCGTTTCCCACGTTTGGTTTCAGCTGTTGAGTCGTTGACGTGTTTCTGTTCATGCATGACGTGTTTACTTCATCTGAAGAACTTTATTCTAGTTTAAGGTACAAAATAAATCATCGTTTTCTGAGGTTTTAAAAAGTTTCACTCTCTCCAAGAGATTTGTTGGAAGAATCGTTCTGATGAAACCTGAACTGATTAATTCTGACTTAACTACGGAAGCCTGAAGCAGCCATTCGTTCATTATTTACTCTGTTTTCCTGTTAATAATAAATTAAATGAAACATCTGCTGCTTTTTATCAAAGATTCTGCTTTTTTATGGTTGAAGAGTCGATAATCGACAAGAAACGAGAAGATTCACAGATTTAACCTAATTAATCCCGGATTTAACCTAATTAATCCCGGATTTAACCCAATTAATCCCGGATTTAACCCAATTAATCCCGGATTTAACCCAATTAATCCCGGATTTAACCCAATTAATCCCGGATTTAACCCAATTAATCCCGGATTTAACCCAATTAATCCCGGATTTAACCCAATTAATCCCGGATTTATCCCAAATTCCCAGATTACTCAAAAAATTGGCCCAAATTAATAACAAATTTAACCAGATTAATCAAACATTGAAGATAAATCAAAAATTTGCCCCAGATTTAACCACATTGAAACTAAATTTAACCAGATTAGTCCTAAACCTAAACAGATTTATCCCAAATTTACCCACATTAATACAAACTTTAATCAGATTAATCAATAAATTTGTCCCAGATTAATAATAAATTTAACCAGATTGATGCTAATTTTTTCTCTTATTTTATTATTAAATAATGTCAATAACTTGATTTTAACAGGAAAACAGAGTAAATTGAACATGAATCTATGACGTTTTACAGCTTCTGTTCATATTTTATCTCCGTCAGCTGCTGGTTCATTAGAATATAAATAAATAAAATAAATCCTGTTAATGACGTCACTGTAGATTCATCAATCATCGGTTTCCATTTAAGTTACAATCACTGATAATAAGATTCCAGATGTTTTATTGGCTGTTACTAAGGTTTTGTTACGTTTCTCATCCTTCAAAATAAAAGCATGTTTCATCACAGTTTCTGAACAGACAGAAAAATAGATAAATTTTCATTTTTTCTCCTGTTTTAATGAATTAAAACAGTTTGTTACAGATAAAGAAAATAAAAGGTTTTTTCAGCTGAATTTTCTATTTTTTTTCTATTTTTTCTGTTTCCTCAGATCTTCTGTGCAGTTTTAATAGAAATTATTTTATTTTCTTTGAGTTTCATCACATTCCAAACCTGACGCATGAACCACAGGTTTGTTGTTGGTTTCTAGACGTCAACGAAGGAAACGTCTTTTTTTTTGACTCTTTTCTTGTTTTCTCTGTTTGATGCTGTTTGAAATATTCTCGTCTTTAAAAATGGTCGTTTCGTTGTTTTATATTCTGGTTTTAGGTCGTTGAATTAAAACCCAGAAACTGAAGAACAAACAATGAGTAGAGGAGGAGGAAATGTGATTTTACTGCAGGTTTCCACTCAGATTCAGTTTGAATGTGAAGAAGCTTCATAATAATAATAAACAGGAATAAATTCATCCACAGAAACGAGTCAGATCAGACTTTGATTCACTTATTTCTGCCTTTAAATCTTGTTCTGGATAAATCAACTACGTTTTTAGACGTGATTCCTGTTTGTTTGGATTCTGTGACCTGAATAATGTTCAGTTACGACTTTGTTGTTATAGTTAGAAGAAAAGTTACGGGATTTAGTGTTTTTCTTAAAAAAAAGTTTAGATATGAGAAAAAAGGCTGATCTGACTTATTATGTCCATTAACTTACAGTAAAACTTCCATTGACTTACAGTAAAAAGTCCATTAACTTGCAGTAAAATGACCATTAACTTGCAGTAAAATGTCCATTGACTTGCAGTAAAATGTCCATTAACTTGTAGTAAAATATCCATTGACTTACAGTAAAATGACCATTGACTTGCAGTAAAATGACAATTGACTTGCAGTAAAACGTCCATTAACTTGCAGTAAAACGTCCATTAACTTGCAGTAAAACGTCCATTGACTTGTAGTAAAATGACCATTAATTTACAGTAAAATGTCCATTAATTTACAGTAAAATGTCCATTAACTTACAGTAAAATGTCCATTAATTTACAGTAAAATGTCCATTAATTTACAGTAAAATGTCCATTAACTTACAGTAAAATGTCCATTGACTTGCAGTAAAACTTCCATTAACTCCTCTACTAGTTTCAGTAAAGTTTATATGAATCGACTCTTTGTTTTTTTTCGTCTGAATGTTGAAGACAAGTTTAATTTTGATGTTTATTCTATAAACTGTTCTTCACTAATGAAACCAGCTGGTTGTTGGCTCTGAATATTTCCTGGAACCGTGACGTGACCCCGTCTATTTCCTGGAACCGTCACGTGACCCCGTCTATTTCCTGGAACCGTCACGTGACCCCGTCTATTTCCTGGAGAGACTTGGTTCCAGTGGTTTAAAGGGCTCGTTAGTCTGATCCTTTTCTAAGAGATGAAACCTCTGAAGTTCTACACGAGAACCTGTTCATGTTTGATCCAGAGACTCATCATATGCAACGAGTTGAAGGTTGATTCCTGCAGCAGGTCGATGAAGGGACTCGGTGTGAATGTCATTTTATAAAGAAATAAAACCTTGAAGCAAAGAAATCCTGACGTGTTCAATGACGAAGCTTCTCAACAAGTAGAGAGGGAAAAATATATAGCTGAAGAGGGCACTTTAACACCCCTTTTATATCCCAGAGGGCACTTTAACACCCCTTTTACATCCTAGAGGGCACTTTAACACCCCTTTTATATCCTAGAGGGCACTTTAACACCCCTTTTACATCCTAGAGGGCACTTTAACACCCCTTTTATATCCTAGAGGGCACTTTAACACCCCTTTTATATCCTAGAGGGCACTTTAACACCCCTTTTATATCCCAGAGGGCACTTTAACACCCCTTTTATATCCTAGAGGGCACTTTAACACCCCTTTTATATTGTAGAGGGCACTTTAACACCCCTTTTATGTCCCAGAGGGCACTTTAACACCCCTTTTATATCCCAGAGGGCACTTTAACACCCCTTTTATATCCTAGAGGGCACTTTAACACCCCTTTTATATTGTAGAGGGCACTTTAACACCCCTTTTATGTCCCAGAGAACACTTTAACACCCCTTTTATATCCCAGAGGGCACTTTAACACCCCTTTTATATTGTAGAGGGCACTTTAACACCCCTTTTATATCCCAGAGGGCACTTTAACACCCCTTTTATATTGTAGAGGGCACTTTAACACCCCTTTTATATCCCAGAGGGCACTTTAATATGTTTTATGGCTCCTGAGAGGGCACTTTAACGCCCCCTTTATATCCCAGAGGGCACTTTAACACCCCTTTTATATCCTAGAGGGCACTTTAACACCCCTTTTATATCCCAGAGGGCACTTTAACACCCCTTTTATATCCCAGAGGGCACTTTAACACCCCTTTTATATCCCAGAGGGCACTTTAATATGTTTTATGGCTCCTGAGAGGGCACTTTAACGCCCCTTTTATATCCCAGAGGGCACTTTAACACCCCATTTATATCCTAGAGGGCACTTTAACACCCCTTTTATATCCTAGAGGGCACTTTAACGCCCCCTTTATATCCCAGAGGGCACTTTAACGCCCCTTTTATATCCCAGAGGGCACTTTAACACCCCTTTTATATCCTAGAGGGCACTTTAACACCCCTTTTATATCCTAGAGGGCACTTTAACACCCCTTTTATATCCTAGAGGGCACTGTAACACCCCTTTTATATCCTAGAGGGCACTTTAACACCCCTTTTATATCCTAGAGGGCACTTTAACACCCCTTTTATATCCTAGAGGGCACTGTAACACCCCTTTTATATCCTAGAGGGCACTGTAACACCCCTTTTATATTGTAGAGGGCACTTTAACACCCCTTTTATATCCCAGAGAGCACTTTAACACCCCTTTTATATCCTAGAGGGTACTTTAACACCCCTTTTATATCCCAGAGGGCACTTTAACAGACATTTGTCAGTATCTGGGCCACATTCAGACCAGTAGAACTGATCTAATAGAATCTGTATTTAAATAAAACTCTTTATTGATCATGTCCTGAGATTAATTCATATTATTTATTTATAGTTAAATTCTCTGAGCTCCGGCGGCCAGTTCTGGCCCCCGGGCCACATGTTGGACCACCGCTGCAGTGTGAGGTGGAGACCAGCAGGTGGAGCTGCAGCGTCAGCAACATCTGGAAATTCATCCAGAAAATGAAACTGAAGAATAATTAGTCTTTATTTTATTTTACGTTAGTTTTTGTTTTTACAGACAATTAAAGGACAAAACGTTTCAGTATAAACAGAAAGTCCTGATCCAGAACCTGAATCTGGATCAGGAGAAGCTGAGTCCAGAACAGCAGGAGTCCAGAAAAACTGAGTTCAGTTCCAGAGAAACTCAGTCTGGCTCCAGAGATGTGGGTCCAGGTCTAGAGAATGTGGGTCCAGGTCTAGATGATGTGGTCCAGGTCCAGGTGATGTGGTCCAGATAATGTGGTCCAGGTGATGTGCTCCAGGTCTAGATGATGTGGTCCAGGTGATGTGGTCCAGGTCCAGGTGATGTGGTCCAGGTGATGTGGTCCAGGTGATGTGGTCCAGATGATGTGGTCCAGGTCCAGGTGATGTGGTCCAGATGATGTGGTCCAGATGATGTGGTCCAGGTGATGTGGTCCAGGTCCAGGTGATGTGGTCCAGGTGATGTGGTCCAGGTGATGTGGTCCAGGTCCAGGTGATGTGGTCCAGGTGATGTGGTCCAGATGATGTGGTCCAGATGATGTGGTCCAGATGTGAGTGTAGATTCATTCATTCAGCTTCAACACTGCAGCTAATTGGTTCGATCAGAGGAGGAGGAGGAGGGAGGGGAGGGAGGAGGGGGGGGGGAGGGAGGAGGGGGGGGGGAGTGGGGGGCGGGGCTTCAGCGTTATGAATGAAGCCAGGCTGATGACGTCAATGGGGAGCCGCTTGACGCAGGAACCGTGTGGGTGGAGGTTTTTATTGAGCCGCAGCCGCTGGAACAGGAGGAAACCCGGAGAGACGCAGCGATGAATGAATAAATAAACAACAAGAAGCGGAGGAAACAACAACAACAACAACAACAACAGCTGCTGCTGCTGCTTCGTGACGCGGTGGAATCCCGCGCTGCCGCCGCCACTTCACGCACAGTAAGAACCGCAACTTCACTTCATGACCGCAGAATCTGCGGTTTAATCCCGCGAGATTTAAATTAAATTAAATTAAACACGAGTCACACGTGACGGAAACAATAAAATATGAATTAAATATTTATTTTATTATATATTTTATATGGATTTATATTCATTTATATTATCATTTATATTTGAGGAGGAGAGGAGGATGAAGATGATGAAGATGATGAAGATGAGGGGAACCTCATCCTCATCATCTTCACCATCATCATCACCATTTTGATCATCTTCATCATGATCATCATCTTCATCATGATCATCATCATCTTCGTCTTCATCATCATCATCTTCATCATGATCATCATCTTCATCATCTTCATCATCATTTTCATCTTCATCATCATCATCTTCATCATCATCTTCATCATCATCTTCATCATCATCATCATCACCATCATCATCTTTATCATCATCATCATCATCATCTTCACCATCTTCATCATCATCTTCATCATCATTTTCATCTTCATCATCTTCACCATCATCATCTTCATCATCATCATCATCATCTTCACCATCATCATCATCTTCATCATCTTCATCTTCATCATCTTCATCGTCTTCATCATCATCTTCATCATCATCATCTTCACCATCTTCATCATCTTCATCTTCATCATCATCATCTTCATCATCATCATCATCTCACATTTATGTTAATTATTCACTAACGAGTTCAAACATTAGGCTCCGCCCCCTCCATTCAACCTCTGTAATAATAATAATAATAATTAATAATTCAAACGTTTCTGCATCAGGATGAAATTTATTCAGTGTTTTACTTTAGTTGATGAGAAGTTTTTATGTTTTTATGTTTTTATGTTTTTATGGTTTTTATGTTTTTTATGGTTTTTAAGTTTTTTATGGTTTTTATGGTTTTTATGAAGCTGCAGAGAAGAAACTATTCACTTTGATCTTAACGAGTGAAAACTGTTCTTGGTCCAATTAATTCAACACTGAGTAGAATCCTCTCATTCATTTGATCATTTAGCTAATTTACATATTTCTTTCTTCCTTTTGGTCAGTTTTAGTTTTATTCTTTGATTTTTCATCTTAATGTTGTTTTTATCTCATATTATTTACTTTATTTTACTCTATTTTAATGATTTGAGAAGGAATTTCTCTTTTTTCTGGTGTTATAATAACGATGGGACACATCAGTCCAGATGTTCATCAGTTCCCTGTGTTATTAGTTTGTTCTCTCTTCTCCAGGTTCTTCTGGTCACATCCTGTTCTGAGAGGCCATGATCGGGCACCGTGATGCCTCAAGTGCCCTTACTTTCCTGGTCCTGCTGACGGGTGCCGTGTCCGTCCTCCACCTGGCCACCGCCGGTCCCGTAGACCACCTGAACACTGGTCCCGTAGACCACCTGAACACTGGTCCCGTAGACCACCTACCGGCACCAGGAGATGAGGACTGGAGGGACGAGGAGAGACGACTCCTGCAGGAACAAAAGTTGCCAGAGGAGGAGGACGATGACGAGGAGGAGCTCTTCAAAGACGTGGACCCTAAAACGCTGGCGGCGGTTCTACTGGAGGCGCTGAACCACTCACAGGAGCGGAGGAGGGAAGAAAGGATGAAGCAGGATGAAGAGGAGGGGAGGACGATGGAGAGAGCGGACAGAGACAGGGACGGACGGCAGGAGCTGGAGATGCTGATGGCGGCGCAGGGGAAGGAGCGGGAACGGCAGGAGGAGGAGGAGAGGAGGAGAGCCGAGGAGGAGGAGGAGAAGATGACAGAGAGGGTGACGAGTCGCACCACGAGCCAGAAGGTGCCGGTCCAACCACAGCCGGAGGAGAAGGAGCAGGAGGCGAAGAAGGCCGAGGAGGCCGGTACCGCCACCACGGCACCGGAGGAGGAGGAGGAGCAGCTCAGCCCGGAGGAGTTGAAGAGCTTGGAGACCATGATGAAGGAGTTCCCCCGCCTGAACACAGCTACCAAGCGAAATGAGAGGCCGAGCCGTGGTGACAACGACGTCCTCCCCGTCTACAAAGGAGGCGGCGGGAGCCTCGCCATGTCCAAGAAGAAGCTCAAGTGGCAGGAGGAGACGCAGAAGGCCTTGAATTTCCCCACCTTCAGGGGCGGCAACTTCATGGACGACTTCGAGGACGGCAACTACGGTAACGCCGTTGAGCCGCTGCAATCACAGAAGGAGGCGATGGAAGATGACCAACCAGAGGAGGAGCAGGAGGAGGAGGTGCTCAGCCCGGAGGAGGAGGAGGTACGGGCCAAAGCGGAGCAGGAGGAGCTGAGGAGGCAGGCGGCCGAGGCCCAGCGAGCCAAACTGGAGGAGGAGAAGCTGGCAGACATCGCCTCTGACATGCTGCTGCGCTACATGGTCAAACAGAACCCCGGGAACAGGAAGTATGGATCAGCGCCGGCCAACGCCGCCGAAGACAAGCGGTCCGACGAGGAGCGGCAGGCAGCGGCAGAGGAGGACGATGACATTGACCCCCAGACCATTGACAAACTGATCGAGATCTCCAGTAAACTGCACCTCCCCGCCGACGACGTGGTGGACATCATCAGCGACGTGGAGAAGAAGAAGAAGAAGGACCTGCCGCCCGAGGCCTCGGTGTCACGTTTCCGCCAACGCCCAACGTCTGCGTTGTCACCACCCAACAGCCTCTTGGTGCCACCGCCACTGCCACCAGCCAATCAGAATGGCTTCCCTGTCTCCAGGCAACCGCCACCCATCCTCAAGACCTGGTTTCAGGATAAGCCGTTGATGAAACCCCTGGATCCATGGAAACAGCCAAACCCGAATCTTTGGCCCAAACCTCAGAAGGTGGTGTCCGTCAAACATGACCCGTGGTTCAAGTCCGCCTGGACTGGGTACCCGCCGTCCCCCTACAGGTACCCGCCTTACTACCAGAGGAAGCCGGACTACTACCCGGTGTACGTCCCTCCTCCCCCGAGACCCAAACTGCGGTACTACGTCCCCAAACCCATCTACGCCCTCAACGGATTCCTGGGGAACTCGGTTGACGACGCCTACGCGTTTCCACCGAAACGCCGCTACCACGGCTGGGTCCAACCGCGGCTCAGGAAGCCGCCCGCAGGACTCCGCCGGACCTCGTTTTACGGCGGCTACACGGGGCCTCTGTACCCACCGCTGCCCGTCCCCAGACCTCGCATCCCGGTGGCGATCCCCGTCCGCCAGAAGGCGTTCTACCAGCCCAGGAGCCGGGATTATTATGGGAAGCCGCCGGACGACCTTGAGAAATTCATCCAACAGATACTGATGAAGAGGCCGCCAACGAAGGACTGATGGAGGGATGAGAAAGAAGAGAGAGCGAGAAAGAGAGAGAGGACGGGAAAGACGAGATGAAACGGGGAAAAGAAGGCGTCTCTTCGTGTTTTCAGTTTCGCTGGCGTTTCGTTTTGTGTTTCTTTCTCCTGGTTTGATTGGTTGTAATTTGGGGGAAATAATCAGACAAGGAGGAGGACTTGTTAGTCTTTGGAGGGAAACGAACCTCTGCTTCGTTACCGATGGCAACGGGGAAGAAAACCGTTGAATAAAAGGTTCATGAGGCGGGAACTTTTCATCCAAACTCCCTGACATGACATTCTCCATGTGGACGTTTTTCAATGCCAGCGAAGGAGGAAACCTATCGAGATGTTACCGGTACCTAAAAGAGTCGGTTGTAGACAGTGGTGCATGCTGGGAAATGTTTGATGGAACATTATTAATGTGAATGTCAGGGTAAAACATCTCAAACTTCATGTCCAACGTGATTCATCAGTTTACTGATAAACCTCCTGGTTTCACTTTTCCTTTTCTTTTTCAACGAACGGGGAAAATTTCTATAGAAAAAAATATGATTTAAAACAAAGGGAATCTTAAGTGGGTCAGACCAGTAAAAATGAACAAGTTTCCATCAAAATTCTCCCCTTTTATGTAAAAAAATACTTAAATTTTTACTTTTCTAAACATTTTCCTGATTAATTCACCTTTAATTTACAGCCCTTGAGCCCTGAAACAGGATCTGGTCCGTTTATTACCAGTCGTCCGGTGTGTGGACCGGTTTGGACCCTTTAGTGGCCCCCGGGCTTCATGTTTAACCCCCGATCTAAAACATCGACGTCCTCAGACCACAGACGTGTCCTCAGACCACAGACGTGTCCTCAGACCAC
Source organism: Lepturacanthus savala (assembly GCA_030544235.1). Lineage (NCBI taxonomy): Eukaryota > Metazoa > Chordata > Actinopteri > Scombriformes > Trichiuridae > Lepturacanthus > Lepturacanthus savala. Next base: position 23,010,886 of record CM060483.1, read on the forward strand.
ACACGTGTCCTCAGACCACAGACGTGTCCTCAGACCACACACGTGTCCTCACACTTTAAAACGGGGACACGTGTTCATGCGTTTCCATCATTTCCGTGTTGTTAGTATGAAATAAAGCAGCAACAAGCAGGATTTTCTCTGATATTTCCACCCAAACGCAGTGAATGTGTGTGACGGGGCAGCAGGAGCCACACTAACATCCCTATAATGGCTCAGATGACTCATGCCTTTGCATAACTTTAATTATCTTGTTGCTATGGCGCCAAACCCTGGTCCAGCGAGATGTGGAATTCTTTTACATGCGATGCCTTCCTGTTAAACGGCTGAATATTTCTCTTTTTAACCAACAAATCCCACGAAAAGACCAAAACCAACGATGATGAAGTCCGTCTCTGTCTGTCTGGTTCTATTTTAATCATCATAAAGTCTAGATATCTTTACAAACAACATATCATTTACTAAACATTATTAACGTGGCAGTAATGACATAACTATATAGTTTATACACTTACCAGTATATAACTATAGGTTTATAGCATCATAACTACATCTCTGACGTTTATAACAAACCAAAAAGTGGGATCCCTGTACCAAGATGGCCGCCGGTTAATGTTATTAACATGGCTATAATTATATATCTATATAATTATATAACTATATAATTATATAACTATATGTTTGCAGCATCATAACTACATAATTGATGTTTATTAAAAAAAAAAGCTTTGAAAATCAGCAAAAAATTAAATTAGGTCCCTGTACCAAGATGGCCGCCATTGGGCCATCTAGCATTTATTGTGTTTATCCATTCATGTCACATGTTGTTCTAAAGCCCTGGCTATTGGCTATCAGGTCTTAATGGTCTAATCATGATACATTTCTATTGGTTCTCGCTGCTGTCCATCACATTAAAGGTGGTCAGTCTAGTCGGTCCTCATTGGTGACCCATGACCCCATGCTGCCATTGGTTCTGAGAACAACTTCTAGACCATGATGATTGTGTTATTATAGAAACAAACGACTGGAGCGTAGTGTTGCTTTAAATGTCTCCTGGTAGAGTCTGAGGAGTTTAATGAGGTTCTGGTTCAACACAACAAGAGTTAAGTTCCATTCCTTCATTGTTGGTTTGGGTCTTTTCATTGGATCCATTCATTTTATTGAGGAGCCTCAAAGTGCCCGTTAAAACCGTTTATTGTACATCCAACATTAGTTTTCTATTCACGTCTTCAGTCCGATTTTTCATACATTTGTAAGTAGGAACTTATTTAAAAAACAAACTTTGCTGCTTTAAACGTCACGACAACGTTCCTCGAGTTATATTTTATGTGTTTTTCTACCATTTGATATGATCCATGAGATAAAGACTGTGACAGAAGCAGCGAACGAAAGGCTGAAGACGATGATTCCAACAGAAATTGTTGTTTTTTACTGTGCAAAAAGAAAAGAAAAGAAAAGAAGAGAAGAGAAGAGACTTTACTGGTGAGAACTTTAATGGTCTTTACTGGTTTTTACTGATAATCAGTAATCAATAATCACTTCTTTCCCCCTTTTTTTTTCTCTGATACGTCCCTGGAAACAAGGGCAGATGTTGTTGCCGTGTTGGTTTGTTGGTTTGTCGGTTGTTGACCTTTGTGCTCGTCTGTTGCTAGGCAACGGCGGGCGATGCCAAAATAGAATCAGGGCATCGACAGCCTCGACGCGAGGCGTCGGTTGGACCCTCATCGCCTCCTCCGACGTTTCTCTGAGGTTTTTTGGGTTTAATTTGTTGATCGTTTTGTCTGTTTTGCAGCTTTTATCCTGATTCTTCTTCTTGAAATCCGTCATCTTTTACTCTTACGTGTCTTTTTTATACTCTGTGGACAAATTTTGCACTTTTCAACACCTTTGCGGCAAAAAAATGTCCAAACAGCTGCGATACAATCATCATACATCAATGTATTTTTCTGCTGTTTTCATGAATCTCTTATAGTCCAGCAGCTTCATATCCTACACATGAAGGAATTGGGTATTTTGTGATATATTAATATTAATGTACAACATGGCACCAATGGCGGCCATTTTTCAAGATGGCGGCCATTTTTCAAGATGGCCGCCGTCACTTTTATGACTCCCTGATATAGTTGATCTCGATGTCAAATTCTAATTATGAATTTTGAAATTGACAAATTGATGATTTCAAGAAAATCCTCACACAGATTCCTGTTATCTACCATTTCATTTTAAGAAAAGTCACGATATTTAATATTTTTAGTGGTGATATTTTGATGTTTGACCAGATTCAACCATTAACCTGTTTAAATTTAAAAGGATAAACATCTAAACTGGTAGTTTTTACTAGTTTTTAAGACATTTATGAAAAAAGCAGAAATAATATTGCTGTATGATTATTTCATAGCAGTTTGTTGTCAATGTTTTTTGCTGTGAAGGTGCAGAAAGGTGCAGGATTTAAGGAGGAAATGAGGGTTAAAGCAAAACCAGAGAAGGAAGTGAAAGGAGGAAGCTATTTTATAATTGTCTTTAATGAGATTCAGCAGGAATTTACAGAATAAGGAGGGAAACGATGTGAGGGAGCAGTGTCTGCACGTTTTATTGTATACTTGCATCTAAAAACTTTGAAGACGTATAAAAGCATCAATCAAAAAAAGAATAAAAAAATCCTAAAGACGACAGAAACAAAGACGTTGGTGTACCTTAAATCCACGGTTTGAGTCTTGTTTTCAGCGACTATTGTCTTTGGTCTTTCTGGCTGTAACTTGTCGTAAACGTCGTAATAAACATCGTAATAAACATCGTAATAAACGTCGTAATAAACATCGTAACAAACATGCGTTGCTGGATGTAAATATGCGCATGTCAATGACTTTTGCTACACACAAAAAACAATAAATCACTATTTTTATTAACAAACGACTGAGTGGACAAAGACAATTCTTCTGTGAGTGAGAGTAAGAGAAAATGGAGGATGGATGAGATTAATGATGGATGGATTATTGATGATTGATTGATGGATTATTGATAGATGATTGATGGATGATATTTAAGCGGGTGGAGGGGGATGACAGAGGAGTGGAGAGATGTTTTTTTTAGAGGTTGATGCAGCTCAGAGAAGAGGTGCAGTGATTCATGTCGTCACGTGATGAAGATGATGACTCATCCACCATCATCACTGCTGCAGAACACACACACACACACACTCACTAAAACACACACACACACACACACACACACACACCAGACATACAGGCTGTGACTGCTGATGCAACAAAACCATGAGATGATCAAACATATTCATGAACATATGAAACGACCAATAAACATTTACACACACACACACACACACACACACACACACACACACACACACACACACACACACACACATTAATTAATTTAAATGAATGATTCACACACAGCCTCGATTAACGAAGTAAAAATACTCTGTTACTTTAAGTATAAATGTTGTGTGTCTATACTTAACTGGAATATTTACAGTTGTTTTTCTAATTGCTAAAGCACAATTATGTAAATTAGGATGATTTTATAAACATATATATATACGTATATATATATATATATATATATATATATATATATATATATATATATATATATAATATTTGCACCAAATTGACAAAATACCAGTAAATGTCCATATTTATTTATTTTTTATTAGATTTTCACCTCAATATATGAAATGGAAAATGTGCAAAGGGAAAATAATACACAAATAATAGGAAATAAATGCCTTTATTAATTCTAATTATTGTAATTATTGCTGTTCTCTATACAAATGTGGGAAATAAATTATTCTACTTTTTTTTCCATGGTACCTCTTCATGGACCCCTGGAGGTCCCCGGACCCCGCTTTGAGAACCCCTGGTCTGGTCATGGGAATAATTACAGCAATAAAACATGTTTCACTGTTTATTTTAGCTTTTGTAAAGTTTGTAAATCTATATATTTTATTTGGTAAAAAAAGAAAAAACTAACCTGGACTCTTGTCCCAAATTGCTAATGCTAATGCTAACACAAGCTGTATTTATACTGTACTTCATCACAAAACCCATTGACTTCCACCAGAAGCTAAATGATTCTAAACCTGAGTTTTAGTACATTTTAATCTAATTTGTATGAAGTTATTTAACCTTTAAATAAAACAGATATAATATAATTTATAAACCAGTTTTGTTTCCATGCAGACTCATTGGTAGCGTGGCCGAGCGGTCTAAGGCGCTGGATTAAGGCTCCAGTCTCTTCGGGGGCGTGGGTTCGAATCCCACCGCTGCCAAAAACAGCTTTTTATTTTTTAGTTTATTTCCTTTTAGCTATTTTATTTGTCCTGATACAATCTACAACATTTCAGTAACATCTCCAATGTCGTTTAATTCTCGTATTTTGTGTTTTTTCATTTTTCTTATATAATTTCCTTTTCTTACGTCTTGCAGGCAGCGCTGTCTACACGGACTCTAAACTTTAAATATAATCTTAATTAATGTCCATTAATTACCATTTATACTTGTTAGCAAACGCACTGGGATTTTTCGTGGATTCGATTTTTTTTTTGCCTTCAAACGTAACCCGGAAGCACTTTACCACTGGCCTTCAAATTAAGAGTTTAAAAAGTGTCGCTTTATTTAGATTATGAATGTATTTAATTTCAAATTTTATTTCCATTTTATATATTAGGGTGAAAATAAATGGGGTGAATGAATAAAATAAATAAATTCAAAGAAATGATAAATTAATAAATAAAATGAAAAATAAAAAAAATGTACAAAATAATACTATAAATATATATTGTTTTTAATAAAATAAGCCTAGGTTGCACAATCGTGTTATAGCAATTCGAAAAAAAAACAATTAATTAATTTAATTCCAGTAAAGTATAGACGCTGGAGTCCAGTTTTATTTTGAAAACATCATAGCGGAAGTAGCAGTGTTGTTATGATACCGGAGCAGAGTCTGTAGTTCACGTTACAGACAGTAGAACCTCTAAGCTAACGTTAGCTACGCTGGTTAGCTTCTTAACTAGCCAGTTAGCGGCTAGCTTCTTAACTAGCCAGTTAGCGGTTAGCTTCTTAACTAGCCAGTTAGCGGCTAGCTTCGCTAGTCTCTTAGCCCGGGGCTGCTCGTCGTCCCGCTAGCTTGTGTTAGCATTAGCATTAGCCATGAAGCCGCCTCCGCGCAAAAGAATCAGGCCGGAGCGGGAGCTGAAACACGAGCGGGGCTGTGCGGGGATCCCGTGGCAGCGAGCCGAGAAGCAGGGCCTCCTCACCGGCCTGCAGAGACTCAACGTGACCACCGGAGCTAACGGAGCTAACGGGGCTAACGGGGACATCGACTACTCTCTGCTGAAGAAAGCCGTCCCGACCCGCTCCGTGACAGAGGTGACGCGGGTTCGATTCCACCCCGAGACAAGAGTCCGGTTCAGATTTAACCATATAAAATATAGATTTATAAACTTTAAGGAGCCAAAATGAACATTATAAGTTGATTTTCTTGCTGTAATTATTCCTCATTCTCATAATGACCATTAGAAGTTCGGACCCGCTCCGTGACAGAGGAGACGCGGGTTCGATTCCACCCCGGGACAAGAGTCCGGTTCAGATATATAATAAAAATATAGATTTATAAACTTTACCCAACAGCCAGGAGCCAACATAAACAACGAAACATGTTTTATTGCTGTAATTATTCTCCATACCCAGATCAGTGGTTCTCAAAGCATGGTCCGGGGACCCCCAGGGGTCCTTGAAGAGGTGCCATGGGGTCCCCAGAAAAACGGATTTATTTATGTACTGAGTCATTTTTAATCATGATTATGGCAGATTCAGTCATCCATTAACTTGTCCTTGGGTTTGTGACACTTTCTTTTCTAAAACATGTTAAAACACAAAGATTCAAAGTGTTTATTGTCATGTTCTCAGCGTAGAAACAATGAAATTCTCATTCGCTGTCCACAAGAACGCTGCATCAATGAGAATACAACAACAAGAAGGTATTACAGTTGAGATAAAATAGGATAAAATAACCCACAAAGTAACATAGAATATAAATGTAAATATCAACTATCAGTAGTATATATATAACTATAAGTGCAGGTTAGGAACTAATGGGATGAGGTCCATAAAACTTTAAAATAACTATAATTGTCGGTTGTTGACCTTGAACTTATTGTTAATTCCACCACGGTAACAGGACTGAACGTCGACTTCAGACTCGCTGAAGCCTCATGAAGACGTTTTAAACGACAGTAACATGGACTTTAACGACTCGTCTGTGTAAATGGCTGCAGATCCAGTCTCTGGTGGAGGTTCTGAAGAACCGGGTGGCGTTTCACGCCAGCTTCAAGCTGAAGAAGGACCGATGGGAGGAGACGAAGGGAGGGAAACCCATCGAGCTGTGGACCCACATGGCTTCAGTGGTGTCTGGATCTCTGGAGGAATCCATGTCCAGCGCTTTCTCCCAGGTACGAGTCCTTCTCGTTTTATTTGATTTAACGCAAACGTTTTGACTCAAAGGAAACGTTTATAAAATGCGTCTGGAGCTAACGAACGACTAATCTAATAGTCGATTAATCAATTAGTTGTTTGGTTCATTAAATGGTGTAAAATGTGGATCAGTGTTTCCTAAAGATGAAGATTCAACCTAAAATGTCTTTTTTTGTCCAAAGATCATCAGTTTATTATTATAGAGACTAAAGAAACCAGGAAATAATCAGAGAAGAGAAGCTGGAACCAGAGAATTTACACATTTTCTTCTTAAAAATGACTCTAATCCATTAATTGATTATCAGAATAGCTGCTGATTAATGTGATTAACCCTTCCCCTGGTCCCAGGGCGTTCCTCAGGGTTCAATGCTCGGTCCTCTCCTGTTTATATTATTATATCTGCAGCTCAGTTTTTAAACATCCTCCCATCAAAACATTAAAACTTAACTATTATAGAAGAATAAAGAAACCAGGAAATAATCAGAGAAGTGAAGCTGGAACCAGAGAATTAGTCTTTGTTAATTAATTGTGATTAACGAGATCATCGAATCGATTAATGGTTTCAGTTCTAGCAGCGCCGTTGACTCTCACTTTGAGTCTTTCTCTTCTTCTGCTTCAGATGCTGATGGTGTCGTCCACTGAACCTTGTACCCTCAGGAACTGTGACCCCCCTCAGGTCCACAGACCCCCGACCCGGAGAGCCCGGAACCGCCCACGGACCCGTTTACCTGCCAAAGGTACGGACCTGACCTTTCACCTGAATTTCTACAGAAACGCAGCATCGTGTCTGGTGTTTCACATCTTCCTCTTCACATTAACACATGATCTTTCTGCAGGTACAAGTCGTCCACCTCTGGTCCTCAAGACTCCAGCAGCAACCATGGGTCCAATCAGACGACACCTGGCCCCGGTACAGGTGGTCAGAGTGACCAATGACAAGACTCCTGCAGATAAAAACTCACCTGATGCAGCAGGAGACTCACCTGTTGAAGCTAAAGACTCACCTGTAGCAGTTAAAGACTCACCTGTAGGGGCAGGAGACTCACCTGCACCTGTAGCAGCTAAAGACTCACCTGTAGCAGCTAAAGACTCACCTGTAGCAGCTAAAGACTCACCTGTAGCAGCTAAAGACTCACCTGTAGCAGCTAAAGACTCACCTGTAGCAGCTAAAGACTCACCTGTAGCAGCTAAAGACTCACCTGTAGCCGGAGAACCATCTGCTGCAGATAGAGACTTACCTGTAGCAGCTAAAGACTCACCTGTAGCAGCTAAAGACTCACCTGTAGCAGCTAAAGACTCACCTGTAGCAGCTAAAGACTCACCTGTAGCAGCTAAAGACTCACCTGTAACAGGTGCAGACTCACCTCGTCTCACCTGTCCTCCTCCATCCCAGTGTCCTCCTGCCTCCTCAGCTCTAAGCAGCTCTGAGAAGCAGAGGAACCATCAAAGCTCAGGTAAAACCCCTCGTGCCGGTCCATCCGGTCCATCCGGTCCATCCGGTCCTCAGACGTCCTCGTCCAGCAGCAACGCTCCGTCTCCCGCTGCCATCTTCAACAGTCCGTCCACCGGTAAATCCACCTCAGGGCCCGGGTCCAGAGAGTCCAGCTCCGTGGACTTTGAGAGCATCTATCGCTTCCTGAGTGGCGTCCACCAGCAGAAGGACAAGTGTCATCTCACCCCCATGGGTCAGTCTATGGTTTAAAACCTGGTCCTGATCTTCTCATGTCCTGATCTCCTCATGTCCTGATCTCCTGATGTGTCCTCAGAAAGTGCCGTGGTGTTGGACCTGCTGATGTCTCTCCCTGAGGAACTTACTCTGCTGCAGTGCAGTGAACTTCATGATCACCTGGTTCAGGTAAAAATCTGCAGCACGAATCCACCAGTTCACCTTTAACCCTCAGAACAGGTTGAACTTATTAATTAATATAAAACTAGTCCTTTATTTACTGATTTATTCAGGAGAATTCCTTCTGCTTTGAAGAAGGAATTCCAAAAGAAGATAATTTAATTTAAATAAATTTATACTAACTAACTAAGTTTATTTAATACAACTACATTTATTTAACTAGGTTTATTTACTGTATATAAATTTAATGTAACTAAATTAATTTAATAATCCATCTGTAGTTGAATTGAATCATTTAATTTAACTTCCAGCTGTTTTTCTTCCTCCTCAGATCTTCCAGCTTCTTTCTTCTCGTTCTGATTCTCCTGCAGCGACAGAAATGTTTGAACGTCTGGAGTCATGGAGACGAGGAGCTGGCAGCGGTTGTGACATCACAGCCGGCGGAGGGAAGGAGGCCGGCAGCCAATCAGAAGGCAGCGATGACCGAGGGGGCGTGGCCTTTCCTCCTCTGAACCCGTTCATGCTGCCGCTGGAGCTGCTGAGGAGGAAGAGTCAAAATAAGATTAAAACCTGATTCAGTATAAATTAAAATTAAATTAATTGTTCAAATGATTTTATTCATCTCAGCTAATTATTCTGTTAAATATAAATAAATATTAAATAAAGTTAAACTAACTCGTTTGATTTGTTTAAATTCAACGACGTCATAAACGCAGCTTCGATTTTATTTAATAATATTCATTAATTAATAAATTTAAGGCTCAAACGTAATAAATTTAAGAATCCACATTCTATTTGGAGGATTTGGACATTTTCTTCTTAAAAAGTGACTGAATTTGGTTAAAAATGTGGATAAAAGCTGAAGATTCAACCTAAAATCATCAGTTTACTATTTTAGAGACTGAAGCTGGACATTTTCTTCTCTAATCCATTAATTGATTATCAGAATAGTTGCTGATTAATGTGATTAACCCTTCCCCTGGTCCAGGGCGTTCCTCAGGGTTCAATGCTCGGTCCTCTCCTGTTTATTTTATTATATCTGCAGCTCGGTTTTTAAACATCCTCCAACATTAAAACCTCACTATTATAGAAGAGGGTTTGGAGTTTTTCAATCCCATGAATTCACACATAATCAGTAACATACTGTAAATCTCTGTAAATGTCTTTTATTGTCCAAACATCAGTTTATTATTATAGAAACTAAATAAACCAGGAAATAATCAGAGAAGCTGCTTTTTTTTATTGTTCCTGCATCAACAAGAAGTTTATCAGTGGTTTATTTTATCTGGAGTTTATGGTGTTTGTTTTATTTCCAGTTTATTTTATGGGAACGTTTAATGATTAAAGGATTTGTTGTTTCCAGGGAAACGGAAACAACAGAAACTGCTGATTCCACTTTTACAGAAAACGATTCTTATTTAATGAAGGAGGAAAAAACTCATTGATTTCAGTTGAGTTTATTATTGATTCTTCATCTTATTACAGAAATTTATTCAATTAATCAATAATCAGCATTTTCACAAGAGAAGAAAAGACGAGAAAAACATAAAATATTCAGAATTTTAACGATTTTCTTTGTTTAAATTTAACTAAAAGAATATTCAACTATCAAATATCAGATTAATTTCATGTTAAACAATCAAATATTTAAATTTCAAAGATGATTTTAGGAAGATTTTGTTTAAAAATGAACTAAAAATATTATTTGATTATTAAATTAACAGCAGATTAATTTAATGTTAAACCATTTGAATAAATGGATCAAATATTTGAATTTCAAAGATTATTTAACGATTTTTTAATTTAAATATTAAATATAATGATTATTTAATGTTGATCCATAAAATCACATTTAAAATATTATTTGATCATTTTTGTTTAAATGATTAAATAATAATAAAATGCAAATAAACTAAAATATTTAAATTTCAAAGATTTTTTAAAACATTTTTTTGTTTAAAAATTAACTAAAAACTTATTTGATTATAAAAATAATCAGATTAATTGTTATAATAATAATAATATTAAGTTAATATAAACTAGTTTTTGTTCACGTCTCATCTCTTAAATATAAAATCTATATTTTAATAATATTCACAGTTTTTAACTGATCTCAGATTAAATCTGACTCATTTTTATCAGGTGACGCCCGTTCACGCCCTATTGTCCAACACGCCTTTGACCTTTGACCCCGGCGCTGTCAGCGATGTTTTATTGTGAGGTTTCAGTCGCTCGTTCCAACACGCTGTTTATCTGGGACTGACCTTTGACCCCAGGACAGAACATTCATGTTGCATCAGAAGAAGTTTTATCATCAAATACGTGGAAATTACTTCAAATATTAAATTTAACCCGTTGATGTGAAAAAAGATGAAGATTCAACTTAAAATGTCTTTTTTTGTCCAAAGATCATCAGTTTATTATTATAGAGACTAAAGAAACCAGGAAATAATCAGAGAAGAGAAGCTGGAACCAGAGAATTTACACATTTACTGATTAATCAATGACTCTGATCTATTAATAGAATATTTTAGTATTTTTTTCTTATGATTTTTATATTTATTTGTCGTATTTTTAGTATTTTATAACGTTTTATTCATTTAAAAAAATTTAGTATCAAGTATTTTTTGTGACTTTAGATTTTTTTAAATATTTGTATATATTATATAAATGTAATATATTTATTTATATCTTTTTATTTATTTTTTAAATTTTTTAGTATCAAGTATTTTTCTGACTTCAGATTTTTTAAGAAATATTTTTAGTATTTTTTTCTTATTTTTAGTATTTGTAGTTTTCATTTATTAAATTATTATTAAATTATTTTTTAAAAAATATTTGTATATATTATATAAATGTATGTAATATATTTGTTATATATTTTTATTTATTTTAAAAAAAATTAGTATCTCAAGTATTTTTTGTGACTTTAGATTTTTTTAAATTATTTTTTTGTATTTTTATAAAATATAAATATAGAGACTAAAGAAACAATAAAATAATCAGATAATTTATGAATTATTTATTGATTTATTTTTACTATTTTTGTGGTTTTGTTTAGTTTTTTAAGTATATTTTTAATATATGATGTAATATCAGTATCAGACCAGTAAATATAATCATTTATAAACCTGCTGTAACTTTCCCTCCGTCACCAGTTTCCTTGTGAAACTCAGTTTCTAACTAGAAAACATGAACCAGTCGGTTCCTCGTTGCTTCACCGTGTGAATTAAACCATAAAATAATTCTGTTGGTGTGAGTTCAAACAAGACATAAAAAGCATCGGTGCCAACACAGATAAGAAAATAAAGTGGTTATAACATCAGTAAACTTTTACAAACCTGTGTCTGATTCTGACTGAGTCTATTTCTTATTGGCTGCTTTCTGTACTTTTACCATGTTTTTGTGTTTTTATCCAGTTTAAACATCAAACCAACAGGAATGAAACCAGGACTTTATGTTTTTACTATCAGGGACTAAGCAGAAAAAGCTGGATGAGTTGTAAAAAGCCTGAATCATTGAGCTGCAGGACTGAACTGGTCCTGGTCCTGGTCCTGGTTCAGTTTTAAGACAAATTAACCAAAACAACAAAGGAGTGAAAAATTTCTGGTAAATTTTGGGTAAATTTCCATAAAGTTTCCATGGAAACGTAGCAAATTAACTAGTGTATGAATATATTTATATTTAATATTTACAAACAGCTGCTATGGACCAATAAAGGTAAAGCACCTATAGCTGTCACTGTGCATTTTAAAAAATGTTGAACTATCCCTTTAAATCTGTATTTACCATGAATATTCCTCGACACATTTCCTAAAACTATATTTCCGTCTCCTTTTGGGTCAAAACCTAGACGATTGACCGTTGCCGCGGTGATTTGAACTGTTTCTGCTGTTTCATCAGCTTTTCTAGGCGTATCATGGTCATTTCATATCATATCCAGACGTTAGTGGAAGTTTTCCCTGGCGTGAGGTGGACAGGTGTGTCTGAGCAATAAACCTGAATATCATCCTCAGGTGGGTCGTTGGGATGTTTCTTATCTCAGGTCGACCTGAACCTGTGACGTCACCTGCATCTTAACACTGGGTGGAGACGTCAGAGGAACCATTGAAGTCCAGACACTGAACGGACGTGGACGTCTGACAGATTCTTACCTGACTTTTTTTTTTCTTTTTTTCATTCTCAGCGTTTGGACTTGTTTTTGTGTGATGGCGTTTTGCTCAAACTTCCTGGTCACCTGGACTCTACTCGTCTGCTTGTGTTCTGCCAACGGTAAGAGTTCATTAAAATAAGGTTCCATGTCCACTGTAGTTTAAACGTCTGGCTGATTTAAGGCCATTTGGAGTTTTGATGTCATCTAAGAGTAACGTTATGCCGACATTGATTCGTTTTCTAATGAATATTCAGTTTGGAAACTTGGATTTGACAAAGACTTTTGAGTCTCAATGTGGTTTTATCTTAAAACGTTGAAGGTGCTTTAATGGCTGGAAAGTTGAGGTTCACACCACACGAAGACAATATACAGGTACTACTCGGAAAATTAGAATATCGTGTAAAAGTTGTTTTATTCGGGCAATTTAACATAAAAGGTGAAACTAATACATTTTATAGTATTATTAAATGCAAAGTCAGATATTTCAAGCTTTTATTTGTTTTGATTTTGCTCATTAGAACTTACAGCTTCAGAAACCTGAAATTCAAAAACTCAGAAAATTAGAATATTGCTTGAAATCAATTTAAAAAAGGGATTTTAAATACAAAAATGTCAGGCCTCTGAAAATAAAATGTTGCATCTGTACTTAGTACTTGGTTGGGGCCCCTTTTGAACGAATGACTGCCTTAATCCTGCGCGGCATGGATGCTACCAGGTTGTGGCACATCTCCGGTGTTATGGAAGACCAACATGCTTCAATCGCGGCCTTGAGCTCTTCTTTATTGTTTGGTCTCTTCCCGTTCAGCTTTCTCTTGGCAATGCCCCACAGATTTTCTATGGGGTTCAGGTCAGGTGAGTTTGCGGGCCAATCAAGCACAGTAATCCCATGGTTGTTGAACCAGGATTTTGTACTTTTGGCAGTGTGGGCAGGTGCCAAGTCCTGCTGGAAGATGAAATCTGCATCCCCATAAAGCTGGTCCGCTGAAGCAAGCATGAAGTGCTCTAAAATGTCCTGGTAGACAGCTGCGTTTATGCTGGACTTGATAAAGCACAGAGGACCAACACCAGCAGCTGACATGGATCCCCAAGTCATCACAGCCTGGGGAAACTTAACACTGGACTTCATGCATCTTCCATTTTGCGCCTCTCCGGTCTTCCTCCAGACTCTGGGACCTTTGTTGCCAAATGAGATGCAAAACTTGCTCTCATCAGAAAAGAGGACTTTGGACCACTGGGCAACAGTCCAGTCTTTCTTTTCTCTAGCCCAGCTAAGGCGCCTCTGGCGTTGCTTGCTCGTGAGGAGCGGCTTGACAACAGGAATACGACATTTGAAGCCCATGTCCAGCATCCTCCTGCGTGTCGTTTCTCTTGAAGCAGCAACTCCAGCTTGAGTCCACTCCTTATGAAGTTCCCCCACACTTTTGAATGGCCCTTTCCTGACCATCTTCTCCAGGCTGCGGTCATCCCTCCGGCTTGTACACCGTTTTCTTCCACACTTCTGCCTTCCACTTAACTGTCCATTAATGTGCTTTGACACAGCACTCTGAGAACATCCAGCTTCTTTTGCGATCACTTTTTGTGTCTTACCCACCTTGTGCAGGGAGTCAATGATGGTTTTCTGCACAACTGTCAGATCTGCAGTCTTCCCCATGATTGTGAATTCTTCTAAACCAAAGACACAGGCTTTTTAAAGGCTCGGGACCCTTTTGCAGGTGTTTTGGATTACTTACCTGATTAGTGTGTGACACTTTGAGCCTTCAATACTGAAGCTTTTAACAGTATTCTAATTTTCTGAGTTTTTGAATTTGAGGTTTTCTGAAGCTGCAAGTCCTAATGAGCAAAATCAAAACAAATAAAAGCTTGAAATATCTCACTTTGCTTGTAATGAGTCTATAAAATGTATTGGTTTCACCTTTTATGTTGAATTGCATGAATAAAACAACTTTTACACAATATTCTAATTTTCCGAGTAGTACCTGTACTCAGCAGAAATCTGACCTTTGTTTCACATCTCTTCGTCAGCCGTCCAGTTTAAAGAGAGAAAGAAAAGTCTTGACTACCAGACATGAGAGATACTCAGCTTTTGTTTGTACAACATGAAGCTGATAAACTATTTGTTGGTTGTTGGTAAAATATTTCAAAAACGTCTTTTTCTCTGTCGTCAACAAGGATGAAAGGTGGGACCTAGTGCACGGCTCAGTCCATTTGTCATGTTTGTATCTCCAAATCTAAGGTTTGAATTCAGCTGGAATTATCTTATATATATATATATATATATATATATATATATATATATATCTTTTATCTTATGTATAGTCTTGTTCCTTCACAGTGAAGCATCAACCGTGAACGAGGTACAGGTGCAGGTTATGATGCATGTAGATACAGCTGAAACTCCTGACACAGGCCTGTCTGTGACCTTGTGATGTGTAAATTCTGTGGTCAGGACGATCAATTATTACCTTCTACTACTACGACCTCTGACCCTGTTGTTGAAACCTGGAGTTTATGAGATTTGGACATAAGAAAAAAAAACTATAGGGGTCAAAACGGTGGAAGGGAAACTTGACCTAAAACACAAGGTCAAAGAGGAACTTCACATCACAGTGAGTCCAGTGTTTGTTTGTTGAAGTGGTTAAAGTTCACCTGAAACTGAGACTATTTAAGGTCCTTCTGGTATGAACCTGATAAATGGGTGGGACAAAATTCTGGGAGGATTTTGATTGGACACATTCTAGCTTGTGCCAAACATTCAGCCTCCATTGGTTGAAACTTTACCAGGAGAAATATGATGTACCAATCAATCATCTACCGACTGAGGAAGCAGATCCACTAACTACGCTGACACAATACACGATTAAAAAAATCATTTCAAGGTCTTTGTTCATTACAACCTAGTTTAAAGTGATTATTTTAAAAAAGAAAGAAGAATTAACTGTTTTTTTTTGTTTTTGTTTTCCAGAATATTTTTCATACCATAATCAGCACTGGTCCAAATCTGACTCAGTAAATGTTGCAGATTCTGAGATTATGGAAACCAGTTCCAGTAATGGAACAATGGACCCATCTCAATCAGAACCAACCGGTTCCACTGACTCATCACCTTCCACAACTTCTGAGACCACCTCTCAATCAGAACCAACCGGTCCCACTGACTCATCACCTTCCACAACTTCTGAGACCACCTCTCAATCAGAACCAACCGGTCCCACTGACTCATCACCTTCCACAACTTCTGAGACCACCTCACAGTCCGAACCAACCGGTCCCACTGACTCATCACCTTCCACAACTTCTGAGACCACCTCTCAATCTGAACCAACCGGTCCCACTGAGTCATCACCTTCCACAACTTCTGAGACCACCTCACAGTCCGAACCAACCGGTTCCACTGACTCATCACCTTCCACAACTTCTGAGACCACCTCTCAATCGGAACCAACCGGTCCCACTGAGTCATCACCTTCCACAACTTCTGAGACCACCTCACAGTCCGAACCAACCGGTTCCACTGACTCATCACCTTCCACAACTTCTGAGACCACCTCACAGTCCGAACCAACCGGTCCCACTGACTCATCACCTTCCACAACTTCTGAGACCACATCTCAATCGGAACCAACCGGTCCCACTGACTCATCACCTTCCACAACTTCTGAGACCACTTCACAGTCCGAACCAACCGGTCCCACTGACTCATCACCTTCCACAACTTCTGAGACCACCTCACAGTCCGAACCAACCGGTCCCACTGACTCATCACCTTCCACAACTTCTGAGACCACCTCTCAATCGGAACCAACCGGTCCCACTGAGTCATCACCTTCCACAACTTCTGAGACCACCTCACAGTCCGAACCAACCGGTTCCACTGACTCATCACCTTCCACAACTTCTGAGACCACCTCACAGTCCGAACCAACCGGTCCCACTGACTCATCACCTTCCACAACTTCTGAGACCACCTCACAGTCCGAACCAACCGGTGCCACTGACTCATCACCTTCCACAACTTCTGAGACCACCTCACAGTCCGAACCAACCGGTCCCACTGACTCATCACCTTCCACAACTTCTGAGACCACCTCACAGTCCGAACCAACCAGTCCCACTGACTCATCACCTTCCACAACTTCTGAGACCACCTCACAGTCCAAACCAACCGGTTCCACTGACTCATCACCTTCCACAACTTCGGAGACCACCTCTCAATCGGAACCAACCGGTCCCACTGACTCATCACCTTCCACAACTTCTGAGACCACCTCACAGTCCGAACCAACCGGTCCCACTGACTCATCACCTTCCACAACTTCTGAGACCACCTCACAGTCCGAACCAACCGGTCCCACTGACTCATCACCTTCCATAACTTCTGAGACCACCTCACAGTCCGAACCAACCGGTCCCACTGACTCATCACCTTCCATAACTTCTGAGACCACCTCACAGTCCGAACCAACCGGTCCCACTGACTCATCACCTTCCACAACTTCTGAGACCACCTCTCAATCGGAACCAACCGGTCCCACTGACTCATCACCTTCCACAACTTCTGAGACCACCTCACAGTCCGAACCAACCGGTCCCACTGACTCATCACCTTCCACAACTTCTGAGACCACCTCACAGTCCGAACCAACCGGTCCCACTGACTCATCACCTTCCACAACTTCTGAGACCACCTCACAGTCCGAACCAACCGGTCCCACTGACTCATCACCTTCCACAACTTCTGAGACCACCTCTCAATCGGAACCAACCGGTCCCACTGACTCATCACCTTCCACAACTTCTGAGACCACCTCACAGTCCGAACCAACCGGTCCCACTGACTCATCACCTTCCACAACTTCTGAGACCACCTCACAGTCCGAACCAACCGGTCCCACTGACCCATCACCTTCCATAACTTCTGAGACCACCTCACAGTCCGAACCAACCGGTCCCACTGACTCATCACCTTCCACAACTTCTGAGACCACCTCTCAATCGGAACCAACCGGTCCCACTGACTCATCACCTTCCACAACTTCTGAGACCACCTCACAGTCCGAACCAACCGGTCCCACTGACTCATCACCTTCCACAACTTCTAAGACCACCTCACAGTCCGAACCAACCGGTTCCACTGACTCATCACCTTCCACAACTTCTGAGACCACCTCACAGTCCGAACCAACCGGTCCCACTGACTCATCACCTTCCACAACTTCTGAGACCACCTCACAGTCCGAACCAACCGGTCCCACTGACTCATCACCTTCCACAACTTCTGAGACCACCTCACAGTCCGAACCAACCGGTCCCACTGATTCATCACCTTCCACAACTTCTGAGACCACCTCTCAATCGGAACCAACCGGTTCCACTGACTCATCACCTTCCACAACTTCTGAGACCACCTCACAGTCCGAACCAACCAGTCCCACTGACTCATCACCTTCCACAACTTCTGAGACCACCTCTCAATCGGAACCAACCGGTCCCACTGACTCATCACCTTCCACAACTTCTGAGACCACCTCACAGTCCGAACCAACCAGTCCCACTGACTCATCACCTTCCACAACTTCTGAGACCACCTCTCAATCGGAACCAACCGGTCCCACTGACTCATCACCTTCCACAACTTCTGAGACCACCTCACAGTCCGAACCAACCGGTCCCACTGACTCATCACCTTCCACAACTTCTGAGACCACCTCTCAATCGGAACCAACCGGTTCCACTGACTCAGTAACATCTTCAACACAGGTGCCTTCTGGATCGTCCACTATTGAACCACCAACTCCTCCAACCACAGCACCAACAGGAGAACCTACTGTGACATCTACTCCACCGACCGTTCCTCCAAGCACAGTAGAACCTCTGATCTGCCAAAACGGAGGAACCTTCAACGGATTCAACTGCACATGCCTGGTTCAGTATAGTGGAGATCTTTGCCAGTTCATTGACTCATTGGCTCCAGGTACGTTAATATTCTGGAGGAACGTTCATCTCTTACGAGATCAAGATTCTGAGCATAACTTTTAACGAGTTCTTCTAACGTTCTTTTCAGTTCAAATAAACCGGACAGTCGTGGTTGCCGTGGTGATCAACGAGCCATACAAGGACCAGTATGACGACACCAATTCAGATGAATATAAAGAGTTTGTTGGGAACTTCATTGATCAGGTGCTGGGATGTTTTATGTTTTCATTCTCATTATCTGTTAAATCTCAGTCTATTTATAATAAACCGCAGGAGTCAAAGAGTTAAACAACTGAAGTCACAGTAATTAATCTTTTTATTGCAGCCATGATTCATAGATTCTATGGTGCTTTAGTTTCTGGCTCCATCTTGTGGTTCAACAAGGGAACATTCATAGAAAAACTCACTGAGGATCGAATGTCGTTCATTTTTACAACTTTAAAGGTTTAAAACCACGTCTCCTCTGAAGTTGAAGTCATATTTGATTAAAATAAAACACCATATTGTGGATTTTATACTAAAATACAACGTAAAACACCTGATGTTTTTTGCTAATTCTTCATTTCCTGGTGGTTCTGCATCATTTCTGTGATTTTTTCATTGTTTCAGATGACGGTTTATTACAACGAGAACATAACGAACTTTAAAGAAGTTCTGGTGACCAGTGTCCGGTAATTTACTGTTTAATATTCTCATCAGAAATCTTTAAACGTGAATGTTTCATTAAATAAAGTTTTTGTTGATTCTGTTGTTTTCAGCCGTGGCGTCGCTCAAAAACAGGTGTGAAATAATTCATCTTTACAGCAGATATTAAACCTGATATTAAACCTGATATTAAACCTGATCAAAGATTCTAACAACTATAAATGTTGTTTTATGGTTTTATTTCAGATGAGATTATCAGCTGCTGCAACAACAACTGGAGGGTATGACATCACAAAGACACTACGGCCATTTACTACATCAATAAACAGACCAATAAATAGTTATTATTCAGTTTTCTGTTGATTAGTTGAATAATTGTTGCAGATTAATTAATGATTAATCAATTAATCTGATTTTACAGGTTGTTTCAGTTCTGGGTTCAGAACTTTACTGGAGATTAAAAATATATCAATCATTAGAAAAAAACCAAACATCTGTCTTTAACTGTCCCTTAAATGTCTTTTAACGTGTTTTCCTGCAGCGTTGATGTGACCCATGACGTGATTCTGGCGATTCCCAACGACAGCGGCTTAGAGAACGCGTACGTGGCTGATCTGGAGGCTGTTGACGAGGCTTTGAAGCACCTGGTCGGCTGTACAGGTGAAAAAAAACAAAAAAAACATCACAAAACCACGTCCAGCAGCCTGAGACTGGAGGGAAAATCACTGGACTTTATGCATCTGCTGTTGCAGTAAAATGTCCTTTAACTTGCAGTAAAATGTCCGTTAACTTGTAGTAAAATGTCCATTAACTTGTAGTAAAATGTCCATTAACTTGTAGTAAAATGTCCTTTAACTTGCAGTAAAATGTCCGTTAACTTGTAGTAAAATGTCCTTTAACTTGTAGTAAAATGTCCGTTAACTTGTAGTAAAATGTCCATTAACTTGTAGTAAAATGTCCGTTAACTTGTAGTAAAATGTCCTTTAACTTGTAGTAAAATGTCCATTAACTTGTAGTAAAATGTCCTTTAACTTGTAGTAAAATGTCCATTAACTTGTAGTAAAATGTCCTTTAACTTGCAGTAAAATGTCCTTTAACTTGCAGTAAAATGTCCTTTAACTTGTAGTAAAATGTCCTTTAACTTGCAGTAAAATGTCCTTTAACTTGCAGTAAAATGTCCATTAACTTGTAGTAAAATGTCCTTTAACTTGTAGTAAAATGTCCATTAACTTGTAGTAAAATGTCCTTTAACTTGTAGTAAAATGTCCATTAACTTGTAGTAAAATGTCCTTTAACTTGCAGTAAAATGTCCTTTAACTTGTAGTAAAATGTCCTTTAACTTGTAGTAAAATGTCCATTAACTTGTAGTAAAATGTCCATTAACTTGCAGTAAAATGTCCATTAACTTGTAGTAAAATGTCCTTTAACTTGCAGTAAAATGTCCTTTAACTTGTAGTAAAATGTCCTTTAACTTGTAGTAAAATGTCCATTAACTTGTAGTAAAATGTCCTTTAACTTGCAGTAAAATGTCCTTTAACTTGTAGTAAAATGTCCTTTAACTTGTAGTAAAATGTCCATTAACTTGTAGTAAAATGTCCTTTAACTTGTAGTAAAATGTCCATTAACTTGTAGTAAAATGTCCTTTAACTTGCAGTAAAATGTCCTTTAACTTGTAGTAAAATGTCCTTTAACTTGTAGTAAAATGACCATTAACTTGCAGTAAAATGTCCATTAACTTGCAGTAAAATGTCCATTAACTTGTAGTAAAATGTCCATTAACTTGCAGTAAAATGACCATTAACTTGTAGTAAAATGTCCTTTAACTTGCAGTAAAATGTCCATTAATTTGCAGTAAAATGTCCATTAACTTGTAGTAAAATGTCCATTAACTTGCAGTAAAATGTCCATTAACTTGTAGTAAAATGTCCATTAACTTGTAGTAAAATGTCCATTAACTTGTAGTAAAATGTCCATTAACTTGCAGTAAAATGACCATTAACTTGTAGTAAAATGTCCATTAACTTGCAGTAAAATGACCATTAACTTGTAGTAAAATGACCATTAACTTGTAGTAAAATGTCCATTAACTTGCAGTAAAATGACCATTAACTTGTAGTAAAATGTCCATTAACTTGTAGTAAAATGTCCTTTAACTTGCAGTAAAATGTCCATTAATTTGCAGTAAAATGTCCATTAACTTGTAGTAAAATGTCCATTAACTTGCAGTAAAATGTCCATTAACTTGTAGTAAAATGACCATTAACTTGTAGTAAAATGACCATTAACTTGTAGTAAAATGTCCATTAACTTGCAGTAAAATGACCATTAACTTGTAGTAAAATGTCCATTAACTTGCAGTAAAATGACCATTAACTTGTAGTAAAATGACCATTAACTTGTAGTAAAATGTCCATTAACTTGCAGTAAAATGACCATTAACTTGTAGTAAAATGTCCATTAACTTGTAGTAAAATGACCATTAACTTGTAGTAAAATGTCCATTAACTTGCAGTAAAATGACCATTAACTTGTAGTAAAATGTCCATTAACTTGTAGTAAAATGACCATTAACTTGTAGTAAAATGACCATTAACTTGTAGTAAAATGTCCATTAACTTGCAGTAAAATGACCATTAACTTGTAGTAAAATGTCCATTAACTTGCAGTAAAATGTCCATTAACTTGCAGTAAAATGTCCATTAACTTGCAGTAAAATGTCCATTAACTTGTAGTAAAATGTCCATTAACTTTAACAACATTAACAACTATTTGTTGTTTAATTCAGTCATTTCCTGTTTTCTTATTTTTCAGGTTGTGTTTATAACGTCATCACTGAACCTGTCGTCAACAAAACTGAGATTAACGTTGAGAGTCAGTAAAGTTTTACATTTATGACAAATTCATGACAATCTGTGAAGTCGTAGACGTTGATTCTGTTGTTTGTTGTTGTTTGTTGTTTATCGTTGTTTATCGTTGTTTATCGTTGTTTACCGTTGTTTACTGTTGTGTATCGTGTCTCCAGCTGTGTGCCAGCAGTACTCGGAGGTGTCCCAGTACTACCAGGCTGTTTTAGTAGCTGATGTGTGGACGTGTTTCACTCAGTGTGATCAGCAGCATCCGAATCCTAAAAACTGTCAGAGTGGAGGAAAATGTCTGGTTTATAGAGACCTGGGCCCCGTCTGCAGGTACGGCTACGTATCAGGTCTATGTATTATATGATATGACCCCCACTAGTTTCTGTTGTTATTTACTGTTGTTGTTGTTCCAGGTGTGTGGACGTGGCTAATTACTGGTACCTGGGAGCAGACTGTCAGCTTCCCATCCACCGAACAGCGTTTTACTCTGGGCTCAGTGTAACTCTGGCTGCTCTGATGGTGACAGTAGCAGCTCTGGCTGCGTACGTCCTCAAAAACAAACAACAACAATCACGGTAAACAACTGTAAATACAGTGATGCATTTCCTGTCTCATCACCCTTAACTCGTTGTAAAAATGTCCATTAACCTGCACTAAAATGTTTCTTAACTTGTAGTAAAATGTCTCTTAACTTGTAGTAAAATGCCCATTAACTTGCAGTAAAATGTCCATTAACTTGTAGTAAAATGACCATTAACTTGCAGTAAAATGTCCATTAACTTGCAGTAAAATGTCCATTAACTTGTAGTAAAATGTCCTTTAACTTACAGTAAAATGTCCATTAACTTGTAGTAAAATGTCCATTAACTTGTAGTAAAATGTCCATTAACTTGTAGTAAAATGTCCATTAACTTGCAGCAAAATGTCCATTAACTTACAGTAAAATGACCATTAACTTACAGTAAAATGACCATTAACTTGCAGTAAAATGTCCATTAACTTGTAGTAAAATGTCCATTAACTTGCAGCAAAATGTCCATTAACTTACAGTAAAATGACCATTAACTTACAGTAAAATGACCATTAACTTGCAGTAAAATGTCCATTAACTTACAGTAAAATGACCATTAACTTACAGCAAAATGTCCATTAACTTGCAGTAAAATGTCCATTAACTTACAGTAAAATGTCCATTAACTTGTAGTAAAATGTCCATTAACTTACAGTAAATTCTATAAAACATCTGAGGATGAAATAAATTTTGTTTTGTGCAGGAAAAAAGATGAAAAGATGAAGATGAAAGAAAAGATGATGAGTGAATGGGAAGAAGATTTAGAATGGAACAGAATGAATGTAGCAGCTGGAGGCTGGAGGACAGGTAACACACACACACACACACACACACACTATACACACACACACACACACACTATACACACACACACACATTACAACACACACACACACACACACACACACACACACACACACACACACACACACACACACACACACACACACACACACATTCACATCTATAATATATTGTATTTATTTATCATATTAAAACATCACCATCATGTGCCAAAGTAAATAATAAATAAATAATAGGAAATAAATACTAATAAATATAATATACTAATAAATAAAATAAATCTATAAAATGTTTCTAGATTCTGTTGTTATTGTGGAATTATAGTGAAAATAAATGATTATTAAATATTATTAAATGATTATTACATTATTAGCTAATTATTATTAAATATTATAAAATAATTATTATATATGATTAAATTATTATTAATTAAACTTATTCAATTATTATCACCCTATTATAATAATAATTATTGTTTTTTCTGGTTTCAGGTGACTTCAGGAACCCGGTTTACTCACATGAAGGTTCACTGGGATACAGACTGGACCCAGGAACCAGAACCAGGACCGGGACCGGGACCGGGACTCAACCAGCAGCCGGATTCATGTCCCCGATTCCTAATGGATTCAACAACCCAGTGAGTTCACATCCACAGAGTTTGCTGCTGTTTGAGTCCAACGAATCTTCTGAAACTTCTGAAACAAGTCAATGAATGAATGAATGTTTTCACAGATGAAGATCAACCGGCCTCAGATCCGTGGATCCTGGGACGCCTGAACAGATTCTAACACCGATTATTGCTGCCTGCTAGAAATATTTAAACCTGCTGCTTTGTAGATGTTTATATATATAAAATATTGTATTTAAAGTTGGATGATATTTATTGGAGGAAACCGTCCTGTTGTGTTGTTAACTTACAGTAAAATGTCCATTAACTTGTAGTAAAATGACCATTAACTTACAGTAAAATGACCATTAACTTGCAGTAAAATGTCCATTAACTTGTAGTAAAATGACCATTAACTTGCAGTAAAATGACCATTAACTTGCAGTAAAATGTCCATTAACTTGTAGTAAAATGACCATTAACTTGCAGTAAAATGACCATTAACTTGCAGTAAAATGACCATTGACTTGCAGTAAAATGTCCATTAACTTGTAGTAAAATGTCCATTAACTTGCAGTAAAATGACCATTAACTTGCAGTAAAATGTCCTTTAACTTGTAGTAAAATGACCATTAACTTGCAGTAAAATGTCCATTAACTTGCAGTAAAATGACCATTAACTTGCAGTAAAATGACCATTAACTTGCAGTAAAATGACCATTGACTTGTAGTAAAATGACCATTAACTTGTAGTAAAATGACCATTAACTTGCAGTAAAATGTCCATTAACTTGCAGTAAAATGACCATTAACTTGCAGTAAAATGACCATTGACTTGTAGTAAAATGACCATTAACTTGCAGTAAAATGACCATTGACTTGTAGTAAAATGACCATTAACTTGTAGTAAAATGACCATTAACTTGCAGTAAAATGTCCATTAACTTGTAGTAAAATGTCCTTTAACTTGTAGTAAAATGACCATTAACTTGCAGTAAAATGTCCATTAACTTGCAGTAAAATGACCATTGACTTGTAGTAAAATGACCATTAACTTGTAGTAAAATGACCATTAACTTGCAGTAAAATGACCATTAACTTGCAGTAAAATGACCATTGACTTGTAGTAAAATGACCATTGACTTGTAGTAAAATGACCATTAACTTGTAGTAAAATGACCATTAACTTGTAGTAAAATGACCATTAACTTGCAGTAACTTGTACCACTGGTATTTTGTGTTAATTTTTATTCTATTATTTTTAGATGTGACATGAATCGTTGCAGAATTGATGCATTTGATGATTTTACATCAGAAATAAATGAAAAGTCTTTTATTTGACTGGTTTTAGAATCTGATTAAAGTTCATCACATCAGTTTTTATTATTATTATTTTATTATTAACATCAAAGTAAATAAACGTCGTGTTAAATGCACTTTATTTCCTGTAAACTGAGCCGTGATGATTGTGATGAGGCACAACATGTGATTTCTGCTGCTTTTTACACATTTAAACCAATAAAAATGTACATTTCACCAGCTTCACTTTGACCTTTGACCCCTTAAATAAAACAGTCTGATCCCAGTGAATTTACTGTCTTCATTCATCGTTTTATGTCCATAAAACATCATAAAACAGTTAAAACAAGCTGATTGTTGAAGCTATTTAAACTTTATTAAGTTGATTCTACTCATTTTTAAACAGATTTTTTTACTTATATTTTTTTCAGGACTTGTATAATAATTATTTTCTGTATAATTTACTTTAATTTCCCATAAATGTAAAGATTTAATATATAATCTGAATGTAAAGGACACGAGTCCTTGTCTTTATGAAGTTCTTAAATGATGCTTGTATTTGTATCTGAGCTTCAAATAATGACTATGTGAAGTTGTGTGTGTGAATCTTGTGGACTTTGGATGAATGTTGTCCTGTGAGGCCACCGTAGCTCCACTAGAGGAGACAGGTGCAGGTGAACCAGCAGGTGCTGCTCGTTAGGAAGCTGATTGGTTTGAAGTTGGTCGTCCAGGCTCCAGATTCAACAGCAGAAGATGATGAAGGTTGAAGCTTCGTTGGTGACGTACGTTGGTTTATTAGTGGAAAACTTTGACTGAAGGAAGGATTTAATGTGGATGCACCAATGATGTGGATGCACCAGTGATGTTGATGCACCAATGATGTTGATGCACCAATGATGTTGATGCACCAATGATGTTGATGCACCAGTGATGTTGATGCACCAATGATGTTGATGCACCAGTGATGTTGATGCACCAATGATGTTGATGCACCAGTGATGTTGATGCACCAATGATGTTGATGCACCAATGATGTTGATGCACCAGTGATGTTGATGCACCAATGATGTTGATGCACCAATGATGTTGATGCACCAGTGATGTTGATGCACCAGTGATGTTGATGCACCAATGATGTTGATGCACCAGTGATGTTGATGCACCAATGATGTTGATGCACCAGTGATGTTGATGCACCAGTGATGTTGATGCACCAATGATGTTGATGCACCAATGATGTTGATGCACCAATGATGTTGATGCACCAGTGATGTTGATGCACCAGTGATGTTGATGCACCAATGATGTTGATGCACCAGTGATGTTGATGCACCAGTGATGTTGATGCACCAATGATGTTGATGCACCAGTGATGTTGATGCACCAGTGATGTTGATGCACCAATGATGTTGATGCACCAGTGATGTTGATGCACCAATGATGTTGATGCACCAATGATGTTGATGCACCAGTGATGTTGATGCACCAATGATGTTGATGCACCAGTGATGTTGATGCACCAGTGATGTTGATGCACCAATGATGTTGATGCACCAATGATGTTGATGCACCAATGATGTTGATGCACCAGTGATGTTGATGCATCAGTGATGTTGATGCACCAATGATGTTGATGCACCAATGATGTTGATGCACCAATGATGTTGATGCATCAGTGATGTTGATGCACCAATGATGTTGATGCACCAGTGATGTTGATGCACCAATGATGTTGATGCACCAGTGATGTTGATGCACCAGTGATGTTGATGCACCAATGATGTTGATGCACCAGTGATGTTGATGCACCAGTGATGTTGATGCACCAGTGATGTTGATGCACCAATGATGTTGATGCACCAGTGATGTTGATGCACCAGTGATGTTGATGCACCAATGATGTTGATGCACCAATGATGTTGATGCACCAGTGATGTTGATGCACCAATGATGTTGATGCACCAGTGATGTTGATGCATCAATGATGTTAAATCAAGTTAAATCTTTATTCATTTTATTTCATTATTTATTTATTGACTTTTTTCAGCAGCTCTTTCAGGACATTTTGTGATTTTCTCTTTAATCCTTTTAATCTTTTCAACTTTTAACTTAAACTGTGATTTAAATCATTGAATAAATAATAAATCTGCTGATAAACGTGTTTAAGAATTAAATCAGGTTTTATTTTATCACCAAGTTAAAACTTCAGAAAGTTCCAGATAAGATCAGATTCACTCCTCAGAGACAATATCATCACATTAATATCAACAGCTTCAGGACAGAAACTAAGTCAATGATTAATATTTGACCTTAAATATGTAAATTGGCTTTAATTAATTAAATTAATTAGGATTTTCCAGCCAATAGAACGTCTCAGTTAGAATAAAACACTTTAACTGTTTTAATGTTAATTACTTTGATCTGTTTCTGTTCAAAAACAGTAAAAATGTCAAATCACTGGATTTTCTTGGAGTTGGAGTTCTTGTTATAATGGAAGTCAATGGAAGAAGAATCTGGAATTACATTAAAGATAATAATGCAATTAAATCTATTTAACATAATAATAATAATTCAAATAGATAAAGTAGAGTTTAAACGGCTGTTACTACAGATTTCATGGATTAATGGGTTTGAATGGAAGTCAATGGACGTAATGAAATCTATTTATTCCCTAATCTTTGACATGTCTAAAGTCTGATAATTCTACCATTAATTATAGAGAAAATAAGTCATTTATTTGTTTTTTATAAAGATTTAATAATTCAAACAGATAAACCGACATTTAAAGGTTAAAATCCTGGAAATTATTTTCAGCAGATTTTATGGATTAAATCCTATTAATATATGATGATTTTACAGCAGTTTAAATGATTTCATGTTTTATACCTGAACAGTGACAATATCAATAAATGCTGATTTTAATGGAAGTCAATGGAAGAGATAAAATCTAATCTTTGACATGTCTTGTCATGTTTTTATTTTTATAAATAATTAATAATTCAAACAGATAAATCAGCATTTAAAGGGTTAAAATCCTGAAAATGATGGAATGTTTGGTTTTTTATCAGAAAATGAAACAGAGATGATGTAAATGATGTAAATGATGTAAATGATGTAAATGATGTAAACGTGAAACAGTGAAAGTTTATTATTATAATGACGTCGTTAAAGTTTATTGGATCAAACAGATTCATTGAAGTCGTTAAACGTAAAAATGAAACTTCAGATAAGAATAAAAGAAGAAGCCGACAAGAAGAAACGCTTTTATCTTTTAATCTCTTTGAGTTTATGATGCAACTCAATAATATACTTATATATTATTTCATCTTTAATATGTGTTGCATTTTAAAATATCAGATTTATCACTGAGTCAAATCTGCAGATAAATGTAGAGAATAAATTTACCGTTGACTCTCATCAATAATTTGTGGCTCATTTAGATTCATTTTATTCAGAATTATTATTCATTTTTCTATGAATCATTTATCGTTTATACAGGAGAAAATATAATTATTATTATTATTATAATTATTATTATTATTATTAATTATCTTCAGATCATTTTACTTGTTTCATGTTTTTTATTTATTTTATTATTTATTTATTTTTTATTTTAAATAAAATATTTGCATATGTGAGGTCAAAAGAGATAAAAAAGTCAAACAAATGGACAAAATTCTGAGCTAAAATGTCAGGAATAATAATAATATTAATAATAATAATAATAATATAATAAAAAAATAATGAAATAAACTAATTCTGAGATAAAAACAGACATGAAATAATTTATTTTTATTAGTGGATATAAAATTGATGCACTTTCATCAGAATCACCTTTTATTCTGTTCTTTAAAGCTTCTGTGTTAATTATAATTATAATTATTATAGGAGGATTGTTGATGCCGCTGGTAACCATGGTAACCAGCGTTGATTGGTTTAAAGTAATAAAGATGTTGTTTTTATTGTTTTACAGCACCTGTTGGTTTCTTTACAAAGGTTTATCCTCTATTATCTGTTTACAGCCGTGATTTTATGACGAGTCTGGATTTGAGTTTCAGTTTTTCTGAATCAAATCTGATCCTTTGCTGCAGTTTCATGACCCTCGTCCTTCAACCATTGACCTTCAGACACAGTGAATCCCTGCGTCTAATTTCCATTAAGCTCAAACTGTGGTGAAATGCTTTTTACTGTGGAGTGATTTATAAAACATTAGAAGAACATCGGAACCAGGTGCAAACCACACAAATTAGAGTGAAACAAAAAGACAAATATAATAAAACAGTCATTAATAGAAAGTCAGGAAGAAATCAACCTTAAAGAAGCAAGAAAAACTAGAAAAAAGCTTCTAAACAAAATGTGCAAAAAACTGTAAATTCACCAAAAAAAGGTCCAAACTAAGTTCCATTTGTTTTAAGATGAAAACCCTAAACTTTGGGCCACATTCAACAGGGAATGATGACGGTTCCTGTTCGTCACAAATGGCCGAGTCATCAGAAGTCAACCAAGAACTGACAAAATGACCTGGAACTCAACCGAATGTGGCACGAAACAGTCACCAGAACCAGAACTCAACAAGAATCCAACCAAAGTACAAACAACTTTAAACAAACTCAACCAGAACTCAACAAAATTTAACAAAACTCAACCAGACCTCAACCAGAACTCAGCCAGAACTCAACTAGAACTCAACCAGAACTCAACCAGAACTCAACCAAATTTAACAAAACTCAACCAGAACTCAACCAGAACTCAACAAAATTTAACAAAACTCAACCAGAACTCAACCAGAACTCAACCAGAACTCAACAAAATTTAACAAAACTCAACCAGAACTCAACCAAACTCAACTAGAACTCAACCAGAACTCAACCAGAACGCAACAAAATTTAACAAAACTCAACCAGAACTCAACCAAACTCAACCAGAACTCAACAAAATTTAACAAAACTCAAACAGAACTCAACCAGAACTCAACCAAACTCAACCAAACTCAACAAAATTTAACAAAACTCAACCCAACCTATCGTTCTGTTATCTGGGATCAACCTTCTATTAACTTAGGAAGGAACAACGAGGTGAATCAGAACCTGGAGGAAACAGGAACATTAATCTTTACTATAAAATAAAACCAACATCCTCGGGTGCAACGTTCCAGAAGACATGTATATTTGTCTGTTTCTAGGTGTCGACCTGGCTGAAAATCATCGTAAACCATGGTCGACAGACACGAGGAGAGGCGTAGCCGCAATAAAACGAGGTGGAAACATCTGAATCACCTGTTCTTATCTCACTGGTGTGTTATCTGAGATGTTCCCAGCTTCTCAACACCATCACACAGACGCCGTTTGACAACGACAATTCACTAAAAAAACCTGTTGTTACAGCATTTATGTGACATTGTTGAGTCTGTTCACACCGTCAACAGGTCTCTGGTGCATCCTGGTGCTATTTGACTGGGATGCATGGTGGGAAACTCCCAGATATACAATTATTATAATTACTCTGTCCAATAGTCAGGAGTGTTTATAAATATTTAAGGTCACAGGTTGAAGATCCAGGAAGTGATTGGGTCACATGGTCACTACTCTGAGAGGTGGGTTGAGGTCTCTGAGGGTTGTTTTAGTCTACGTTCCTCAGGACGTTGATAGCAGCATTTTACGTGCGTCATCTTTGCTTCGTATCACCATGACTGACCTGAAGAATAAAGACAACTCTTAACTCTCCAACAACACATCTCCTGTTTCCTGAGGATGGCGTTTCCTTCATTTTTCATCTTTACCACAATCATCTGCTTCTGCTGTGCAGACACAACTCCTCACGGTAAGATCCTTTACGGTTATCTGCTTTAGATTGTGTTTCTTGTGGTTAAAAACGAAGCGTCTGTAGTTTTGGTGATGATTATCTATCATTCTTATCTATTTGGTTTTACTCCTGGAATCTTAGTCCTGGTCTAAAAAATCTCTGAGTTTCTGTTTTTAAGGAAAACATCAAAAACTGTGTAACCCTGACACCTGGAACCAGTTTAACTCTCAGAAAATGTTCTAGGTGGATAAAATAGTTCAAATTTAATTATAACTTTAACTTTAAACATCTCACATTTCATGTGTTTATTGTAAAAATAACAAGAAACCACCATGAACACAGGATGTAGATGCACCTGCTGAATGGTTTTATTCATCATTGAGGTTGTGTATCTTGAGATATTTAACCAAACATAGTAAGTTTGTAAACTTAAATCCAGGCTTAGTTAAGCCTAACCCTGGATTTTAAAAGGTTTTTGACTTTAAGTTTACAAACTTACTATAGTTGGTTAAATATCTTAAGATACACAACCTTAACTATTTTATTATTATCAATTTCATCAAAATGAAATGTCAGAAAATTATTAATACAACGATAAAATTCACCAAAAATACGAAACTTCAGTCACAAACTCATTAAATCATTGAATGAAACATATTTTTATTTTTATTTTATATGGATGATAGTAAAGAACATTCTACGTTTAATTACTAATTATCTCACTGGAAAATATTTCCCTTCTCATTATCTCTGTTTTTTAAAGAATATTCCTTCTATAAAATGTTTTACTATTTATGTTCTAGAAAAAACTGAAAACATCCAGAAAAACATCCACAAAACACAATCAAATAAAGAAGAAAACACAAAACCTGCAATAATCTGTTAATTAAACTGAATTTGATTTCGTCAATTTGTTCATTTGTAAGTTAAATATCCGTTTCCTGGATAAAAGGTTAAATAAACTGTAAATGTTCTCCTCGTATTAAACATTCCTTCTAATGTCAACGATGATGTCAAACATTTTATCAAACATCAGTGAAGAAGAGTCAACTCTTCATTTCACTGGAAACAAAAGGAGAAAACTTTATTATTTTAGTATCAAGTCCTGTGTTTTACAGAGAAATTAAATTCTAATTTCTTGTCTAATTTCTGTCTGAAGGATTCTAATATAACGATATAACGTCTGTACCTGGTTTTAAGTAAAGTTTCATTTGAAGTGTTGTACCTATTAACGTTTATGGTTCTGCTTCTTATATATTTCACATGCAGCAGAAATAGGACTTTGAATCCTACAGTTCAGTCAGGACGTGTCTTTATTCAGCAGCAACGGACACTTTGATTTATTGATGTTCCTCATAAATTCCCGACAGCTGATAAGACGCCACGAGTCCTTGTTCCGGCTGATTTTCACTGCTGCTACTTGGGAGGGTCTGGAGACGCTCACAGAAAAACACCAGCAGTAAAAGTAGAGTTGGTTTGGATCGTTCGGCTGTTCTGGTCGTTCAGACAGAATAAAAAAGCTGTTTACTGCCTCAAAAATTTACACCCAGAGCCCAGTTCTGTGGTGAAAAAAGACCAGTTTGGTTGTTGCATCTCTGTGGAGGTGGAAAAAGGGGCTTTTATTTTGAAGGATATGAAATTTTTGAGGTCACATGACCAGGACATTGATCATTGATAGGTCATTGATATTTGAAAGTTGTCTTTTATTCTGAATTTTTGAAAATTTTCACCAAATAAAACATTGGACTCATAGGGAACTCCTAGCCTACTATCTAGGGTTGGTCAGTTTGGGAAATTCAAATTCAAATTTATCATTAGTTTAATGTTAAAACATATTTGCAGATCAGTTATGTGTTATTTGCAGATTATGTTATATGCTAACACGCGCTATGCTACAAGCTAAGGTAACGCTACACAAAAGCTAGCACCCAGTCATAGTAACAAGCTAAGCTACACAAACAGTAAAAGTAGTGAAAGTAGAGAAAATCAACATCCTGTCCATGTTTTAGTCGAACCACATGTCAAATACATGCGTTAGTGAGTGATACAGAGAGTTGGGCCCATTTTATCTAAAATAAATGGGGCCACCAAGAAAAACATAGCTTTTCCAAAAAACATGTGAACATATCAAACTAGCAGCATTAATTCTGATGGATGCCATCAAGACACCATGGACATTTCTGGTAGTGGAACTAATCAAATCACCATAGAAACCAGAAACTAATCAATTGTATTTTATACAATTCAGTTGAATGATGAATAAACTCCCCTGATTATGTCCTGGACATTAAAACAAACCTGAAAGTAGCATCTGACTGTCTCTGCTGCTGAAGAACAGAAAGTAAAGTTGTGTTGATCATCACAGGAGCCAATAAACATTGAATTATTGGTCTATAAAAGACATCAGCAACTTCTGTTTAGTGTTGTAGATAATCTGCAGAAGCTCTGTTTTTAAATCTGGACAAATCGAACGTGTTGATTTGTTTTACTTCGTACTTTATTGCAAACTCAGGACGTTTGTCCGTGTCCACTACAAGGTGAACCAGACCAATCCTAGAGATGCTTTAGTACAGGTGTGTCCAGGTGGACCTGATCTCGGCACATGTTGGGAATATTATCACAAAACATGCTTACGGTTAAAATGATGTTTAGTTAATGTAATAATGGTTGATATAGACTTGTCGACATTTTGGTGTGTTACATGAACATATTGATGCTGCTACTGAACAAGAAGGATTCATTATTTATAAAAGAAATGAGGGAGGAAACAGGTTAAATGAATGTGACAAACAGTCTTACAAATGCATGTTCTGCCCAATGAAGCTCAAACATTTACTGTTGGAAAAACAACTTGTATTTCGACCCCAACTGCATTGATATCACATGAATTATTTAACTAAACATTGTTTTATACCCAACCATAGAGCTGTGACATCTATAAAAAGTAAATATTTTACTGCTTTGTAATTATTTTGTAAACAAAAACCAAACGTTTAAAAAAATTAATGTCCACACAACCAATGTTATAACACCTCAAAATCTGCCTGCCCAAAGCAGGGGGTGGTAATACCACTCCTAAGAGGAAGGACATTTTAGCCAATCACAACTCTCTATAGCTACAACTTCCTGTTTACCATCACACAGTGTGACGTCAAACAAACACATGCTGAAACTAGACTTTTCAAAAAAGTTCAGCCTGGACTCCAGTTGAAATAAACTTAGATTTCAGGAGCCCACACCTGAGGTTACATGTGGATGAAAGTCTGAAAAAATGCAGAGAAACACACGGTTTCAAACATCTGTACAGACACCAAACCATCCTGTCTATATGGCATCAAACTGGACAACCTGACACCAGGGTTAAAGCAGTAGAATGGATCAAGCTAGCATGTTTACATATGTTACAGTTTTCTAAAGTTATCAACCAAATTGATGTTTGGTTAAGTTCTATGATGTTTAGTATTCATGGTGGATGTTTTCAGTTTTGTTAGATGATGTAATGAAGGTGGATGTCAACAGAAAAGCCTGCGATTAGTATTTTATTTTGTATTATGAAAACTGCTAATTTGCACAGGAACTCTGTTGCTTATGCTTATTAATTATTGTTTGTGTGTGGAAATTTGATAAATACTTTTTCTGTAGATAAAAGAAGAAATATACATGCAATGTTTTTTCAAATGTTTTCTGAATTTGTGTTCCAGGTTGGACAAGACAAAATCGAATGCTGTGGACGGGGGGGTCTGAAAATGCTGATCCTGTCACTGGACAAAATGAAGGTGGTGCACCTGGTGGAGCTTTAGAGGATGGCAGGAAATGGACAATCTTAAGAAAACAGCCAAATGATAGATATTTAGAGGGGAAAATAAATAAAATAAAGTCTGAAGATGCAGTTTCACATGACAATCTTTCAAATTTTACCTCAAAGACTGAAGAAACTGGATTTTACAATGATGAATTCACTGTGATGAACAGGTCTTCCAGTGGTTATTCCAAATCAAAAAGGACAAAAAGAAGTAGCATTAAAAACACTTTTGAAGAAAGAGCAACTGAGTCATTTGATCAATCGGAAACAACAGTGGCTACAACTCAACCAACTGAGGGCACCTCCACAACTGATCAATCAGAAACAACTGAAGGTACAAGTATAACAACTGATCAATCTGAAACAACTGAGGGGACAAGTCTAACAACTGAGAGCACCTCCACAACTGATCAATCTGAAACAACTGTGGGGACAAGTCTAACAACTGAGGGCACCTCCACAACTGATCAATCTGAAACAACTGAAGGTACAAGTCTAACAACCGAGGGCACCTCGACAACTGATCAATCTGAAACAACTGAGGGTACAAGTATAACAACTGACGGCATCTCCACAACTGATCAATCTGAAACAACTGAGGGGACGAGTCTAACAACTGAGGGCACCTCCACAACTGATCAATCTGAAACAACTGAAGGAACAAGCATAACAACCGAGGGCACTTTGACAACTGAACAATCTGAAACAACTGAAGGTACAAGTCTAACAACCGAGGGCACTTTGACAACTGAACAATCTGAAACAACTGAGGGTACAAGTATAACAACTGACGGCATCTCCACAACTGATCAATCTGAAACAACTGAGGGGACAAGTATAACAACCGAGGGCACTTTGACAACTGATCAATCTGAAACAACTGAGGGGACAAGTCTAACAACTGAGGTCACCTCAACAACTGATCAATCTGAAACAACTGAGGGGACAAGTATAACAACTGATCAATCTGAAACAACTGTGGGGACAAGTCTAACAACTGAGGGCACCTCCACAAGTGATCAATCTGAAACAACTGAAGGAACAAGCATAACAACTGAGGGCACCTCCACAACTGATGAATCTGAAACAACTGAAGGTACAAGTCTAACAACCGAGGGCACTTTGACAACTGAACAATCTGAAACAACTGTGGGGACAAGTCTAACAACTGCGGACACCTCGACAACTGATCAATCTGAAACAACTGAGGAAACAAGTGTAACAACTGATGGCACCTCCACAACTGATCAATCTGAAACAACTGAAGGTACAAGTCTAACAACTGACAGCATCTCCACAACTGATCAATCTGAACCAACTGAGGGGACAAGTATAACAACCGAGGGCACTTTGACAACTGATCAATCTCAAACAACTGAGGGGACAAGTCTAACAACTGAGGGCACCTCGACAACTGATCAATCTGAAACAACTGAGGAAACAAGTATAACAACTGATGGCACCTCCACAACTGATCAATCTGAAACAACTGAGGGGACAAGTCTAACAACTGAGGGCACTTTGACAACTGATCAATCTGAAACAACTGAGGGGACAAGTCTAACAACTGAGGGCACCTCCACAACTGATCAATCTGAAACAACTGAGGGGACAAGTCTAACAACTGAGGGCACCTCCACAACTGATCAATCTGAAACAACTGAGGGCACTTTGACAACTGATCAATCTGAAACAACTGAGGGGACAAGTCTCACAACCGAGGGCACCTCCACAACTGATCAATCTGAAACAACTGAGGGGACAAGTCTAACAACTGAGGTCACTTTGACAACTGATCAATCTGAAACAACTGAGGGGACAAGTCTAACAACTGAGGGCACCTCCACAACTGATCAATCTGAAACAACTGTGGGGACAAGTCTAACAACTGAGGGCACCTCCACAACTGATCAATCTGAAACAACTGTGGGGACAAGTCTAACAACTGAGGGCACCTCCACAACTGATCAATCTGAAACAACTGAAGGTACAAGTCTAACAACCGAGGGCACTTTGACAACTGAACAATCTGAAACAACTGTGGGGACAAGTCTAACAACTGAGGACACCTCGACAACTGATCAATCTGAAACAACTGAGGGTACAAGTATAACAACTGACGGCATCTCCACAACTGATCAATCTGAAACAACTGCGGGGACAAGTATAACAACTGACGGCATCTCCACAACTGATCAATCTGAAACAACTGAGGGGACAAGTCTAACAACCGAGGGCACTTTGACAACTGATCAATCTGAAACAACTGAGGGGACAAGTCTAACAACTGAGGTCACCTCAACAACTAATCAATCTGAAACAACTGAGGGGACAAGTATAACAACTGATCAATCTGAAACAACTGTGGGGACAAGTCTAACAACTGAGGGCACCTCCACAACTGATCAATCTGAAACAACTGAAGGAACAAGCATAACAACTGAGGGCACCTCCACAACTGATCAATCTGAAACAACTGAAGGTACAAGTCTAACAACCGAGGGCACTTTGACAACTGAACAATCTGAAACAACTGTGGGGACAAGTCTAACAACTTTGGACACCTCGACAACTGATCAATCTGAAACAACTGAGGAAACAAGTATAACAACTGATGACACCTCCACAACTGATCAATCTGAAACAACTGAAGGTACAAGTATAACAACTGAAGGTGGTTCCACAACTGATCAATCAGAAACAACTGAAGGTACAAGTATAACAACTGAAGGTGGTTCCACAACTGATCAATCTGAAACAACTGAAGGTACAAGTATAACAACTGACGGCATCTCCACAACTGATCAATCTGAAACAACTGAGGGGACAAGTCTAACAACCGAGGGCACCTCCACAACTGATCACTCTGAAACAACTGAGGGGACAAGTCTAACAACTGAGGGCACCTCCACAACTGATCAATCTGAAACAACTGAAGGTACAAGTCTAACAACCGAGGGCACCTCGACAACTGATCAATCTGAAACAACTGAGGGTACAAGTATAACAACTGACGGCATCTCCACAACTGATCAATCTGAAACAACTGAGGGGACGAGTCTAACAACTGAGGGCACCTCCACAACTGATCAATCTGAAACAACTGAAGGAACAAGCATAACAACCGAGGGCACTTTGACAACTGAACAATCTGAAACAACTGAAGGTACAAGTCTAACAACCGAGGGCACTTTGACAACTGAACAATCTGAAACAACTGAGGGTACAAGTATAACAACTGACGGCATCTCCACAACTGATCAATCTGAAACAACTGAGGGGACAAGTATAACAACCGAGGGCACTTTGACAACTGATCAATCTGAAACAACTGAGGGGACAAGTCTAACAACTGAGGTCACCTCAACAACTGATCAATCTGAAACAACTGAGGGGACAAGTATAACAACTGATCAATCTGAAACAACTGTGGGGACAAGTCTAACAACTGAGGGCACCTCCACAAGTGATCAATCTGAAACAACTGAAGAAACAAGCATAACAACTGAGGGCACCTCCACAACTGATGAATCTGAAACAACTGAAGGTACAAGTCTAACAACCGAGGGCACTTTGACAACTGAACAATCTGAAACAACTGTGGGGACAAGTCTAACAACTGCGGACACCTCGACAACTGATCAATCTGAAACAACTGAGGAAACAAGTGTAACAACTGATGGCACCTCCACAACTGATCAATCTGAAACAACTGAAGGTACAAGTCTAACAACTGACAGCATCTCCACAACTGATCAATCTGAACCAACTGAGGGGACAAGTATAACAACCGAGGGCACTTTGACAACTGATCAATCTCAAACAACTGAGGGGACAAGTCTAACAACTGAGGGCACCTCGACAACTGATCAATCTGAAACAACTGAGGAAACAAGTATAACAACTGATGGCACCTCCACAACTGATCAATCTGAAACAACTGAGGGGACAAGTCTCACAACCGAGGGCACCTCCACAACTGATCAATCTGAAACAACTGAGGGGACAAGTCTAACAACTGAGGGCACTTTGACAACTGATCAATCTGAAACAACTGAGGGGACAAGTCTAACAACTGAGGGCACCTCCACAACTGATCAATCTGAAACAACTGAGGGGACAAGTCTAACAACTGAGGGCACCTCCACAACTGATCAATCTGAAACAACTGAGGGCACTTTGACAACTGATCAATCTGAAACAACTGAGGGGACAAGTATAACAACTGACGGCATCTCCACAACTGATCAATCTGAAACAACTGAGGGGACAAGTCTCACAACCGAGGGCACCTCCACAACTGATCAATCTGAAACAACTGAGGGGACAAGTCTAACAACTGAGGGCACCTCCACAACTGATCAATCTGAAACAACTGTGGGGACAAGTCTAACAACTGAGGGCACCTCCACAACTGATGAATCTGAAACAACTGAAGGTACAAGTCTAACAACCGAGGGCACTTTGACAACTGAACAATCTGAAACAACTGTGGGGACAAGTCTAACAACTGCGGACACCTCGACAACTGATCAATCTGAAACAACTGAGGAAACAAGTGTAACAACTGATGGCACCTCCACAACTGATCAATCTGAAACAACTGAAGGTACAAGTCTAACAACTGACAGCATCTCCACAACTGATCAATCTGAACCAACTGAGGGGACAAGTATAACAACCGAGGGCACTTTGACAACTGATCAATCTCAAACAACTGAGGGGACAAGTCTAACAACTGAGGGCACCTCGACAACTGATCAATCTGAAACAACTGAGGAAACAAGTATAACAACTGATGGCACCTCCACAACTGATCAATCTGAAACAACTGAGGGGACAAGTCTCACAACCGAGGGCACCTCCACAACTGATCAATCTGAAACAACTGAGGGGACAAGTCTAACAACTGAGGGCACTTTGACAACTGATCAATCTGAAACAACTGAGGGGACAAGTCTAACAACTGAGGGCACCTCCACAACTGATCAATCTGAAACAACTGAGGGGACAAGTCTAACAACTGAGGGCACCTCCACAACTGATCAATCTGAAACAACTGAGGGCACTTTGACAACTGATCAATCTGAAACAACTGAGGGGACAAGTATAACAACTGACGGCATCTCCACAACTGATCAATCTGAAACAACTGAGGGGACAAGTCTCACAACCGAGGGCACCTCCACAACTGATCAATCTGAAACAACTGAGGGGACAAGTCTAACAACTGAGGTCACTTTGACAACTGATCAATCTGAAACAACTGAGGGGACAAGTCTAACAACTGAGGGCACCTCCACAACTGATCAATCTGAAACAACTGTGGGGACAAGTCTAACAACTGAGGGCACCTCCACAACTGATCAATCTGAAACAACTGTGGGGACAAGTCTAACAACTGAGGGCACCTCCACAACTGATCAATCTGAAACAACTGAAGGTACAAGTCTAACAACCGAGGGCACTTTGACAACTGAACAATCTGAAACAACTGTGGGGACAAGTCTAACAACTGAGGACACCTCGACAACTGATCAATCTGAAACAACTGAGGGTACAAGTATAACAACTGACGGCATCTCCACAACTGATCAATCTGAAACAACTGCGGGGACAAGTATAACAACTGACGGCATCTCCACAACTGATCAATCTGAAACAACTGAGGGGACAAGTCTAACAACCGAGGGCACTTTGACAACTGATCAATCTGAAACAACTGAGGGGACAAGTCTAACAACTGAGGTCACCTCAACAACTAATCAATCTGAAACAACTGAGGGGACAAGTATAACAACTGATCAATCTGAAACAACTGTGGGGACAAGTCTAACAACTGAGGGCACCTCCACAACTGATCAATCTGAAACAACTGAAGGAACAAGCATAACAACTGAGGGCACCTCCACAACTGATCAATCTGAAACAACTGAAGGTACAAGTCTAACAACCGAGGGCACTTTGACAACTGAACAATCTGAAACAACTGTGGGGACAAGTCTAACAACTTTGGACACCTCGACAACTGATCAATCTGAAACAACTGAGGAAACAAGTATAACAACTGATGACACCTCCACAACTGATCAATCTGAAACAACTGAAGGTACAAGTATAACAACTGAAGGTGGTTCCACAACTGATCAATCAGAAACAACTGAAGGTACAAGTATAACAACTGAAGGTGGTTCCACAACTGATCAATCTGAAACAACTGAAGGTACAAGTATAACAACTGACGGCATCTCCACAACTGATCAATCTGAAACAACTGAGGGGACAAGTATAACAACTGACGGCACCTCCACAACTGATCAATCTGAAACAACTGAGGGGACAAGTCTAACAACCGAGGGCACCTCCACAACTGATCACTCTGAAACAACTGAGGGGACAAGTCTAACAACTGAGGGCACCTCCACAACTGATCAATCTGAAACAACTGAAGGTACAAGTCTAACAACCGAGGGCACCTCGACAACTGATCAATCTGAAACAACTGAGGGTACAAGTATAACAACTGACGGCATCTCCACAACTGATCAATCTGAAACAACTGAGGGGACGAGTCTAACAACTGAGGGCACCTCCACAACTGATCAATCTGAAACAACTGAAGGAACAAGCATAACAACCGAGGGCACTTTGACAACTGAACAATCTGAAACAACTGAAGGTACAAGTCTAACAACCGAGGGCACTTTGACAACTGAACAATCTGAAACAACTGAGGGTACAAGTATAACAACTGACGGCATCTCCACAACTGATCAATCTGAAACAACTGAGGGGACAAGTCTAACAACCGAGGGCACTTTGACAACTGATCAATCTGAAACAACTGAGGGGACAAGTCTAACAACTGAGGTCACCTCAACAACTGATCAATCTGAAACAACTGAGGGGACAAGTATAACAACTGATCAATCTGAAACAACTGTGGGGACAAGTCTAACAACTGAGGGCACCTCCACAAGTGATCAATCTGAAACAACTGAAGGAACAAGCATAACAACTGAGGGCACCTCCACAACTGATGAATCTGAAACAACTGAAGGTACAAGTCTAACAACCGAGGGCACTTTGACAACTGAACAATCTGAAACAACTGTGGGGACAAGTCTAACAACTGCGGACACCTCGACAACTGATCAATCTGAAACAACTGAGGAAACAAGTGTAACAACTGATGGCACCTCCACAACTGATCAATCTGAAACAACTGAAGGTACAAGTCTAACAACTGACAGCATCTCCACAACTGATCAATCTGAACCAACTGAGGGGACAAGTATAACAACC
This sequence comes from Lepturacanthus savala, assembly GCA_030544235.1. Classification (NCBI taxonomy): domain Eukaryota; kingdom Metazoa; phylum Chordata; class Actinopteri; order Scombriformes; family Trichiuridae; genus Lepturacanthus; species Lepturacanthus savala. The sequence continues at coordinate 23,053,039 of CM060483.1, forward strand.
GAGGGCACTTTGACAACTGATCAATCTCAAACAACTGAGGGGACAAGTCTAACAACTGAGGGCACCTCGACAACTGATCAATCTGAAACAACTGAGGAAACAAGTATAACAACTGATGGCACCTCCACAACTGATCAATCTGAAACAACTGAGGGGACAAGTCTCACAACCGAGGGCACCTCCACAACTGATCAATCTGAAACAACTGAGGGGACAAGTCTAACAACTGAGGGCACTTTGACAACTGATCAATCTGAAACAACTGAGGGGACAAGTCTAACAACTGAGGGCACCTCCACAACTGATCAATCTGAAACAACTGAGGGGACAAGTCTAACAACTGAGGGCACCTCCACAACTGATCAATCTGAAACAACTGAGGGCACTTTGACAACTGATCAATCTGAAACAACTGAGGGGACAAGTATAACAACTGACGGCATCTCCACAACTGATCAATCTGAAACAACTGAGGGGACAAGTCTAACAACTGAGGTCACTTTGACAACTGATCAATCTGAAACAACTGAGGGGACAAGTCTAACAACTGAGGGCACCTCCACAACTGATCAATCTGAAACAACTGTGGGGACAAGTCTAACAACTGAGGGCACCTCCACAACTGATCAATCTGAAACAACTGTGGGGACAAGTCTAACAACTGAGGGCACCTCCACAACTGATCAATCTGAAACAACTGAAGGTACAAGTCTAACAACCGAGGGCACTTTGACAACTGAACAATCTGAAACAACTGTGGGGACAAGTCTAACAACTGAGGACACCTCGACAACTGATCAATCTGAAACAACTGAGGGTACAAGTATAACAACTGACGGCATCTCCACAACTGATCAATCTGAAACAACTGCGGGGACAAGTATAACAACTGACGGCATCTCCACAACTGATCAATCTGAAACAACTGAGGGGACAAGTCTAACAACCGAGGGCACTTTGACAACTGATCAATCTGAAACAACTGAGGGGACAAGTCTAACAACTGCGGACACCTCGACAACTGATCAATCTGAAACAACTGAGGAAACAAGTGTAACAACTGATGGCACCTCCACAACTGATCAATCTGAAACAACTGAAGGTACAAGTCTAACAACTGACAGCATCTCCACAACTGATCAATCTGAACCAACTGAGGGGACAAGTATAACAACCGAGGGCACTTTGACAACTGATCAATCTCAAACAACTGAGGGGACAAGTCTAACAACTGAGGGCACCTCGACAACTGATCAATCTGAAACAACTGAGGAAACAAGTATAACAACTGATGGCACCTCCACAACTGATCAATCTGAAACAACTGAGGGGACAAGTCTCACAACCGAGGGCACCTCCACAACTGATCAATCTGAAACAACTGAGGGGACAAGTCTAACAACTGAGGGCACTTTGACAACTGATCAATCTGAAACAACTGAGGGGACAAGTCTAACAACTGAGGGCACCTCCACAACTGATCAATCTGAAACAACTGAGGGGACAAGTCTAACAACTGAGGGCACCTCCACAACTGATCAATCTGAAACAACTGAGGGCACTTTGACAACTGATCAATCTGAAACAACTGAGGGGACAAGTATAACAACTGACGGCATCTCCACAACTGATCAATCTGAAACAACTGAGGGGACAAGTCTCACAACCGAGGGCACCTCCACAACTGATCAATCTGAAACAACTGAGGGGACAAGTCTAACAACTGAGGTCACTTTGACAACTGATCAATCTGAAACAACTGAGGGGACAAGTCTAACAACTGAGGGCACCTCCACAACTGATCAATCTGAAACAACTGTGGGGACAAGTCTAACAACTGAGGGCACCTCCACAACTGATCAATCTGAAACAACTGTGGGGACAAGTCTAACAACTGAGGGCACCTCCACAACTGATCAATCTGAAACAACTGAAGGTACAAGTCTAACAACCGAGGGCACTTTGACAACTGAACAATCTGAAACAACTGTGGGGACAAGTCTAACAACTGAGGACACCTCGACAACTGATCAATCTGAAACAACTGAGGGTACAAGTATAACAACTGACGGCATCTCCACAACTGATCAATCTGAAACAACTGCGGGGACAAGTATAACAACTGACGGCATCTCCACAACTGATCAATCTGAAACAACTGAGGGGACAAGTCTAACAACCGAGGGCACTTTGACAACTGATCAATCTGAAACAACTGAGGGGACAAGTCTAACAACTGAGGTCACCTCAACAACTAATCAATCTGAAACAACTGAGGGGACAAGTATAACAACTGATCAATCTGAAACAACTGTGGGGACAAGTCTAACAACTGAGGGCACCTCCACAACTGATCAATCTGAAACAACTGAAGGAACAAGCATAACAACTGAGGGCACCTCCACAACTGATCAATCTGAAACAACTGAAGGTACAAGTCTAACAACCGAGGGCACTTTGACAACTGAACAATCTGAAACAACTGTGGGGACAAGTCTAACAACTTTGGACACCTCGACAACTGATCAATCTGAAACAACTGAGGAAACAAGTATAACAACTGATGACACCTCCACAACTGATCAATCTGAAACAACTGAAGGTACAAGTATAACAACTGAAGGTGGTTCCACAACTGATCAATCAGAAACAACTGAAGGTACAAGTATAACAACTGAAGGTGGTTCCACAACTGATCAATCTGAAACAACTGAAGGTACAAGTATAACAACTGACGGCATCTCCACAACTGATCAATCTGAAACAACTGAGGGGACAAGTATAACAACTGACGGCACCTCCACAACTGATCAATCTGAAACAACTGAGGGGACAAGTCTAACAACCGAGGGCACCTCCACAACTGATCACTCTGAAACAACTGAGGGGACAAGTATAACAACCGAGGGCACTTTGACAACTGATCAATCTCAAACAACTGAGGGGACAAGTCTAACAACTGAGGGCACATCGACAACTGATCAATCTGAAACAACTGAGGGGACAAGTCTAACAACTGAGGGCACTTTGACAACTGATCAATCAGAAACAACTGAAGGTGGTTCCACAACTGATCAATCTGAAACAACTGAGGGGACAAGCATAACAACTGAGGGCACCCCCACAACTGATCAATCTGAAACAACGGACGGGACAAGTATAACAACTGACGGCATCTCCACAACTGATCAATCTGAAACAACTGAGGGGACAAGTCTAACAACTGAGGGCACCTCCACAACTGATCAATCTGAAACAACTGAAGGTACAAGTCTAACAACTGAGGGCACCTCCACAACTGATCAATCTGAAACAACTGAGGGGACAAGCATAACAACTGAGGGCACCTCCTCAACTGATCAATCTGAAACAACTGAGGGGACAAGCATAACTACTGAGGGCACCTCCACAACTGATCAATCTGAAACAACTGAGGTGACAAGTCTAACAACCGAGGGCACCTCCACAACTGATCAATCTGAAACAACTGAGGGGACAAGTCTAACAACTGAGGGCACTTTGACAACTGATCAATCTGAAACAACTGAGGGGACAAGTCTAACAACTGAGGGCACCTCCACAACTGATCAATCTGAAACAACTGGAGGTACAAGTCTAACAACTGAAGGTGGTTCCACAACTGATCAATCTGAAATAACTGAAGGTACAAGTCTAACAACTGAGGGCACCTCCACAACTGATCAATCTGAAACAACTGAGGGGACAAGTCAAACAACTGAGGGCACCTCCACAACTGATCAATCAGAAACAACTGAAGGTACAAGTCTAACAACTGAGGGCACCTCCACAACTACTCAATCTGAAACAACTGAGGGGACAAGCATAACAACTGAGGGCACCTCCACATCTGATCAATCTGAAACAACTGAAGGTACAAGTCTAACAACTGAGGGCACCTCCACAACTGATCAATCTGAAACAACTGAGGGGACAAGTCAAACAACTGAGGGCACCTCCACAACTGATCAATCTGAAACAACTGAAGGTATAAGTATAACAACTGAGGGCACCTCCACAACTGAGCAATCTGAAACAACTGAAGGTACAAGTATAACAACTGAAGGTGGTTCCACAACTGATCAATCTGAAACAACTGAGGGCACCTCCACAACTGATCAATCTGAAACAACTGAGGGGACAAGTATAACAACTGACGGCATCTCCACAACTGATCAATCTGAAACAACTGAAGGTACAAGTCTAACAACTGAGGGCACCTCCACAACTGATCAATCTGAAACAACTGAGGGGACAAGTATAACTACTGAGGGCACCTCCACAACTGATCAATCTGAAACAACTGAGGGGACAAGTATAACTACTGAGGGCACCTCCACAACTGATCAATCTGAAACAACTGAGGGGACAAGTATAACAACTGACGGCATCTCCACAACTGATCAATCTGAAACAACTGAGGGGACAAGTATAACAACTGAAGTCACCTCAACAACTGATCAATCTGAAACAACTGAGGGGACAAGTATAACTACTGAGGGCACCTCCACAACTGATCAATCTGAAACAACTGAGGGGACAAGTCTAACAACCGAGGGCACTTTGACAACTGATCAATCTCAAACAACTGAGGGGACAAGTCTAACAACTGAGGTCACCTCCACAACTGATCAATCTGAAACAACTGAGGACACCTCCACAACTGATCACTCTGAAACAACTGAAGGTACAAGTCTAACAACTGAGGGCACCTCCACAACTACTCAATCTGAAACAACTGAGGGGACAAGCATAACAACTGAGGGCACCTCCACAACTGATCAATCTGGAACAACTGAAGGTACAAGTCTAACAACTGAGGGCACCTCCACAACTGATCAATCTGAAACAACTGAGGGGACAAGTCAAACAACTGAGGGCACCTCCACAACTGATCAATCTGAAACAACTGAAGGTACAAGTCTAACAACTGAGGGCACCTCCACAACTGATCAATCTGAAACAACTGAGGGGACAAGTCAAACAACTGAGGGCACCTCCACAACTGATCAATCTGAAACAACTGAAGGTACAAGTATAACAACTGAAGGTGGTTCCACAACTGATCAATCTGAAACAACTGAAGGTATAAGTATAACAACTGAGGGCACCTCCACAACTGAGCAATCTGAAACAACTGAAGGTACAAGTATAACAACTGAAGGTGGTTCCACAACTGATCAATCTGAAACAACTGAAGGTACAAGTCTAACAACTGAGGGCACCTCCACAACTGATCAATCTGAAACAACTGAGGGGACAAGTATAACAACTGACGGCATCTCCACAACTGATCAATCTGAAACAACTGAGGGGACAAGTATAACAACTGAAGGCGGTTCCACAACTGATCAATCTGAAACAACTGAAGGTACAAGTCTAACAACTGAGGGCACCTCCACAACTGATCAATCTGAAACAACTGAGGGGACAAGTATAACTACTGAGGGCACCTCCACAACTGATCAATCTGAAACAACTGAGGGGACAAGTATAACAACTGACGGCATCTCCACAACTGATCAATCTGAAACAACTGAGGGGACAAGTATAACTACTGAGGGCACCTCCACAACTGATCAATCTGAAACAACTGAGGGGACAAGTATAACAACTGACGGCATCTCCACAACTGATCAATCTGAAACAACTGAGGGGACAAGTCTAACAACTGAGGGCACCTCCACAACTGATCAATCTGAAACAACTGAGGGGACAAGTCAAACAACTGAGGGCACCTCCACAACTGATCAATCTGAAACAACTGAGGGGACAAGTATAACAACTGACGGCATCTCCACAACGGACCAATCTGAAACAACTGAGGGGACAAATATAACAACTGAAGGTGGTTCCACAACTGATCAATCTGAAACAACTGAAGGTACAAGTCTAACAACTGAAGGTGGTTCCACAACTGATCAATCTGAAACAACTGAAGGTACAAGTCTAACAACTGAGGGCACCTCCACAACTGATCAATCTCAAACAACTGAGGGGACAAGTCTAACAACCGAGGGCACTTTGACAACTGATCAATCTCAAACAACTGAGGGGACAAGTCTAACAACTGAGGTCACCTCCACAACTGATCAATCTGAAACAACTGAGGACACCTCCACAACTGATCACTCTGAAACAACTGAAGGTACAAGTCTAACAACTGAGGGCACCTCCACAACTGATCACTCTGAAACACCTGAGGGGACAAGTCTAGCAACTGAGGGTATCCTCACAACTGATCAATCTGAAACAACTGAAGGTACAAGTCTAACAACTGAGGGCACCTCCACAACTGATCAATCGGAAACAACTGAGGGGACAAGTATAACAACTGACGGCACCTCCACAACTGATCAATCTGAAACAACTGAAGGTACAAGTCTAACAACCGAGGGCACTTTGACAACTGATCAATCTGAAACAACTGAGGGGACAAGTCTAACAACTGAGGTCACCTCAACAACTGATCAATCTGAAACAACTGAGGGGACAAGTATAACTACTGAGGGCACCTCCACAACTGATCAATCAGAAACAACTGAAGGTACAAGTATAACAACTGAAGGTGGTTCCACAACTGATCAATCTGAAACAACTGAAGGTACAAGTCTAACAACTGAGGGCACCTCCACAACTGATCAATCTGAAACAACTGAGGGGACAAGTCTAATAACTGAGGACACCTCCACAACTGATCACTCTGAAACAACTGAAGGTACAAGTCTAACAACTGAGGACACCTCCACAAGTGATCAATCGGAAACAACTGAAGGTACAAGTCTAACAACTGAGGGCATCTCCACAACTGATCAATCTGAAACAACTGAGGGGACAAGTCTAACAACTGAGGTCACCTCCACAACTGATCAATCTGAAACAACTGAGGGGACAAGTCTAACAACTGAGGTCACCTCCACAACTGATCACTCTGAAACAACTGAGGGGACAAGTCTAACAACTGAGGGCACCTCCACAACTGATCAATCTGAAACAACTGAGGGGACAAGTATAACAACTGACGGCACCTCCACAACTGATCAATCTGAAACAACTGAGGGCACAAGTCTAACAACTGAGGGCACCTCCACAACTGATCAATCTCAAACAACTGAGGGGACAAGTCTAACAACTGAGGGCACCTCCACAACTGATCAATCAGAAACAACTGAAGGTGGTTCCACAACTGATCAATCTGAAACAACTGAGGGGACAAGTCTAACAACTGAGGTCACCTCAACAACTGATCAATCTGAAACAACTGAGGGGACAAGTATAACTACTGAGGGCACCTCCACAACTGATCAATCAGAAACAACTGAAGGTACAAGTATAACAACTGAAGGTGGTTCCACAACTGATCAATCTGAAACAACTGAAGGTACAAGTCTAACAACTGAGGGCACCTCCACAACTGATCACTCTGAAACAACTGAAGGTTCAAGTCTAACAACTGAGGACACCTCCACAAGTGATCAATCGGAAACAACTGAAGGTACAAGTCTAACAACTGAGGGCATCTCCACAACTGATCAATCTGAAACAACTGAGGGGACAAGTCTAACAACTGAGATCACCTCCACAACTGATCACTCTGAAACAACTGAAGGTACAAGTCTAACAACTGAGGGCACCTCCACAACTGATCACTCGGAAACAACTGAGGGGACAAGTCTAGCAACTGAGGGTATCCTCACAACTGATCAATCTGAAACAACTGAGGGGACAAGTATAACAGTTGAGGGCACCTCCACAACTGATCACTCAGAAACAACTGAAGGTACAAGTATAACAACTGAGGGCACCTCCACAACTGATCAATATGAAACAACTGAGGGGACAAGTCAAACAACTGAGGGCACCTCCACAACTGATCAATCTGAAACAACTGAGGGGACAAGTATAACAACTGACGGCATCTCCACAACTGATCAATCTGAAACAACTGAGGGGACAAGTATAACAACTGAGGGCACCTCCACAACTGATCAATCTGAAACAACTGAAGGTACAAGTCTAACAACTAAGGGGACCTCCACAACTGATCAATCTGAAACAACTGAGGGGACAAGTATAACAACTGACGGCACCTCCACAACTGATCAATCTGAAACAACTGAGGGGACAAGTCTAACAACTGAGGGCACCTCCACAACTGATCAATCTGAAACAACTGAGGGGACAAGTCTAACAACTGAGGGCACCTACACAACTGATCAATCAGAAACAACTGAAGGTGGTTCCACAACTGATCAATCTGAAACAACTGAGGGGACAAGTCTAACAACTGAGGGCACCTCCACAACTGATCAATCAGAAACAACTGAAGGTGGTTCCACAACTGATCAATCTGAAACAACTGAGGGGACAAGTCTAACAACTGAGGTCACCTCAACAACTGATCAATCTGAAACAACTGAGGGGACAAGTATAACTACTGAGGGCACCTCCACAACTGATCAATCAGAAACAACTGAAGGTACAAGTCTAACAACTGAGGGCACCTCCACAACTGATCAATCTGAAACAACTGAGGGGACAAGTATAACAACTGACGGCACCTCCACAACTGATCAATCTGAAACAACTGAAGGTACAAGTCTAACAACCGAGGGCACTTTGACAACTGATCAATCTGAAACAACTGAGGGGACAAGTCTAACAACTGAGGTCACCTCAACAACTGATCAATCTGAAACAACTGAGGGGACAAGTCTAACAACTGAGGTCACCTCAACAACTGATCAATCTGAAACAACTGAAGGTACAAGTCTAACAACTGAGGGCACCTCCACAACTGATCAATCTGAAACAACTGAGGGGACAAGTCTAACAACTGAGGACACCTCCACAACTGATCACTCTGAAACAACTGAAGGTACAAGTCTAACAACTGAGGACACCTCCACAAGTGATCAATCGGAAACAACTGAAGGTACAAGTCTAACAACTGAGGGCATCTCCACAACTGATCAATCTGAAACAACTGAGGGGACAAGTCTAACAACTGAGGTCACCTCCACAACTGATCAATCTGAAACAACTGAGGGGACAAGTCTAACAACTGAGGTCACCTCCACAACTGATCACTCTGAAACAACTGAGGGGACAAGTCTAACAACTGAGGGCACCTCCACAACTGATCAATCTGAAACAACTGAGGGGACAAGTATAACAACCGAGGGCACTTTGACAACTGATCAATCTGAAACAACTGAGGGGACAAGTCTAACAACTGAGGTCACCTCAACAACTGATCAATCTGAAACAACTGAGGGGACAAGTATAACTACTGAGGGCACCTCCACAACTGATCAATCAGAAACAACTGAAGGTACAAGTATAACAACTGAAGGAGGTTCCACAACTGATCAATCTGAAACAACTGAAGGTACAAGTCTAACAACTGAGGGCACCTCCACAACTGATCAATCTGAAACAACTGAGGGGACAAGTCTAACAACTGAGGACACCTCCACAACTGATCACTCTGAAACAACTGAAGGTACAAGTCTAACAACTGAGGACACCTCCACAAGTGATCAATCGGAAACAACTGAAGGTACAAGTCTAACAACTGAGGGCATCTCCACAACTGATCAATCTGAAACAACTGAGGGGACAAGTCTAACAACTGAGGTCACCTCCACAACTGATCAATCTGAAACAACTGAGGGGACAAGTCTAACAACTGAGGTCACCTCCACAACTGATCAATCTCAAACAACTGAGGGCACAAGTCTAACAACTGAGGGCACCTCCACAACTGATCAATCTCAAACAACTGAGGGGACAAGTCTAACAACTGAGGGCACCTCCACAACTGATCAATCAGAAACAACTGAAGGTGGTTCCACAACTGATCAATCTGAAACAACTGAGGGGACAAGTCTAACAACTGAGGTCACCTCAACAACTGATCAATCTGAAACAACTGAGGGGACAAGTATAACTACTGAGGGCACCTCCACAACTGATCAATCAGAAACAACTGAAGGTACAAGTATAACAACTGAAGGTGGTTCCACAACTGATCAATCTGAAACAACTGAAGGTACAAGTCTAACAACTGAGGGCACCTCCACAACTGATCACTCTGAAACAACTGAAGGTTCAAGTCTAACAACTGAGGACACCTCCACAAGTGATCAATCGGAAACAACTGAAGGTACAAGTCTAACAACTGAGGGCATCTCCACAACTGATCAATCTGAAACAACTGAGGGGACAAGTCTAACAACTGAGATCACCTCCACAACTGATCACTCTGAAACAACTGAAGGTACAAGTCTAACAACTGAGGGCACCTCCACAACTGATCACTCGGAAACAACTGAGGGGACAAGTCTAGCAACTGAGGGTATCCTCACAACTGATCAATCTGAAACAACTGAGGGGACAAGTATAACAGTTGAGGGCACCTCCACAACTGATCACTCAGAAACAACTGAAGGTACAAGTATAACAACTGAGGGCACCTCCACAACTGATCAATATGAAACAACTGAGGGGACAAGTCAAACAACTGAGGGCACCTCCACAACTGATCAATCTGAAACAACTGAGGGGACAAGTATAACAACTGACGGCATCTCCACAACTGATCAATCTGAAACAACTGAGGGGACAAGTATAACAACTGAGGGCACCTCCACAACTGATCAATCTGAAACAACTGAAGGTACAAGTCTAACAACTAAGGGGACCTCCACAACTGATCAATCTGAAACAACTGAGGGGACAAGTATAACAACTGACGGCACCTCCACAACTGATCAATCTGAAACAACTGAGGGGACAAGTCTAACAACTGAGGGCACCTCCACAACTGATCAATCTGAAACAACTGAGGGGACAAGTCTAACAACTGAGGGCACCTACACAACTGATCAATCAGAAACAACTGAAGGTGGTTCCACAACTGATCAATCTGAAACAACTGAGGGGACAAGTCTAACAACTGAGGGCACCTCCACAACTGATCAATCAGAAACAACTGAAGGTGGTTCCACAACTGATCAATCTGAAACAACTGAGGGGACAAGTCTAACAACTGAGGTCACCTCAACAACTGATCAATCTGAAACAACTGAGGGGACAAGTATAACTACTGAGGGCACCTCCACAACTGATCAATCAGAAACAACTGAAGGTACAAGTCTAACAACTGAGGTCACCTCAACAACTGATCAATCTGAAACAACTGAAGGTACAAGTCTAACAACTGAGGACACCTCCACAAGTGATCAATCGGAAACAACTGAAGGTACAAGTCTAACAACTGAGGGCATCTCCACAACTGATCAATCTGAAACAACTGAGGGGACAAGTCTAACAACTGAGGTCACCTCCACAACTGATCAATCTGAAACAACTGAGGGCACAAGTCTAACAACTGAGGGCACCTCCACAACTGATCAATCTCAAACAACTGAGGGGACAAGTCTAACAACTGAGGGCACCTCCACAACTGATCAATCAGAAACAACTGAAGGTGGTTCCACAACTGATCAATCTGAAACAACTGAGGGGACAAGTCTAACAACTGAGGTCACCTCAACAACTGATCAATCTGAAACAACTGAGGGGACAAGTATAACTACTGAGGGCACCTCCACAACTGATCAATCAGAAACAACTGAAGGTACAAGTATAACAACTGAAGGTGGTTCCACAACTGATCAATCTGAAACAACTGAAGGTACAAGTCTAACAACTGAGGGCACCTCCACAACTGATCACTCTGAAACAACTGAAGGTTCAAGTCTAACAACTGAGGACACCTCCACAAGTGATCAATCGGAAACAACTGAAGGTACAAGTCTAACAACTGAGGGCATCTCCACAACTGATCAATCTGAAACAACTGAGGGGACAAGTCTAACAACTGAGATCACCTCCACAACTGATCACTCTGAAACAACTGAAGGTACAAGTCTAACAACTGAGGGCACCTCCACAACTGATCACTCGGAAACAACTGAGGGGACAAGTCTAGCAACTGAGGGTATCCTCACAACTGATCAATCTGAAACAACTGAGGGGACAAGTATAACAGTTGAGGGCACCTCCACAACTGATCACTCAGAAACAACTGAAGGTACAAGTATAACAACTGAGGGCACCTCCACAACTGATCAATATGAAACAACTGAGGGGACAAGTCAAACAACTGAGGGCACCTCCACAACTGATCAATCTGAAACAACTGAGGGGACAAGTATAACAACTGACGGCATCTCCACAACTGATCAATCTGAAACAACTGAGGGGACAAGTATAACAACTGAGGGCACCTCCACAACTGATCAATCTGAAACAACTGAAGGTACAAGTCTAACAACTAAGGGGACCTCCACAACTGATCAATCTGAAACAACTGAGGGGACAAGTATAACAACTGACGGCACCTCCACAACTGATCAATCTGAAACAACTGAGGGGACAAGTCTAACAACTGAGGGCACCTACACAACTGATCAATCAGAAACAACTGAAGGTGGTTCCACAACTGATCAATCTGAAACAACTGAGGGGACAAGTCTAACAACTGAGGGCACCTCCACAACTGATCAATCAGAAACAACTGAAGGTGGTTCCACAACTGATCAATCTGAAACAACTGAGGGGACAAGTCTAACAACTGAGGTCACCTCAACAACTGATCAATCTGAAACAACTGAGGGGACAAGTATAACTACTGAGGGCACCTCCACAACTGATCAATCAGAAACAACTGAAGGTACAAGTCTAACAACTGAGGGCACCTCCACAACTGATCAATCTGAAACAACTGAGGGGACAAGTATAACAACTGACGGCACCTCCACAACTGATCAATCTGAAACAACTGAAGGTACAAGTCTAACAACCGAGGGCACTTTGACAACTGATCAATCTGAAACAACTGAGGGGACAAGTCTAACAACTGAGGTCACCTCAACAACTGATCAATCTGAAACAACTGAGGGGAAAAGTCTAACAACTGAGGTCACCTCAACAACTGATCAATCTGAAACAACTGAAGGTACAAGTCTAACAACTGAGGGCACCTCCACAACTGATCAATCTGAAACAACTGAGGGGACAAGTCTAACAACTGAGGACACCTCCACAACTGATCACTCTGAAACAACTGAAGGTACAAGTCTAACAACTGAGGACACCTCCACAAGTGATCAATCGGAAACAACTGAAGGTACAAGTCTAACAACTGAGGGCATCTCCACAACTGATCAATCTGAAACAACTGAGGGGACAAGTCTAACAACTGAGGTCACCTCCACAACTGATCAATCTGAAACAACTGAGGGGACAAGTCTAACAACTGAGGTCACCTCCACAACTGATCACTCTGAAACAACTGAGGGGACAAGTCTAACAACTGAGGGCACCTCCACAACTGATCAATCTGAAACAACTGAGGGGACAAGTATAACAACCGAGGGCACTTTGACAACTGATCAATCTGAAACAACTGAGGGGACAAGTCTAACAACTGAGGTCACCTCAACAACTGATCAATCTGAAACAACTGAGGGGACAAGTATAACTACTGAGGGCACCTCCACAACTGATCAATCAGAAACAACTGAAGGTACAAGTATAACAACTGAAGGTGGTTCCACAACTGATCAATCTGAAACAACTGAAGGTACAAGTCTAACAACTGAGGGCACCTCCACAACTGATCAATCTGAAACAACTGAGGGGACAAGTCTAACAACTGAGGACACCTCCACAACTGATCACTCTGAAACAACTGAAGGTACAAGTCTAACAACTGAGGACACCTCCACAAGTGATCAATCGGAAACAACTGAAGGTACAAGTCTAACAACTGAGGGCATCTCCACAACTGATCAATCTGAAACAACTGAGGGGACAAGTCTAACAACTGAGGTCACCTCCACAACTGATCAATCTGAAACAACTGAGGGGACAAGTCTAACAACTGAGGTCACCTCCACAACTGATCACTCTGAAACAACTGAGGGGACAAGTCTAACAACTGAGGGCACCTCCACAACTGATCAATCTGAAACAACTGAGGGGACAAGTATAACAACTGACGGCACCTCCACAACTGATCAATCTGAAACAACTGAGGGGACAAGTATAACAACCGAGGGCACCTCCACAACTGATCAATCTGAAACAACTGAGGGGACAAGTCTAACAACCGAGGGCACTTTGACAACTGATCAATCTGAAACAACTGAGGGGACAATTCTAACAACTGAGGGCATCTCCACAACTGATCAATCTGAAACAACTGAGGGGACAAGTCTAACAACTGAGGTCACCTCCACAACTGATCAATCTGAAACAACTGAGGGGACAAGTCTAACAACTGAGGTCACCTCCACAACTGATCACTCTGAAACAACTGAGGGGACAAGTCTAACAACTGAGGGCACCTCCACAACTGATCAATCTGAAACAACTGAGGGGACAAGTATAACAACTGACGGCACCTCCACAACTGATCAATCTGAAACAACTGAGGGGACAAGTATAACAACCGAGGGCACCTCCACAACTGATCAATCTGAAACAACTGAGGGGACAAGTCTAACAACCGAGGGCACTTTGACAACTGATCAATCTCAAACAACTGAGGGCACAAGTCTAACAACTGAGGGCACCTCCACAACTGATCAATCTCAAACAACTGAGGGGACAAGTCTAACAACTGAGGGCACCTCCACAACTGATCAATCAGAAACAACTGAAGGTGGTTCCACAACTGATCAATCTGAAACAACTGAGGGGACAAGTCTAACAACTGAGGTCACCTCAACAACTGATCAATCTGAAACAACTGAGGGGACAAGTATAACTACTGAGGGCACCTCCACAACTGATCAATCAGAAACAACTGAAGGTACAAGTATAACAACTGAAGGTGGTTCCACAACTGATCAATCTGAAACAACTGAAGGTACAAGTCTAACAACTGAGGGCACCTCCACAACTGATCACTCTGAAACAACTGAAGGTTCAAGTCTAACAACTGAGGACACCTCCACAAGTGATCAATCGGAAACAACTGAAGGTACAAGTCTAACAACTGAGGGCATCTCCACAACTGATCAATCTGAAACAACTGAGGGGACAAGTCTAACAACTGAGATCACCTCCACAACTGATCACTCTGAAACAACTGAAGGTACAAGTCTAACAACTGAGGGCACCTCCACAACTGATCACTCGGAAACAACTGAGGGGACAAGTCTAGCAACTGAGGGTATCCTCACAACTGATCAATCTGAAACAACTGAGGGGACAAGTATAACAGTTGAGGGCACCTCCACAACTGATCACTCAGAAACAACTGAAGGTACAAGTATAACAACTGAGGGCACCTCCACAACTGATCAATATGAAACAACTGAGGGGACAAGTCAAACAACTGAGGGCACCTCCACAACTGATCAATCTGAAACAACTGAGGGGACAAGTCTAACAACTGAGGTCACCTCAACAACTGATCAATCTGAAACAACTGAAGGTACAAGTCTAACAACTGAGGACACCTCCACAAGTGATCAATCGGAAACAACTGAAGGTACAAGTCTAACAACTGAGGGCATCTCCACAACTGATCAATCTGAAACAACTGAGGGGACAAGTCTAACAACTGAGGTCACCTCCACAACTGATCAATCTGAAACAACTGAGGGGACAAGTCTAACAACTGAGGTCACCTCCACAACTGATCACTCTGAAACAACTGAGGGGACAAGTCTAACAACTGAGGGCACCTCCACAACTGATCAATCTGAAACAACTGAGGGGACAAGTATAACAACTGACGGCACCTCCACAACTGATCAATCTGAAACAACTGAGGGGACAAGTCTAACAACCGAGGGCACTTTGACAACTGATCAATCTCACACAACTGAGGGCACAAGTCTAACAACTGAGGGCACCTCCACAACTGATCAATCTCAAACAACTGAGGGGACAAGTCTAACAACTGAGGGCACCTCCACAACTGATCAATCAGAAACAACTGAAGGTGGTTCCACAACTGATCAATCTGAAACAACTGAGGGGACAAGTCTAACAACTGAGGTCACCTCAACAACTGATCAATCTGAAACAACTGAGGGGACAAGTATAACTACTGAGGGCACCTCCACAACTGATCAATCAGAAACAACTGAAGGTACAAGTATAACAACTGAAGGTGGTTCCACAACTGATCAATCTGAAACAACTGAAGGTACAAGTCTAACAACTGAGGGCACCTCCACAACTGATCACTCTGAAACAACTGAAGGTTCAAGTCTAACAACTGAGGACACCTCCACAAGTGATCAATCGGAAACAACTGAAGGTACAAGTCTAACAACTGAGGGCATCTCCACAACTGATCAATCTGAAACAACTGAGGGGACAAGTCTAACAACTGAGATCACCTCCACAACTGATCACTCTGAAACAACTGAAGGTACAAGTCTAACAACTGAGGGCACCTCCACAACTGATCACTCGGAAACAACTGAGGGGACAAGTCTAGCAACTGAGGGTATCCTCACAACTGATCAATCTGAAACAACTGAGGGGACAAGTATAACAGTTGAGGGCACCTCCACAACTGATCACTCAGAAACAACTGAAGGTACAAGTATAACAACTGAGGGCACCTCCACAACTGATCAATATGAAACAACTGAGGGGACAAGTCAAACAACTGAGGGCACCTCCACAACTGATCAATCTGAAACAACTGAGGGGACAAGTATAACAACTGACGGCATCTCCACAACTGATCAATCTGAAACAACTGAGGGGACAAGTATAACAACTGAGGGCACCTCCACAACTGATCAATCTGAAACAACTGAAGGTACAAGTCTAACAACTGAAGGTGGTTCCACAACTGATCAATCTGAAACAACTGAAGGTACAAGTCTAACAACTAAGGGGACCTCCACAACTGATCAATCTGAAACAACTGAGGGGACAAGTATAACAACTGACGGCACCTCCACAACTGATCAATCTGAAACAACTGAGGGGACAAGTCTAACAACTGAGGGCACCTCCACAACTGATCAATCTGAAACAACTGAGGGGACAAGTCTAACAACTGAGGGCACCTACACAACTGATCAATCAGAAACAACTGAAGGTGGTTCCACAACTGATCAATCTGAAACAACTGAGGGGACAAGTCTAACAACTGAGGGCACCTCCACAACTGATCAATCTGAAACAACTGAGGGGACAAGTCTAACAACTGAGGACACCTCCACAACTGATCACTCTGAAACAACTGAAGGTACAAGTCTAACAACTGAGGACACCTCCACAAGTGATCAATCGGAAACAACTGAAGGTACAAGTCTAACAACTGAGGGCATCTCCACAACTGATCAATCTGAAACAACTGAGGGGACAAGTCTAACAACTGAGGTCACCTCCACAACTGATCAATCTGAAACAACTGAGGGGACAAGTCTAACAACTGAGGTCACCTCCACAACTGATCACTCTGAAACAACTGAGGGGACAAGTCTAACAACTGAGGACACCTCCACAACTGATCACTCTGAAACAACTGAAGGTACAAGTCTAACAACTGAGGACACCTCCACAAGTGATCAATCGGAAACAACTGAAGGTACAAGTCTAACAACTGAGGGCATCTCCACAACTGATCAATCTGAAACAACTGAGGGGACAAGTCTAACAACTGAGGTCACCTCCACAACTGATCAATCTGAAACAACTGAGGGGACAAGTCTAACAACTGAGGTCACCTCCACAACTGATCACTCTGAAACAACTGAGGGGACAAGTCTAACAACTGAGGGCACCTCCACAACTGATCAATCTGAAACAACTGAGGGGACAAGTATAACAACCGAGGGCACTTTGACAACTGATCAATCTGAAACAACTGAGGGGACAAGTCTAACAACTGAGGTCACCTCAACAACTGATCAATCTGAAACAACTGAGGGGACAAGTATAACTACTGAGGGCACCTCCACAACTGATCAATCAGAAACAACTGAAGGTACAAGTATAACAACTGAAGGTGGTTCCACAACTGATCAATCTGAAACAACTGAAGGTACAAGTCTAACAACTGAGGGCACCTCCACAACTGATCAATCTGAAACAACTGAGGGGACAAGTCTAACAACTGAGGACACCTCCACAACTGATCACTCTGAAACAACTGAAGGTACAAGTCTAACAACTGAGGACACCTCCACAAGTGATCAATCGGAAACAACTGAAGGTACAAGTCTAACAACTGAGGGCATCTCCACAACTGATCAATCTGAAACAACTGAGGGGACAAGTCTAACAACTGAGGTCACCTCCACAACTGATCAATCTGAAACAACTGAGGGGACAAGTCTAACAACTGAGGTCACCTCCACAACTGATCACTCTGAAACAACTGAGGGGACAAGTCTAACAACTGAGGGCACCTCCACAACTGATCAATCTGAAACAACTGAGGGGACAAGTATAACAACTGACGGCACCTCCACAACTGATCAATCTGAAACAACTGAGGGGACAAGTATAACAACCGAGGGCACCTCCACAACTGATCAATCTGAAACAACTGAGGGGACAAGTCTAACAACCGAGGGCACTTTGACAACTGATCAATCTGAAACAACTGAGGGGACAAGTCTAACAACTGAGGGCATCTCCACAACTGATCAATCTGAAACAACTGAGGGGACAAGTCTAACAACTGAGGTCACCTCCACAACTGATCAATCTGAAACAACTGAGGGGACAAGTCTAACAACTGAGGTCACCTCCACAACTGATCACTCTGAAACAACTGAGGGGACAAGTCTAACAACTGAGGGCACCTCCACAACTGATCAATCTGAAACAACTGAGGGGACAAGTATAACAACTGACGGCACCTCCACAACTGATCAATCTGAAACAACTGAGGGGACAAGTATAACAACCGAGGGCACCTCCACAACTGATCAATCTGAAACAACTGAGGGGACAAGTCTAACAACCGAGGGCACTTTGACAACTGATCAATCTCAAACAACTGAGGGCACAAGTCTAACAACTGAGGGCACCTCCACAACTGATCAATCTCAAACAACTGAGGGGACAAGTCTAACAACTGAGGGCACCTCCACAACTGATCAATCAGAAACAACTGAAGGTGGTTCCACAACTGATCAATCTGAAACAACTGAGGGGACAAGTCTAACAACTGAGGTCACCTCAACAACTGATCAATCTGAAACAACTGAGGGGACAAGTATAACTACTGAGGGCACCTCCACAACTGATCAATCAGAAACAACTGAAGGTACAAGTATAACAACTGAAGGTGGTTCCACAACTGATCAATCTGAAACAACTGAAGGTACAAGTCTAACAACTGAGGGCACCTCCACAACTGATCACTCTGAAACAACTGAAGGTTCAAGTCTAACAACTGAGGACACCTCCACAAGTGATCAATCGGAAACAACTGAAGGTACAAGTCTAACAACTGAGGGCATCTCCACAACTGATCAATCTGAAACAACTGAGGGGACAAGTCTAACAACTGAGATCACCTCCACAACTGATCACTCTGAAACAACTGAAGGTACAAGTCTAACAACTGAGGGCACCTCCACAACTGATCACTCGGAAACAACTGAGGGGACAAGTCTAGCAACTGAGGGTATCCTCACAACTGATCAATCTGAAACAACTGAGGGGACAAGTATAACAGTTGAGGGCACCTCCACAACTGATCACTCAGAAACAACTGAAGGTACAAGTATAACAACTGAGGGCACCTCCACAACTGATCAATATGAAACAACTGAGGGGACAAGTCAAACAACTGAGGGCACCTCCACAACTGATCAATCTGAAACAACTGAGGGGACAAGTCTAACAACTGAGGTCACCTCAACAACTGATCAATCTGAAACAACTGAAGGTACAAGTCTAACAACTGAGGACACCTCCACAAGTGATCAATCGGAAACAACTGAAGGTACAAGTCTAACAACTGAGGGCATCTCCACAACTGATCAATCTGAAACAACTGAGGGGACAAGTCTAACAACTGAGGTCACCTCCACAACTGATCAATCTGAAACAACTGAGGGGACAAGTCTAACAACTGAGGTCACCTCCACAACTGATCACTCTGAAACAACTGAGGGGACAAGTCTAACAACTGAGGGCACCTCCACAACTGATCAATCTGAAACAACTGAGGGGACAAGTATAACAACTGACGGCACCTCCACAACTGATCAATCTGAAACAACTGAGGGGACAAGTCTAACAACCGAGGGCACTTTGACAACTGATCAATCTCACACAACTGAGGGCACAAGTCTAACAACTGAGGGCACCTCCACAACTGATCAATCTCAAACAACTGAGGGGACAAGTCTAACAACTGAGGGCACCTCCACAACTGATCAATCAGAAACAACTGAAGGTGGTTCCACAACTGATCAATCTGAAACAACTGAGGGGACAAGTCTAACAACTGAGGTCACCTCAACAACTGATCAATCTGAAATAACTGAGGGGACAAGTATAACTACTGAGGGCACCTCCACAACTGATCAATCAGAAACAACTGAAGGTACAAGTATAACAACTGAAGGTGGTTCCACAACTGATCAATCTGAAACAACTGAAGGTACAAGTCTAACAACTGAGGGCACCTCCACAACTGATCACTCTGAAACAACTGAAGGTTCAAGTCTAACAACTGAGGACACCTCCACAAGTGATCAATCGGAAACAACTGAAGGTACAAGTCTAACAACTGAGGGCATCTCCACAACTGATCAATCTGAAACAACTGAGGGGACAAGTCTAACAACTGAGATCACCTCCACAACTGATCACTCTGAAACAACTGAAGGTACAAGTCTAACAACTGAGGGCACCTCCACAACTGATCACTCGGAAACAACTGAGGGGACAAGTCTAGCAACTGAGGGTATCCTCACAACTGATCAATCTGAAACAACTGAGGGGACAAGTATAACAGTTGAGGGCACCTCCACAACTGATCACTCAGAAACAACTGAAGGTACAAGTATAACAACTGAGGGCACCTCCACAACTGATCAATATGAAACAACTGAGGGGACAAGTCAAACAACTGAGGGCACCTCCACAACTGATCAATCTGAAACAACTGAGGGGACAAGTATAACAACTGACGGCATCTCCACAACTGATCAATCTGAAACAACTGAGGGGACAAGTATAACAACTGAGGGCACCTCCACAACTGATCAATCTGAAACAACTGAAGGTACAAGTCTAACAACTGAAGGTGGTTCCACAACTGATCAATCTGAAACAACTGAAGGTACAAGTCTAACAACTAAGGGGACCTCCACAACTGATCAATCTGAAACAACTGAGGGGACAAGTATAACAACTGACGGCACCTCCACAACTGATCAATCTGAAACAACTGAGGGGACAAGTCTAACAACTGAGGGCACCTCCACAACTGATCAATCTGAAACAACTGAGGGGACAAGTCTAACAACTGAGGGCACCTACACAACTGATCAATCAGAAACAACTGAAGGTGGTTCCACAACTGATCAATCTGAAACAACTGAGGGGACAAGTCTAACAACTGAGGGCACCTCCACAACTGATCAATCTGAAACAACTGAGGGGACAAGTCTAACAACTGAGGACACCTCCACAACTGATCACTCTGAAACAACTGAAGGTACAAGTCTAACAACTGAGGACACCTCCACAAGTGATCAATCGGAAACAACTGAAGGTACAAGTCTAACAACTGAGGGCATCTCCACAACTGATCAATCTGAAACAACTGAGGGGACAAGTCTAACAACTGAGGTCACCTCCACAACTGATCAATCTGAAACAACTGAGGGGACAAGTCTAACAACTGAGGTCACCTCCACAACTGATCACTCTGAAACAACTGAGGGGACAAGTCTAACAACTGAGGGCACCTCCACAACTGATCAATCTGAAACAACTGAGGGGACAAGTATAACAACCGAGGGCACTTTGACAACTGATCAATCTGAAACAACTGAGGGGACAAGTCTAACAACTGAGGTCACCTCAACAACTGATCAATCTGAAACAACTGAGGGGACAAGTATAACTACTGAGGGCACCTCCACAACTGATCAATCAGAAACAACTGAAGGTACAAGTATAACAACTGAAGGTGGTTCCACAACTGATCAATCTGAAACAACTGAAGGTACAAGTCTAACAACTGAGGGCACCTCCACAACTGATCAATCTGAAACAACTGAGGGGACAAGTCTAACAACTGAGGACACCTCCACAACTGATCACTCTGAAACAACTGAAGGTACAAGTCTAACAACTGAGGACACCTCCACAAGTGATCAATCGGAAACAACTGAAGGTACAAGTCTAACAACTGAGGGCATCTCCACAACTGATCAATCTGAAACAACTGAGGGGACAAGTCTAACAACTGAGGTCACCTCCACAACTGATCAATCTGAAACAACTGAGGGGACAAGTCTAACAACTGAGGTCACCTCCACAACTGATCACTCTGAAACAACTGAGGGGACAAGTCTAACAACTGAGGGCACCTCCACAACTGATCAATCTGAAACAACTGAGGGGACAAGTATAACAACTGACGGCACCTCCACAACTGATCAATCTGAAACAACTGAGGGGACAAGTCTAACAACTGAGGGCACCTCCACAACTGATCAATCTGAAACAACTGAGGGGACAAGTCTAACAACTGAGGGCACCTACACAACTGATCAATCAGAAACAACTGAAGGTGGTTCCACAACTGATCAATCTGAAACAACTGAGGGGACAAGTCTAACAACTGAGGGCACCTCCACAACTGATCAATCAGAAACAACTGAAGGTGGTTCCACAACTGATCAATCTGAAACAACTGAGGGGACAAGTCTAACAACTGAGGTCACCTCAACAACTGATCAATCTGAAACAACTGAGGGGACAAGTATAACTACTGAGGGCACCTCCACAACTGATCAATCAGAAACAACTGAAGGTACAAGTCTAACAACTGAGGGCACCTCCACAACTGATCAATCTGAAACAACTGAGGGGACAAGTATAACAACTGACGGCACCTCCACAACTGATCAATCTGAAACAACTGAAGGTACAAGTCTAACAACCGAGGGCACTTTGACAACTGATCAATCTGAAACAACTGAGGGGACAAGTCTAACAACTGAGGTCACCTCAACAACTGATCAATCTGAAACAACTGAGGGGACAAGTCTAACAACTGAGGTCACCTCAACAACTGATCAATCTGAAACAACTGAAGGTACAAGTCTAACAACTGAGGACACCTCCACAAGTGATCAATCGGAAACAACTGAAGGTACAAGTCTAACAACTGAGGGCATCTCCACAACTGATCAATCTGAAACAACTAAGGGGACAAGTCTAACAACTGACGGCACCTCCACAACTGATCAATCTGAAACAACTGAGGGGACAAGTATAACAACCGAGGGCACCTCCACAACTGATCAATCTGAAACAACTGAGGGGACAAGTCTAACAACCGAGGGCACTTTGACAACTGATCAATCTCAAACAACTGAGGGCACAAGTCTAACAACTGAGGGCACCTCCACAACTGATCAATCTCAAACAACTGAGGGGACAAGTCTAACAACTGAGGGCACCTCCACAACTGATCAATCAGAAACAACTGAAGGTGGTTCCACAACTGATCAATCTGAAACAACTGAGGGGACAAGTCTAACAACTGAGGTCACCTCAACAACTGATCAATCTGAAACAACTGAGGGGACAAGTATAACTACTGAGGGCACCTCCACAACTGATCAATCAGAAACAACTGAAGGTACAAGTATAACAACTGAAGGTGGTTCCACAACTGATCAATCTGAAACAACTGAAGGTACAAGTCTAACAACTGAGGGCACCTCCACAACTGATCACTCTGAAACAACTGAAGGTTCAAGTCTAACAACTGAGGACACCTCCACAAGTGATCAATCGGAAACAACTGAAGGTACAAGTCTAACAACTGAGGGCATCTCCACAACTGATCAATCTGAAACAACTGAGGGGACAAGTCTAACAACTGAGATCACCTCCACAACTGATCACTCTGAAACAACTGAAGGTACAAGTCTAACAACTGAGGGCACCTCCACAACTGATCACTCGGAAACAACTGAGGGGACAAGTCTAGCAACTGAGGGTATCCTCACAACTGATCAATCTGAAACAACTGAGGGGACAAGTATAACAGTTGAGGGCACCTCCACAACTGATCACTCAGAAACAACTGAAGGTACAAGTATAACAACTGAGGGCACCTCCACAACTGATCAATATGAAACAACTGAGGGGACAAGTCAAACAACTGAGGGCACCTCCACAACTGATCAATCTGAAACAACTGAGGGGACAAGTCTAACAACTGAGGTCACCTCAACAACTGATCAATCTGAAACAACTGAAGGTACAAGTCTAACAACTGAGGACACCTCCACAAGTGATCAATCGGAAACAACTGAAGGTACAAGTCTAACAACTGAGGGCATCTCCACAACTGATCAATCTGAAACAACTGAGGGGACAAGTCTAACAACTGAGGTCACCTCCACAACTGATCAATCTGAAACAACTGAGGGGACAAGTCTAACAACTGAGGTCACCTCCACAACTGATCACTCTGAAACAACTGAGGGGACAAGTCTAACAACTGAGGGCACCTCCACAACTGATCAATCTGAAACAACTGAGGGGACAAGTATAACAACTGACGGCACCTCCACAACTGATCAATCTGAAACAACTGAGGGGACAAGTCTAACAACCGAGGGCACTTTGACAACTGATCAATCTCACACAACTGAGGGCACAAGTCTAACAACTGAGGGCACCTCCACAACTGATCAATCTCAAACAACTGAGGGGACAAGTCTAACAACTGAGGGCACCTCCACAACTGATCAATCAGAAACAACTGAAGGTGGTTCCACAACTGATCAATCTGAAACAACTGAGGGGACAAGTCTAACAACTGAGGTCACCTCAACAACTGATCAATCTGAAATAACTGAGGGGACAAGTATAACTACTGAGGGCACCTCCACAACTGATCAATCAGAAACAACTGAAGGTACAAGTATAACAACTGAAGGTGGTTCCACAACTGATCAATCTGAAACAACTGAAGGTACAAGTCTAACAACTGAGGGCACCTCCACAACTGATCACTCTGAAACAACTGAAGGTTCAAGTCTAACAACTGAGGACACCTCCACAAGTGATCAATCGGAAACAACTGAAGGTACAAGTCTAACAACTGAGGGCATCTCCACAACTGATCAATCTGAAACAACTGAGGGGACAAGTCTAACAACTGAGATCACCTCCACAACTGATCACTCTGAAACAACTGAAGGTACAAGTCTAACAACTGAGGGCACCTCCACAACTGATCACTCGGAAACAACTGAGGGGACAAGTCTAGCAACTGAGGGTATCCTCACAACTGATCAATCTGAAACAACTGAGGGGACAAGTATAACAGTTGAGGGCACCTCCACAACTGATCACTCAGAAACAACTGAAGGTACAAGTATAACAACTGAGGGCACCTCCACAACTGATCAATATGAAACAACTGAGGGGACAAGTCAAACAACTGAGGGCACCTCCACAACTGATCAATCTGAAACAACTGAGGGGACAAGTATAACAACTGACGGCATCTCCACAACTGATCAATCTGAAACAACTGAGGGGACAAGTATAACAACTGAGGGCACCTCCACAACTGATCAATCTGAAACAACTGAAGGTACAAGTCTAACAACTGAAGGTGGTTCCACAACTGATCAATCTGAAACAACTGAAGGTACAAGTCTAACAACTAAGGGGACCTCCACAACTGATCAATCTGAAACAACTGAGGGGACAAGTATAACAACTGACGGCACCTCCACAACTGATCAATCTGAAACAACTGAGGGGACAAGTCTAACAACTGAGGGCACCTCCACAACTGATCAATCTGAAACAACTGAGGGGACAAGTCTAACAACTGAGGGCACCTACACAACTGATCAATCAGAAACAACTGAAGGTGGTTCCACAACTGATCAATCTGAAACAACTGAGGGGACAAGTCTAACAACTGAGGGCACCTCCACAACTGATCAATCTGAAACAACTGAGGGGACAAGTCTAACAACTGAGGACACCTCCACAACTGATCACTCTGAAACAACTGAAGGTACAAGTCTAACAACTGAGGACACCTCCACAAGTGATCAATCGGAAACAACTGAAGGTACAAGTCTAACAACTGAGGGCATCTCCACAACTGATCAATCTGAAACAACTGAGGGGACAAGTCTAACAACTGAGGTCACCTCCACAACTGATCAATCTGAAACAACTGAGGGGACAAGTCTAACAACTGAGGTCACCTCCACAACTGATCACTCTGAAACAACTGAGGGGACAAGTCTAACAACTGAGGGCACCTCCACAACTGATCAATCTGAAACAACTGAGGGGACAAGTATAACAACCGAGGGCACTTTGACAACTGATCAATCTGAAACAACTGAGGGGACAAGTCTAACAACTGAGGTCACCTCAACAACTGATCAATCTGAAACAACTGAGGGGACAAGTATAACTACTGAGGGCACCTCCACAACTGATCAATCAGAAACAACTGAAGGTACAAGTATAACAACTGAAGGTGGTTCCACAACTGATCAATCTGAAACAACTGAAGGTACAAGTCTAACAACTGAGGGCACCTCCACAACTGATCAATCTGAAACAACTGAGGGGACAAGTCTAACAACTGAGGACACCTCCACAACTGATCACTCTGAAACAACTGAAGGTACAAGTCTAACAACTGAGGACACCTCCACAAGTGATCAATCGGAAACAACTGAAGGTACAAGTCTAACAACTGAGGGCATCTCCACAACTGATCAATCTGAAACAACTGAGGGGACAAGTCTAACAACTGAGGTCACCTCCACAACTGATCAATCTGAAACAACTGAGGGGACAAGTCTAACAACTGAGGTCACCTCCACAACTGATCACTCTGAAACAACTGAGGGGACAAGTCTAACAACTGAGGGCACCTCCACAACTGATCAATCTGAAACAACTGAGGGGACAAGTATAACAACTGACGGCACCTCCACAACTGATCAATCTGAAACAACTGAGGGGACAAGTCTAACAACTGAGGGCACCTCCACAACTGATCAATCTGAAACAACTGAGGGGACAAGTCTAACAACTGAGGGCACCTACACAACTGATCAATCAGAAACAACTGAAGGTGGTTCCACAACTGATCAATCTGAAACAACTGAGGGGACAAGTCTAACAACTGAGGGCACCTCCACAACTGATCAATCAGAAACAACTGAAGGTGGTTCCACAACTGATCAATCTGAAACAACTGAGGGGACAAGTCTAACAACTGAGGTCACCTCAACAACTGATCAATCTGAAACAACTGAGGGGACAAGTATAACTACTGAGGGCACCTCCACAACTGATCAATCAGAAACAACTGAAGGTACAAGTCTAACAACTGAGGGCACCTCCACAACTGATCAATCTGAAACAACTGAGGGGACAAGTATAACAACTGACGGCACCTCCACAACTGATCAATCTGAAACAACTGAAGGTACAAGTCTAACAACCGAGGGCACTTTGACAACTGATCAATCTGAAACAACTGAGGGGACAAGTCTAACAACTGAGGTCACCTCAACAACTGATCAATCTGAAACAACTGAGGGGACAAGTCTAACAACTGAGGTCACCTCAACAACTGATCAATCTGAAACAACTGAAGGTACAAGTCTAACAACTGAGGACACCTCCACAAGTGATCAATCGGAAACAACTGAAGGTACAAGTCTAACAACTGAGGGCATCTCCACAACTGATCAATCTGAAACAACTAAGGGGACAAGTCTAACAACTGAGGTCACCTCCACAACTGATCAATCTGAAACAACTGAGGGGACAAGTCTAACAACTGAGGTCACCTCCACAACTGATCACTCTGAAACAACTGAGGGGACAAGTCTAACAACTGAGGGCACCTCCACAACTGATCAATCTGAAACAACTGAGGGGACAAGTATAACAACTGACGGCACCTCCACAACTGATCAATCTGAAACAACTGAGGGGACAAGTATAACAACCGAGGGCACCTCCACAACTGATCAATCTGAAACAACTGAGGGGACAAGTCTAACAACCGAGGGCACTTTGACAACTGATCAATCTCAAACAACTGAGGGCACAAGTCTAACAACTGAGGGCACCTCCACAACTGATCAATCTCAAACAACTGAGGGGACAAGTCTAACAACTGAGGGCACCTCCACAACTGATCAATCAGAAACAACTGAAGGTGGTTCCACAACTGATCAATCTGAAACAACTGAGGGGACAAGTCTAACAACTGAGGTCACCTCAACAACTGATCAATCTGAAACAACTGAGGGGACAAGTATAACTACTGAGGGCACCTCCACAACTGATCAATCAGAAACAACTGAAGGTACAAGTATAACAACTGAAGGTGGTTCCACAACTGATCAATCTGAAACAACTGAAGGTACAAGTCTAACAACTGAGGGCACCTCCACAACTGATCACTCTGAAACAACTGAAGGTTCAAGTCTAACAACTGAGGACACCTCCACAAGTGATCAATCGGAAACAACTGAAGGTACAAGTCTAACAACTGAGGGCATCTCCACAACTGATCAATCTGAAACAACTGAGGGGACAAGTCTAACAACTGAGATCACCTCCACAACTGATCACTCTGAAACAACTGAAGGTACAAGTCTAACAACTGAGGGCACCTCCACAACTGATCACTCGGAAACAACTGAGGGGACAAGTCTAGCAACTGAGGGTATCCTCACAACTGATCAATCTGAAACAACTGAGGGGACAAGTATAACAGTTGAGGGCACCTCCACAACTGATCACTCAGAAACAACTGAAGGTACAAGTATAACAACTGAGGGCACCTCCACAACTGATCAATATGAAACAACTGAGGGGACAAGTCAAACAACTGAGGGCACCTCCACAACTGATCAATCTGAAACAACTGAGGGGACAAGTATAACAACTGACGGCATCTCCACAACTGATCAATCTGAAACAACTGAGGGGACAAGTATAACAACTGAGGGCACCTCCAAAACTGATCAATCTGAAACAACTGAAGGTACAAGTCTAACAACTGAAGGTGGTTCCACAACTGATCAATCTGAAACAACTGAAGGTACAAGTCTAACAACTAAGGGGACCTCCACAACTGATCAATCTGAAACAACTGAGGGGACAAGTATAACAACTGACGGCACCTCCACAACTGATCAATCTGAAACAACTGAGGGGACAAGTCTAACAACTGAGGGCACCTCCACAACTGATCAATCTGAAACAACTGAGGGGACAAGTCTAACAACTGAGGGCACCTACACAACTGATCAATCAGAAACAACTGAAGGTGGTTCCACAACTGATCAATCTGAAACAACTGAGGGGACAAGTCTAACAACTGAGGGCACCTCCACAACTGATCAATCAGAAACAACTGAAGGTGGTTCCACAACTGATCAATCTGAAACAACTGAGGGGACAAGTCTAACAACTGAGGTCACCTCAACAACTGATCAATCTGAAACAACTGAGGGGACAAGTATAACTACTGAGGGCACCTCCACAACTGATCAATCAGAAACAACTGAAGGTACAAGTATAACAACTGAAGGTGGTTCCACAACTGATCAATCTGAAACAACTGAAGGTACAAGTCTAACAACTGAAGGTGGTTCCACAACTGATCAATCTGAAACAACTGAAGGTACAAGTCTAACAACTAAGGGGACCTCCACAACTGATCAATCTGAAACAACTGAGGGGACAAGTATAACAACTGACGGCACCTCCACAACTGATCAATCTGAAACAACTGAGGGGACAAGTCTAACAACTGAGGGCACCTCCACAACTGATCAATCTGAAACAACTGAGGGGACAAGTCTAACAACTGAGGGCACCTACACAACTGATCAATCAGAAACAACTGAAGGTGGTTCCACAACTGATCAATCTGAAACAACTGAGGGGACAAGTCTAACAACTGAGGGCACCTCCACAACTGATCAATCAGAAACAACTGAAGGTGGTTCCACAACTGATCAATCTGAAACAACTGAGGGGACAAGTCTAACAACTGAGGTCACCTCAACAACTGATCAATCTGAAACAACTGAGGGGACAAGTATAACTACTGAGGGCACCTCCACAACTGATCAATCAGAAACAACTGAAGGTACAAGTATAACAACTGAAGGTGGTTCCACAACTGATCAATCTGAAACAACTGAAGGTACAAGTCTAACAACTGAGGACACCTCCACAACTGATCACTCTGAAACAACTGAAGGTACAAGTCTAACAACTGAGGGCATCTCCACAACTGATCAATCTGACACAACTGAGGGGACAAGTCTAACAACTGAGGTCACCTCCACAACTGATCAATCTGAAACAACTGAGGGGACAAGTCTAACAACTGAGGTTACCTCCACAACTGATCACTCTGAAACAACTGAGGGGACAAGTCTAGCAACTGAGGGTATCCTCACAACTGATCAATCTGAAACAACTGAGGGGACAAGTATAACAACTGACGGCACCTCCACAACTGATCAATCTGAAACAACTGAGGGGACAAGTCTAACAACCGAGGGCACCTCCACAACTGATCAATCTGAAACAACTGAGGGGACAAGTCTAACAACCGAGGGCACTTTGACAACTGATCAATCTCAAACAACTGAGGGGACAAGTCTAACAACTGAGGGCACCTCCACAACTGATCAATCTGAAACAACTGAGGGGACAAGTCTAACAACTGAGGGCAGCTACACAACTGATCAATCAGAAACAACTGAA
This sequence comes from Lepturacanthus savala, assembly GCA_030544235.1. NCBI lineage: Eukaryota > Metazoa > Chordata > Actinopteri > Scombriformes > Trichiuridae > Lepturacanthus > Lepturacanthus savala. The sequence goes on from CM060483.1 coordinate 23,084,116, forward strand.
GGTGGTTCCACAACTGATCAATCTGAAACAACTGAGGGGACAAGTCTAACAACTGAGGTCACCTCAACAACTGATCAATCTGAAACAACTGAGGGGACAAGTCTAACAACTGAGGACACCTCCACAACTGATCAATCTGAAACAACTGAGGGGACAAGTCTAACAACTGAGGGCACCTCCAAAACTGATCAATCTGAAACAACTGAAGGTACAAGTCTAACAACTGAAGGTGGTTCCACAACTGATCAATCTGAAACAACTGAAGGTACAAGTCTAACAACTAAGGGGACCTCCACAACTGATCAATCTGAAACAACTGAGGGGACAAGTATAACAACTGACGGCACCTCCACAACTGATCAATCTGAAACAACTGAGGGGACAAGTCTAACAACTGAGGGCACCTCCACAACTGATCAATCTGAAACAACTGAGGGGACAAGTCTAACAACTGAGGGCACCTACACAACTGATCAATCAGAAACAACTGAAGGTGGTTCCACAACTGATCAATCTGAAACAACTGAGGGGACAAGTCTAACAACTGAGGGCACCTCCACAACTGATCAATCAGAAACAACTGAAGGTGGTTCCACAACTGATCAATCTGAAACAACTGAGGGGACAAGTCTAACAACTGAGGTCACCTCAACAACTGATCAATCTGAAACAACTGAGGGGACAAGTATAACTACTGAGGGCACCTCCACAACTGATCAATCAGAAACAACTGAAGGTACAAGTATAACAACTGAAGGTGGTTCCACAACTGATCAATCTGAAACAACTGAAGGTACAAGTCTAACAACTGAAGGTGGTTCCACAACTGATCAATCTGAAACAACTGAAGGTACAAGTCTAACAACTAAGGGGACCTCCACAACTGATCAATCTGAAACAACTGAGGGGACAAGTATAACAACTGACGGCACCTCCACAACTGATCAATCTGAAACAACTGAGGGGACAAGTCTAACAACTGAGGGCACCTCCACAACTGATCAATCTGAAACAACTGAGGGGACAAGTCTAACAACTGAGGGCACCTACACAACTGATCAATCAGAAACAACTGAAGGTGGTTCCACAACTGATCAATCTGAAACAACTGAGGGGACAAGTCTAACAACTGAGGGCACCTCCACAACTGATCAATCAGAAACAACTGAAGGTGGTTCCACAACTGATCAATCTGAAACAACTGAGGGGACAAGTCTAACAACTGAGGTCACCTCAACAACTGATCAATCTGAAACAACTGAGGGGACAAGTATAACTACTGAGGGCACCTCCACAACTGATCAATCAGAAACAACTGAAGGTACAAGTATAACAACTGAAGGTGGTTCCACAACTGATCAATCTGAAACAACTGAAGGTACAAGTCTAACAACTGAGGACACCTCCACAACTGATCACTCTGAAACAACTGAAGGTACAAGTCTAACAACTGAGGGCATCTCCACAACTGATCAATCTGACACAACTGAGGGGACAAGTCTAACAACTGAGGTCACCTCCACAACTGATCAATCTGAAACAACTGAGGGGACAAGTCTAACAACTGAGGTTACCTCCACAACTGATCACTCTGAAACAACTGAGGGGACAAGTCTAGCAACTGAGGGTATCCTCACAACTGATCAATCTGAAACAACTGAGGGGACAAGTATAACAACTGACGGCACCTCCACAACTGATCAATCTGAAACAACTGAGGGGACAAGTCTAACAACCGAGGGCACCTCCACAACTGATCAATCTGAAACAACTGAGGGGACAAGTCTAACAACCGAGGGCACTTTGACAACTGATCAATCTCAAACAACTGAGGGGACAAGTCTAACAACTGAGGGCACCTCCACAACTGATCAATCTGAAACAACTGAGGGGACAAGTCTAACAACTGAGGGCAGCTACACAACTGATCAATCAGAAACAACTGAAGGTGGTTCCACAACTGATCAATCTGAAACAACTGAGGGGACAAGTCTAACAACTGAGGTCACCTCAACAACTGATCAATCTGAAACAACTGAGGGGACAAGTCTAACAACTGAGGACACCTCCACAACTGATCAATCTGAAACAACTGAGGGGACAAGTCTAACAACTGAGGACACCTCCACAACTGATCACTCTGAAACAACTGAAGGTACAAGTCTAACAACTGAGGGCACCTCCACAACTGATCAATCAGAAACAACTGAGGGGACAAGTCTAGCAACTGAGGGTATCCTCACAACTGATCAATCTGAAACAACTGAGGGGACAAGTATAACAACTGAGGGCACCTCCACAACTGATCAATCAGAAACAACTGAAGGTACAAGTATAACAACTGAAGGTGGTTCCACAACTGATCACTCTGAAACAACTGAAGGTACAAGTCTAACAACTGAGGGCACCTCCACAACTGATCAATCTGAAACAACTGAGGAGACAAGTCAAACAACTGAGGGAACCTCCACAACTGATCAATCAGAAACAACTGAAGGTACAAGTATAACAACTGAAGGTGGTTCCACAACTGATCAATCTGAAACAACTGAGGGCACCTCCACAACTGATCAATCTGAAACAACTGAGGGGACAAGTCTAACAACCGAGGGCACTTTGACAACTGATCAATCTCAAACAACTGAGGGGACAAGTCTAACAACTGAGGGCACCTCCACAACTGATCAATCTGAAACAACTGAAGGTGGTTCCACAACTGATCAATCTGAAACAACTGAGGACATCTCCACAACTGATCACTCTGAAACAACTGAAGGTACAAGTCTAACAACTGAGGACACCTCCACAAGTGATCAATCGGAAACAACTGAAGGTACAAGTCTAACAACTGAGGGCATCTCCACAACTGATCAATCTGAAACAACTGAGGGGACAAGTCTAACAACTGAGGTCACCTCCACAACTGATCAATCTGAAACAACTGAAGGTACAAGTCTAACAACTGAGGGCACCTCCACAACTGATCAATCTGAAACAACTGAGGGAACAAGTCTAGCAACTGAGGGTATCCTCACAACTGATCAATCTGAAACAACTGAGGGGACAAGTATAACAACTGAGGGCACCTCCACAACTGATCAATCAGAAACAACTGAAGGTACAAGTATAACAACTGAAGGTGGTTCCACAACTGATCACTCTGAAACAACTGAAGGTACAAGTCTAACAACTGAGGGCACCTCCACAACTGATCGATCTGAAACAACTGAGGGCACCTCCACAACTGATCAATCTGAAACAACTGAGGGGACAAGTCTAACAACCGAGGGCACTTTGACAACTGATCAATCTCAAACAACTGAGGGGACAAGTCTAACAACTGAGGGCACCTCCACAACTGATCAATCAGAAACAACTGAAGGTGGTTCCACAACTGATCAATCTGAAACAACTGAGGGGACAAGTCTAACAACTGAGGGCACCTCCACAACTGATCAATCAGAAACAACTGAAGGTGGTTCCACAACTGATCAATCTGAAACAACTGAGGTCACCTCCACAACTGATCAATCTGAAACAACTGAGGGGACAAGTCTAACAACTGAGGGCACCTCCACAACTGATCAATCAGAAACAACTGAAGGTGGTTCCACAACTGATCAATCTGAAACAACTGAGGGGACAAGTCTAACAACTGAGGTCACCTCAACAACTGATCAATCTGAAACAACTGAGGGGACAAGTATAACTACTGAGGGCACCTCCACAACTGATCAATCAGAAACAACTGAAGGTACAAGTATAACAACTGAAGGTGGTTCCACAACTGATCAATCTGAAACAACTGAAGGTACAAGTCTAACAACTGAGGACACCTCCACAACTGATCACTCTGAAACAACTGAAGGTACAAGTCTAACAACTGAGGGCATCTCCACAACTGATCAATCTGAAACAACTGAGGGGACAAGTCTAACAACTGAGGTCACCTCCACAACTGATCAATCTGAAACAACTGAGGGGACAAGTCTAACAACTGAGGTTACCTCCACAACTGATCACTCTGAAACAACTGAGGGGACAAGTCTAGCAACTGAGGGTATCCTCACAACTGATCAATCTGAAACAACTGAGGGGACAAGTATAACAAATGAGGGCACCTCCACAACTGATCAATCAGAAACAACTGAAGGTACAAGTATAACAACTGAGGGCACCTCCACAACTGATCAATATAAAACAACTGAGGGGACAAGTCAAACAACTGAGGGCACCTCCACAACTGATCAATCAGAAACAACTGAAGGTACAAGTCTAACAACTGAGGGCACATCCACAACTGATCAATCTGAAACAACTGAGGGGACAAGTCTAACAACCGAGGGCACCTCCACAACTGATCAATCTGAAACAACTGAGGGGACAAGTCTAACAACCGAGGGCACTTTGACAACTGATCAATCTCAAACAACTGAGGGGACAAGTCTAACAACTGAGGGCACCTCCACAACTGATCAATCTGAAACAACTGAGGGGACAAGTCTAACAACTGAGGGCAGCTACACAACTGATCAATCAGAAACAACTGAAGGTGGTTCCACAACTGATCAATCTGAAACAACTGAGGGGACAAGTCTAACAACTGAGGTCACCTCAACAACTGATCAATCTGAAACAACTGAGGGGACAAGTCTAACAACTGAGGACACCTCCACAACTGATCAATCTGAAACAACTGAGGGGACAAGTCTAACAACTGAGGACACCTCCACAACTGATCACTCTGAAACAACTGAAGGTACAAGTCTAACAACTGAGGGCACCTCCACAACTGATCAATCAGAAACAACTGAGGGGACAAGTCTAGCAACTGAGGGTATCCTCACAACTGATCAATCTGAAACAACTGAGGGGACAAGTATAACAACTGAGGGCACCTCCACAACTGATCAATCAGAAACAACTGAAGGTACAAGTATAACAACTGAAGGTGGTTCCACAACTGATCACTCTGAAACAACTGAAGGTACAAGTCTAACAACTGAGGGCACCTCCACAACTGATCAATCTGAAACAACTGAGGAGACAAGTCAAACAACTGAGGGAACCTCCACAACTGATCAATCAGAAACAACTGAAGGTACAAGTATAACAACTGAAGGTGGTTCCACAACTGATCAATCTGAAACAACTGAGGGCACCTCCACAACTGATCAATCTGAAACAACTGAGGGGACAAGTCTAACAACCGAGGGCACTTTGACAACTGATCAATCTCAAACAACTGAGGGGACAAGTCTAACAACTGAGGGCACCTCCACAAATGATCAATCTGAAACAACTGAAGGTGGTTCCACAACTGATCAATCTGAAACAACTGAGGTCACCTCCACAACTGATCAATCTGAAACAACTGAGGGGACAAGTCTAACAACTGAGGACACCTCCACAAGTGATCAATCGGAAACAACTGAAGGTACAAGTCTAACAACTGAGGGCATCTCCACAACTGATCAATCTGAAACAACTGAGGGGACAAGTCTAACAACTGAGGTCACCTCCACAACTGATCAATCTGAAACAACTGAGGGGACAAGTCTAACAACTGAGGGCACCTACACAACTGATCAATCAGAAACAACTGAAGGTGGTTCCACAACTGATCAATCTGAAACAACTGAGGGGACAAGTCTAACAACTGAGGGCACCTCCACAACTGATCAATCAGAAACAACTGAAGGTGGTTCCACAACTGATCAATCTGAAACAACTGAGGGGACAAGTCTAACAACTGAGGTCACCTCAACAACTGATCAATCTGAAACAACTGAGGGGACAAGTATAACTACTGAGGGCACCTCCACAACTGATCAATCAGAAACAACTGAAGGTACAAGTATAACAACTGAAGGTGGTTCCACAACTGATCAATCTGAAACAACTGAAGGTACAAGTCTAACAACTGAGGACACCTCCACAACTGATCACTCTGAAACAACTGAAGGTACAAGTCTAACAACTGAGGGCATCTCCACAACTGATCAATCTGAAACAACTGAGGGGACAAGTCTAACAACTGAGGTCACCTCCACAACTGATCAATCTGAAACAACTGAGGGGACAAGTCTAACAACTGAGGTTACCTCCACAACTGATCACTCTGAAACAACTGAGGGGACAAGTCTAGCAACTGAGGGTATCCTCACAACTGATCAATCTGAAACAACTGAGGGGACAAGTATAACAACTGACGGCACCTCCACAACTGATCAATCTGAAACAACTGAGGGGACAAGTCTAACAACCGAGGGCACCTCCACAACTGATCAATCTGAAACAACTGAGGGGACAAGTCTAACAACCGAGGGCACTTTGACAACTGATCAATCTCAAACAACTGAGGGGACAAGTCTAACAACTGAGGGCACCTCCACAACTGATCAATCTGAAACAACTGAGGGGACAAGTCTAACAACTGAGGGCAGCTACACAACTGATCAATCAGAAACAACTGAAGGTGGTTCCACAACTGATCAATCTGAAACAACTGAGGGGACAAGTCTAACAACTGAGGTCACCTCAACAACTGATCAATCTGAAACAACTGAGGGGACAAGTCTAACAACTGAGGACACCTCCACAACTGATCAATCTGAAACAACTGAGGGGACAAGTCTAACAACTGAGGACACCTCCACAACTGATCACTCTGAAACAACTGAAGGTACAAGTCTAACAACTGAGGGCACCTCCACAACTGATCAATCAGAAACAACTGAGGGGACAAGTCTAGCAACTGAGGGTATCCTCACAACTGATCAATCTGAAACAACTGAGGGGACAAGTATAACAACTGAGGGCACCTCCACAACTGATCAATCAGAAACAACTGAAGGTACAAGTATAACAACTGAAGGTGGTTCCACAACTGATCACTCTGAAACAACTGAAGGTACAAGTCTAACAACTGAGGGCACCTCCACAACTGATCAATCTGAAACAACTGAGGAGACAAGTCAAACAACTGAGGGAACCTCCACAACTGATCAATCAGAAACAACTGAAGGTACAAGTATAACAACTGAAGGTGGTTCCACAACTGATCAATCTGAAACAACTGAGGGCACCTCCACAACTGATCAATCTGAAACAACTGAGGGGACAAGTCTAACAACCGAGGGCACTTTGACAACTGATCAATCTCAAACAACTGAGGGGACAAGTCTAACAACTGAGGGCACCTCCACAACTGATCAATCTGAAACAACTGAAGGTGGTTCCACAACTGATCAATCTGAAACAACTGAGGACATCTCCACAACTGATCACTCTGAAACAACTGAAGGTACAAGTCTAACAACTGAGGACACCTCCACAAGTGATCAATCGGAAACAACTGAAGGTACAAGTCTAACAACTGAGGGCATCTCCACAACTGATCAATCTGAAACAACTGAGGGGACAAGTCTAACAACTGAGGTCACCTCCACAACTGATCAATCTGAAACAACTGAAGGTACAAGTCTAACAACTGAGGGCACCTCCACAACTGATCAATCTGAAACAACTGAGGGAACAAGTCTAGCAACTGAGGGTATCCTCACAACTGATCAATCTGAAACAACTGAGGGGACAAGTATAACAACTGAGGGCACCTCCACAACTGATCAATCAGAAACAACTGAAGGTACAAGTATAACAACTGAAGGTGGTTCCACAACTGATCACTCTGAAACAACTGAAGGTACAAGTCTAACAACTGAGAGCACCTCCACAACTGATCGATCTGAAACAACTGAGGGCACCTCCACAACTGATCAATCTGAAACAACTGAGGGGACAAGTCTAACAACCGAGGGCACTTTGACAACTGATCAATCTCAAACAACTGAGGGGACAAGTCTAACAACTGAGGGCACCTCCACAACTGATCAATCAGAAACAACTGAAGGTGGTTCCACAACTGATCAATCTGAAACAACTGAGGGGACAAGTCTAACAACTGAGGGCACCTCCACAACTGATCAATCAGAAACAACTGAAGGTGGTTCCACAACTGATCAATCTGAAACAACTGAGGTCACCTCCACAACTGATCAATCTGAAACAACTGAGGGGACAAGTCTAACAACTGAGGGCACCTCCACAACTGATCAATCAGAAACAACTGAAGGTGGTTCCACAACTGATCAATCTGAAACAACTGAGGGGACAAGTCTAACAACTGAGGTCACCTCAACAACTGATCAATCTGAAACAACTGAGGGGACAAGTATAACTACTGAGGGCACCTCCACAACTGATCAATCAGAAACAACTGAAGGTACAAGTATAACAACTGAAGGTGGTTCCACAACTGATCAATCTGAAACAACTGAAGGTACAAGTCTAACAACTGAGGACACCTCCACAACTGATCACTCTGAAACAACTGAAGGTACAAGTCTAACAACTGAGGGCATCTCCACAACTGATCAATCTGAAACAACTGAGGGGACAAGTCTAACAACTGAGGTCACCTCCACAACTGATCAATCTGAAACAACTGAGGGGACAAGTCTAACAACTGAGGTTACCTCCACAACTGATCACTCTGAAACAACTGAGGGGACAAGTCTAGCAACTGAGGGTATCCTCACAACTGATCAATCTGAAACAACTGAGGGGACAAGTATAACAAATGAGGGCACCTCCACAACTGATCAATCAGAAACAACTGAAGGTACAAGTATAACAACTGAGGGCACCTCCACAACTGATCAATATAAAACAACTGAGGGGACAAGTCAAACAACTGAGGGCACCTCCACAACTGATCAATCAGAAACAACTGAAGGTACAAGTCTAACAACTGAGGGCACATCCACAACTGATCAATCTGAAACAACTGAGGGGACAAGTCTAACAACCGAGGGCACCTCCACAACTGATCAATCTGAAACAACTGAGGGGACAAGTCTAACAACCGAGGGCACTTTGACAACTGATCAATCTCAAACAACTGAGGGGACAAGTCTAACAACTGAGGGCACCTCCACAACTGATCAATCTGAAACAACTGAGGGGACAAGTCTAACAACTGAGGGCAGCTACACAACTGATCAATCAGAAACAACTGAAGGTGGTTCCACAACTGATCAATCTGAAACAACTGAGGGGACAAGTCTAACAACTGAGGTCACCTCAACAACTGATCAATCTGAAACAACTGAGGGGACAAGTCTAACAACTGAGGACACCTCCACAACTGATCAATCTGAAACAACTGAGGGGACAAGTCTAACAACTGAGGACACCTCCACAACTGATCACTCTGAAACAACTGAAGGTACAAGTCTAACAACTGAGGGCACCTCCACAACTGATCAATCAGAAACAACTGAGGGGACAAGTCTAGCAACTGAGGGTATCCTCACAACTGATCAATCTGAAACAACTGAGGGGACAAGTATAACAACTGAGGGCACCTCCACAACTGATCAATCAGAAACAACTGAAGGTACAAGTATAACAACTGAAGGTGGTTCCACAACTGATCACTCTGAAACAACTGAAGGTACAAGTCTAACAACTGAGGGCACCTCCACAACTGATCAATCTGAAACAACTGAGGGGACAAGTCTAACAACCGAGGGCACTTTGACAACTGATCAATCTCAAACAACTGAGGGGACAAGTCTAACAACTGAGGGCACCTCCACAAATGATCAATCTGAAACAACTGAAGGTGGTTCCACAACTGATCAATCTGAAACAACTGAGGTCACCTCCACAACTGATCAATCTGAAACAACTGAGGGGACAAGTCTAACAACTGAGGACACCTCCACAAGTGATCAATCGGAAACAACTGAAGGTACAAGTCTAACAACTGAGGGCATCTCCACAACTGATCAATCTGAAACAACTGAGGGGACAAGTCTAACAACCGAGGGCACTTTGACAACTGATCAATCTCAAACAACTGAGGGGACAAGTCTAACAACTGAGGGCACCTCCACAAATGATCAATCTGAAACAACTGAAGGTGGTTCCACAACTGATCAATCTGAAACAACTGAGGTCACCTCCACAACTGATCAATCTGAAACAACTGAGGGGACAAGTCTAACAACTGAGGACACCTCCACAAGTGATCAATCGGAAACAACTGAAGGTACAAGTCTAACAACTGAGGGCATCTCCACAACTGATCAATCTGAAACAACTGAGGGGACAAGTCTAACAACTGAGGTCACCTCCACAACTGATCAATCTGAAACAACTGAAGGTACAAGTCTAACAACTGAGGGCACCTCCACAACTGATCAATCTGAAACAACTGAGGGAACAAGTCTAGCAACTGAGGGTATCCTCACAACTGATCAATCTGAAACAACTGAGGGGACAAGTATAACAACTGAGGGCACCTCCACAACTGATCAATCAGAAACAACTGAAGGTACAAGTATAACAACTGAAGGTGGTTCCACAACTGATCACTCTGAAACAACTGAAGGTACAAGTCTAACAACTGAGGGCACCTCCACAACTGATCGATCTGAAACAACTGAGGGCACCTCCACAACTGATCAATCTGAAACAACTGAGGGGACAAGTCTAACAACCGAGGGCACTTTGACAACTGATCAATCTCAAACAACTGAGGGGACAAGTCTAACAACTGAGGGCACCTCCACAACTGAACAATCAGAAACAACTGAAGGTGGTTCCACAACTGATCAATCTGAAACAACTGAGGGGACAAGTCTAACAACTGAGGGCACCTCCACAACTGATCAATCAGAAACAACTGAAGGTGGTTCCACAACTGATCAATCTGAAACAACTGAGGTCACCTCCACAACTGATCAATCTGAAACAACTGAGGGGACAAGTCTAACAACTGAGGGCACCTCCACAACTGATCAATCTGAAACAACTGAAGGTACAAGTATAACAACTGAAGGTGGTTCCACAACTGATCAATCTGAAACAACTGAGGGGACAAGTCTAACAACTGAGGTCACCTCCACAACTGATCAATCTGAAACAACTGAAGGTACAAGTCTAACAACTGAGGGCACCTCCACAACTGATCAATCTGAAACAACTGAAGGTACAAGTATAACAACTGAAGGTGGTTCCACAACTGATCAATCTGAAACAACTGAGGGGACAAGTCTAACAACTGAGGTCACCTCCACAACTGATCAATCAGAAACAACTGAAGGTACAAGTATAACAACTGAAGGTGGTTCCACAACTGATCAATCTGAAACAACTGAAGGTACAAGTATAACAACTGAAGGTGGTTCCACAACTGATCAATCTGAAACAACTGAAGGTACAAGTATAACAACTGAGGGCACCTCCACAACTGATCAATCTGAAACAACTGAGGGGACAAATATAACAACTGAAGGTGGTTCCACAACTGATCAATCTGAAACAACTGAAGGTACAAGTCTAACAACTGAAGGTGGTTCCACAACTGATCAATCTGAAACAACTGAGGGGACAAGTCTAACAACCGAGGGCACTTTGACAACTGATCAATCTCAAACAACTGAGGGGACAAGTCTAACAACTGAGGGCACCTCCACAACTGATCAATCTGAAACAACTGAAGGTGGTTCCACAACTGATCAATCTGAAACAACTGAGGTCACCTCCACAACTGATCAATCTGAAACAACTGAGGGGACAAGTCTAACAACTGAGGACATCTCCACAACTGATCACTCTGAAACAACTGAAGGTACAAGTCTAACAACTGAGGACACCTCCACAAGTGATCAATCGGAAACAACTGAAGGTACAAGTCTAACAACTGAGGGCATCTCCACAACTGATCAATCTGAAACAACTGAGGGGACAAGTCTAACAACTGAGGGCACCTCCACAACTGATCAATCTGAAACAACTGAGGGAACAAGTCTAGCAACTGAGGGTATCCTCACAACTGATCAATCTGAAACAACTGAGGGGACAAGTATAACAACTGAGGGCACCTCCACAACTGATCAATCAGAAACAACTGAAGGTACAAGTATAACAACTGAAGGTGGTTCCACAACTGATCACTCTGAAACAACTGAAGGTACAAGTCTAACAACTGAGGGCACCTCCACAACTGATCGATCTGAAACAACTGAGGGCACCTCCACAACTGATCAATCTGAAACAACTGAGGGGACAAGTCTAACAACCGAGGGCACTTTGACAACTGATCAATCTCAAACAACTGAGGGGACAAGTCTAACAACTGAGGGCACCTCCACAACTGATCAATCAGAAACAACTGAAGGTGGTTCCACAACTGATCAATCTGAAACAACTGAGGGGACAAGTCTAACAACTGAGGGCACCTCCACAACTGATCAATCAGAAACAACTGAAGGTGGTTCCACAACTGATCAATCTGAAACAACTGAGGTCACCTCCACAACTGATCAATCTGAAACAACTGAGGGGACAAGTCTAACAACTGAGGGCACCTCCACAACTGATCAATCTGAAACAACTGAAGGTACAAGTATAACAACTGAAGGTGGTTCCACAACTGATCAATCTGAAACAACTGAAGGGACAAGTCTAACAACTGAGGTCACCTCCACAACTGATCAATCTGAAACAACTGAAGGTACAAGTCTAACAACTGAGGGCACCTCCACAACTGATCAATCTGAAACAACTGAAGGTACAAGTATAACAACTGAAGGTGGTTCCACAACTGATCAATCTGAAACAACTGAGGGGACAAGTCTAACAAGTGAGGTCACCTCCACAACTGATCAATCAGAAACAACTGAAGGTACAAGTATAACAACTGAAGGTGGTTCCACAACTGATCAATCTGAAACAACTGAAGGTACAAGTCTAACAACTGAGGGCACCTCCACAACTGATCAATCTGAAACAACTGAGGGGACAAGTATAACAACTGATGGCACCTCCACAACTGATCAATCTCAAACAACTGAGGGGACAAGTCTAACAACTGAGGGCACCTCCACAACTGATCAATCTGAAACAACTGAGGGGACAAGTCTAACAACTGAGGGCACCTACACAACTGATCAATCAGAAACAACTGAAGGTGGTTCCACAACTGATCAATCTGAAACAACTGAGGGGACAAGTCTAACAACTGAGGGCAACTCCACAACTGATCAATCAGAAACAACTGAAGGTACAAGTATAACAACTGAAGGTGGTTCCACAACTGATCAATCTGAAACAACTGAGGGGACAAGTCAAACAACTGAGGGAACCTCCACAACTGATCAATCAGAAACAACTGAAGGTACAAGTATAACAACTGAAGGTGGTTCCACAACTGATCAATCTGAAACAACTGAGGGCACCTCCACAACTGATCAATCTGAAACAACTGAGGGGACAAGTCTAACAACCAAGGGCACTTTGACAACTGATCAATCTCAAACAACTGAGGGGACAAGTCTAACAACTGAGGGCACCTCCACAACTGATCAATCAGAAACAACTGAAGGTGGTTCCACAACTGATCAATCTGAAACAACTGAGGGGACAAGTCTAACAACTGAGGTCACCTCCACAACTGATCAATCTGAAACAACTGAAGGTACAAGTCTAACAACTGAGGACACCTCCACAAGTGATCACTCTGAAACAACTGAGGGGACAAGTCTAGCAACTGAGGGTATCCTCACAACTGATCAATCTGAAACAACTGAGGGGACAAGTCAAACAACTGAGGGCACCTCCACAACTGATCAATCTGAAACAACTGAAGGTACAAGTACAACAACTGAAGGTGGTTCCACAACTGATCAATCTGAAACAACTGAAGGTACAAGTATAACAACTGAGGGCACCTCCACAACTATAACTACTGAGGGCACCTTCACAACTGATCACTCTGAAACAACTGAGGGGACAAGTCTAGCAACTGAGGGTATCCTCACAACTGATCAATCTGAAACAACTGAGGGGACAAGTATAACAACTGAGGGCACCTCCTCAACTGATCACTCTGAAACAACTGAAGGTACAAGTCTAACAACTGAGGACAACTCCACAACTGATCACTCTGAAACAACTGAAGGTACAAGTCTAACAACTGAGGGCACCTCCACAACTGATCACTCTGAAACAACTGAGGGGACAAGTATAACAACTGAGGGTATCCTCACAACTGATCAATCTGAAACAACTGAGGGGACAAGTCTAACAACTGAGGGTATCCTCACAACTGATCAATCTGAAACAACTGAGGGGACAAGTCTAGCAACTGAGGGTATCCTCACAACTGATCACTCTGAAACAACTGAAGGTACAAGTCTAACAACTCAGGGCACCTCGACAACTGATCAATCTGAAACAACTGAAGGTACAAGTCTAACAACTGAGGGCACCTTGACAACTGATCAATCTGAAACAACTGAGGGGACAAGTATAACAACTGAGGGCACCTCCACAACTGATCAATCAGAAACAACTGAAGGTACAAGTCTAACAACTGAGGGCACCTCCACAACTGATCAATCTGAAACAACTGAGGGTATCCTCACAACTGATCAATCTGAAACAACTGAGGGGACAAGTCTAGCAACTGAGGGTATCCTCACAACTGATCACTCTGAAACAACTGAAGGTACAAGTCTAACAACTCAAGGCACCTCGACAACTGATCAATCTGAAACAACTGAAGGTACAAGTCTAACAACTGAGGGCACCTCCACAACTGATCAATCTGAAACAACTGAGGGTATCCTCACAACTGATCAATCTGAAACAACTGAGGGGACAAGTCTAGCAACTGAGGGTATCCTCACAACTGATCACTCTGAAACAACTGAAGGTACAAGTCTAACAACTGAGGGCACCTTGACAACTGATCAATCTGAAACAACTGAGGGGACAAGTATAACAACTGAGGGCACCTCCACAACTGATCAATCAGAAACAACTGAAGGTACAAGTATAACAACTGAAGGTGGTTCCACAACTGATCAATCTGAAACAACTGAAGCTACAAGTATAACAACTGAGGGCACCTCCACAACTGATCAATCTGAAACAACTGAGGAGACAAGTCTAACAACTGAGGGTATCCTCACAACTGATCCCTCTGAAACAACTGAAGGTACAAGTCTAACAACTCAGGGCACCTCGACAACTGATCAATCTGAAACAACTGAAGGTACAAGTCTAACAACCGAGGGCACTTTGACAACTTATCAATCTGAAACAACTGAAGGTACAAGTCTAACAACTGAGGGCACCTTGACAACTGATCAATCTGAAACAACTGAGTGGACAAGTCTAACAACCGAGGGCACTTTGACAACTTATCAATCTGAAACAACTGAGGGGACAAGTCTAACAACTGAGGGTATCCTCACGACTGATCAATCTGAAACAACTGAGGGGACAAGTCTAACAACTGAAGGTGGTTCCACAACTGATCAATCTGAAACAACTGAGGGGACAAGTATAACAACTGAGGGAATTGTTACAACTGATCAATCTGAAACAACTGAGGGTACAAGTGGTTCAACCTATACCACAGCCACAACTGATCAATATGGTACAAGTGGTCAAACCGATACCACATCAACTGATCTCTCCAGTACAACCGTTGACTTTTCAACAACTGAATCCACAACTAGCCCCACGGTAACTTCTGATCAATCTGTCATGACAGACTCAGTGTTAACAACTGATAGTACTGATGCAACTTCTACTACCAACTTCATCACAATAACTGAACCCTTGGTAACAACTGATTCAACTGAGGACTCCTTAACTACAAATGAAAGTCATATTACTACTGCAGCGTTAACAAGTTCACAAACTGAGGGTACCTCTACAAATCCAGCCACTGATCTTCCAACTGAACAATCCACAATCACATCAACAGGACCTCTGACACACCCACCTATCGAAACCTCAACTTCACTAACATCAACCTTACCACAAACTGTGGCATCACCCACACCGTCAACCCGACCATCCACCCAGCCACCACCCACAAATCCCACGAGTCAACCTACCCTTCATCCCAGCACCACAAAAAAGCCATTGATTTGCCAGAATGGAGGAACTTTCAATGGATACAACTGCTCATGTCCCATTGGACTTAATGGAGATGTTTGTGAATACGTTATAAGTGACGTTGTGGCAGGTAAATGACATTAACTAACAAACAGAATCTTTAACAATTTCCAAAGTAAACGTTATAAGTGTCACCTTTTAATGTGCTGCATTCTCTTTTATCCAACATTTATTTTTCTTCATAGTTACACGTGACAGAACAGTAGCAGTCGATTTGGTGATCAACGAGGAATATAATGAACAATATGCCGATGAAACATCACATGAATATCAGGAATTTGTTGGAAACTTCACCAACCAGGTGAGACACATGGATACAGCATGCCTTCCTTTCTTTATTTGTTATATTCATGTTGTTGTAAATATTGACCTTTGCCATGAAAAGCCCTTGTTCAACCGATGAATAAATACTAAACATGATCTCACTGTTCTGTACATTAAACTTCTCTCATGTCCATTCTAGTAAGAGTTGACCAAACTATTTACTGAAGTCTACTTTTTACATTTGATGATTAATTGATATCAGATTGTCTTTGTCAGTGATAATATTTATATAAAGAATAGAAAAAGAAAAATATTTCAGGTTGATGCCTATTTATCACCCTTTGTCTATCTTAACTTATTTTGTCTTTTTTACAGATGAAAGAGTTTTACCAGGCCAACAGGATCGCCCACTTTAAAGAAGTGGTGATCGTTAGTGTCAGGTAATACACATGGAATTTAAATTAAGCTCTTTTGGATGTTTGTATTACTTTAAAATGGCCTAAATAATAGATATATTTAAGAAATATAAGATAAAAGTTGTAAACATAGTTTCATGCTATGTAAATCAATGGGACAACATTAGGTTGGAAACACTGGGAATTTATTATATTTGCATATTGTTGACATATGGCTAAAATATATATATATTTATATATCAAAATTGAATTAAATGTATATAAATAGAAGGAGGTAATGAGTTCAATTTTGATTTGATGAAAACCATCAGTTATGAGACATGTCAAATGTCTGTCAGCAATAGGGATATCCTGGTCATGGGACTTCAGAAATTGTATGTCCTTCAAAATAAAAGCCCCTTTTCACACCTAATTGTTAAAAATTAGATTTTATATCACAAACAATGTAGATAAAGTAATTGTTGCATGGAAACACTCTGCAACAAAGAGCCAATACAGATCATATGAATGTAATAATCATCATGAATATTAATGAATATGATGTAATGTTGTTGTGATTTTAGCATCTAATTATAAAAAACACTGCAGTAAAACATGTCATCACAGACATGTAGAGACTCATGCAGGTTTTACATTAATCACTGATTTATTTCATGGGTTTTTCAAAGATCAGAATCTCTCGTTTGTGTTTTCTCTCTCAGCCGCGGAGGCCCGTTGGTCAGATCCTCACATGACACTTCTGAAGAGGTAAACGAGTGAAAGCTGCTCATTAAACCAGAGATCAGACGTAGTTGAATCAGTAATTACTGCCTCTTTGTTCCAGGTGTGGTTACGGGGTGAAGCCGCGGCCTCGGCAGAAAGGTAACGATGGAGAAATCATCTAGAAATCAGGATCTGATGGAACGTTTTATCGATTAGTTTCATTCTAGATTAAAGTTCAGATGTGACATCACATTATTCATCAGGATGCAGGTCTGCTACGTCTGCTATTCCATAGAATACAGAAGGTGGAAATGTTAGTTTTATATGAGAAACACTGAGCTCCACCACTAAACATGTATCTGCAGTTAAACATCATTTATTTTATATATTATAAATATATTTGTTCTGTAGCAGCAATAAAAATGATTCTGATTCTGTCGTCACCTCATGTAGATTTATTTCATATTTATGACTTTTTATCTCAAATCTTTGACTTTTTATCTCAAATCTTTGACTTTTTATCTCAAATCTTTGACTTTTTATCTCATATTTTTATCGTATTTTTTCCTTTTATCTCATGTTTTTTGACTTTTTATCTGATATTTCTGCCTGTTTCTTACTATTTAACATACATTTATGAATAAAACCCTAAAAGATCCAGTGAAACAGCTCAGACCAGAATAACCGTGTTCTCTGTGTTTCAGTGTCAGAGTCGTACACGACGTGGTTCTGGTTTTGCCGAACAACGGCAGCGCTGAGCGACTCTACGAGGAAGACGCCGAGTTGATCCTGAACGCTGTGGATTCTCTACTCAGCTGCACCGAAGGTCAAATAAATACTTGATTAAGTTGTCGGGTTGAAAAACAGATTAAAACACATTATTCTTGGTGAATAAAACCAAACTGCTACAATTACTTTATTTTTCTAGAAATCTTTGTCATCAAATCTACAGTTAGACATCAAAATAGGGCTTTTATTTTGAAGGACATACAATCTATAAGGTCACATGACCAGGATATCCCTATTGCTGGTGGACATTTGACATAACTGTCCTAAAATCAATCGACTAGTTTTACATTCAATGTGGTTTATAGATTTAAAATTCTTCATTCTTCTTTTTTCAGTTTGATGTTTTATGTGAAAAAAGTTTCTGACTTTTTCATCTTGTGATTTTCAGAATGTCCCAGTTTCAACATCACAGGTCAACCCACAGTCACCACAACACAGGCTGATTTACAGGGTCAGTACGAGTGTGTGTGTGTGTGTGTGTGTGTGTGTGTGTGTAACATTAGACAGCCAAACTGCAAAATGGAAAATTCCAGTGATTCCCCTGCTGCCAGTCAAACTGACGGTGTG
The DNA here is from genome assembly GCA_030544235.1 of Lepturacanthus savala. Lineage (NCBI taxonomy): Eukaryota > Metazoa > Chordata > Actinopteri > Scombriformes > Trichiuridae > Lepturacanthus > Lepturacanthus savala. The sequence continues at coordinate 23,102,898 of CM060483.1, forward strand.
TGTTTGTGTGTATGTGCACGTGTGTGTGTGTGTTTTTGGAGTTGAAACTATATCTGTCTCATTTATAAAGGGAGGTCCCCATAGCGTAGGTATTTGTCGTATGACCCCACAGGGTCAAATAAACAAGAGTGTGTGTGTGTTTATATACTGTATATATATATATATATATATATATATATATATATATATATATATATATATATATATATATATATATATATGCATCAAGTATAAAGTGTGTTATTTGATTTTCATTAACGCGACTTATGAGGTCCGTTTACACAACATCTGTGTAAAGAACATATTAATCCTCCCTTTTTAAATAGAGAAATTATTATTTGTGTAATTATATATATATATTATATTTTTCTTCAGCAAAAACCTGAAAATGGACCAAAGACCTGTGAGTTAAATTATCCCTGACAGCCTGATCCAGATGTTTTTGTCCTCCTTCCAGTGGTTTGTGAGGACTTCATGGTCCAGCAGGGAGTGGCTGATTATTTCCAGCCGGTGGTGGTGGACGGGGCCGTGGTGTGCGTCACCGTTTGCAGCCGCCGACACTCCAACCCCCAGCTGTGCTACAACCGGGGAGAATGTCTGGTTTATATGAACGCAGGTCACGTCTGCAGGTACAACACCTGCTGCTGTAGGTGTATAAACCTGAAAAACTGTGATTTGTTCACTTTCAAGTTGTTTAATTAAACTAAATGAGGTGATCTCAGGTAAAACTTCAGGTTAGAACTTCTCTTGGTTCATCAGTAATTTATATTTTTAGGTTTTAACAACATAAATTGCTGTTGTGCTAACGCTTTTATTTATTGTTACATTTATTATTATTTATTACGTTTAATTTTTGAAAGCAGAGATTATAACCTGATTAAATAATAATCAAATAGTTAATAGTGTTAATCAGCAGATGAGTCTTTTACAGTTTAATAATTAGTTAATTAGTGAATTCATGTAATATGTATATTATTATGTGATATAATAGTAGATGTATTTATATTAATGTATTTATACTCAGACAGTAACAGAATGAATCCACTAGATGTCACATTAGAGCTGCACAGGAAGGAGTTCAGGATCAGAGCTTCAAGAATAAAAGGTTCTTCATTATATTAATTATACATTATAATTATCAATATAATTATAATGATCCTAAAATTTAATGAGATTCAAACTAAATCCATGATTAGATGTTTAAATTCATCTGATCCTCAATGTTTCACTGTTTATTATTATATATTTATATTATTATATTTGTTTTATCACATCAAGCATTTTTATCTGTCTATTCAAATATATATTTATTATTTAATATATTCATTTTATTTATTTATTCATTTATTTAAATTTTAATTTAAATTCTACAACTAATAATAATAATAAAGCTCCTGTTTTAAGGTTTAACACCTGGTACCTGGGTATAAACTAATAATAATAATAATAATAATAATAATAATAATGTGTCCTCCTGTTTTAAGGTGTAATGACGTAGATAACACCTGGTACCTGGGTATAAACTAATATAATAATAATAATAATAGTAATAGTAATAATAATGTGTCCTCCTGTTTTAAGGTGTAATGACGTAGATAACACCTGGTACCTGGGTATAAACTGCAGCTTTCCTCTCCTGAAAACTCCTCTCCTGGTCGGCCTCAGTGTGACGCTGCTGTTTCTGATGGTGGTCGTTGGTGTTTTAACGACGTTTTTACTGAGAAACAAACAACAACAACAAGAAGAAGACAACAGGTAAACAACGATGTGATAAACTCTCTGACTTCATGTCATCGTGTGTCTGATAACGAGTGAAGAACAATTAACAGGAGTCGCCCCCTAGTGGCCGAGTGGGAGAACAACTGCTACTAAAGTGCCCTCTATGAGATAGGGCACTTTAGCCCTATCTCATAGATAAACATGTCTATGACTCATAGACATGTTTATCTGTGAGATAAACATGTGTTAAAGTGCCCTCTATGAGATAAACATGTGTTAAAGTGCCCTCTATGAGATAAACATGTGTTAAAGTGCCCTCTATGAGATAAACATGTGTTAAAGTGCCCTCTAGGAGGTTAAAGTTTCTTCTTGGAGCTAAAAATATTTTATTATTTTTATTATTTTATTATTTTATTAGTGCCCTCAAGGAGCTAAAGTGTCCATTGTTCTCACATATAAACACTAAAGTTCCCACTTATGTGCCCTTTTTTCTCCTTCTACCTTCAATGAGTCACTGCATCACAGTCACAACATGTTATAGTTGTAGTTAGAGTAATTAATTAATTAGTTAATTAACTTTCTGTTTGTTGTCAGGGATCAGATGGTGAAGACCTGGATGGACCAGGACTACGAGTGGTCCAGATCCACCACCGATACTCACACTGCTGGTACACACACACACACACACACACACACACACACACACACACACACACACTTCCTGATCCATCAGAGCTGTCGGCACTAAATGCGGCGACGTCTGTTCCTTCATCAGCAGAAACTGCTGCTTTAACCTGTTGTTACTTAATTTATTCAACTTATTTATTAAATAATAACAGAAAAGTTCATTCAATCTTCATATATATATATTTCTGGTATTTAATGTATTTTATTTTGAAGTTCCAGTCAGTGCTTCCTGTTGTTTTCAGACTGCATCAACCCGTCGTTCGCATGCGACGAATCGGCCAATCAGAGCCGAGCTGGAGAGGATCAGCTGACCGCAGCATCATCACATGACGCTGTGACGTCCTGACGGTCAGTGAACGCATCACAGACTCACTAATTATCACTTATTCATTTATTGATCATCAGTTATTGATCACCTGTTCTCTCTGTGATCAGGTGACCAGGATCAGCTGATACGACTTCTGCTGCTTCTTTATTTATTCAATGATTTATACGACGTTTATTTATGATTCTACTGCCAATAAACACAATTCTATTTATACATTTATTTAAAGTGATTTATTTATCAGTCACTCCTGGTTTTAAATGCAGAGAATTGATTATTAAACATGTTTTATCATGAAAATCACTGTGTTTTACATTAATATCAATAAAAAGGAAGATAAGAAATGTCAGATTATTTCCCATGATGCACTTCATGTAAATAAAAATAAACATGTTCTATTCAAATGAATAAATCATGAAACAGTTTCAGGTGAATATTCAGTTTCATTCTCGTTTATTTCATTTGAATCAGTGTTTTTATGTCTCCTCCAGTCATTTTATTGTGTTTTAGTGAATTTAACGCAGTGAATCGATGAGTGGAAATAATCAGAGTAAAGAAGCTTCACTGAGCTGCAGCTGATGCTGCAGGTAGATAAAAACACCACAGAACACAGCGATGGTTGGTAATTCATAGAATTAACTGGAATTAACTGGAATTAACTGGAATTAACTGGAATTAACTGGAATTAACTGGAATTAACTGGAATTAACTGGAATTATCTTTTTCCATCTATTAACATTTTTTGTCTTTTTATGATCTTTTTCATCTTTTTATCATATTCTTGGTCTTTTAATCACATGTTTTAGTTGTTTTTTTTTATTTTTTGGTCTTTTAATCACGTTTTATTTGTTTAATCTCATATTTAATCTCTTAGTTCTGTCGGAGGTGAACCATGTTATAATGGTGAAGGTGCAGCATTCATGAAACGATTATTTCTTCATGTTTCTCTGAATATTTGCGTGTGATCCGTCTCCGTGGTGATAAAACGCTGAGTTTCTGTCTGTTTGCTGCTTTAATGTGAAGCTTTTTAACAGAAGCTTTGACAGAAGCTGAAACGCAGCCAAAGAAATAAAACTCATCGAGTCTAAAAGCTCCGCAGAATGAGATCAGGACGTTTATTTGGTCAGGAGAAGCTGTGACAGCAGAAGGAACACGGACGTTACATGATGTAGGGAAGGAACACGGACGTTACATGATGTAGAGAAGGAACACGGACGTTACATGATGTAGAGAAGGAACACGGACGTTACATGATGTAGAGAAGGAACACGGACGTTACATGATGTAGAGAAGGAACACGGACGTTACATGATGTAGAGAAGGAACACGGACGTTACATGATGTAGAGAAGGAACACGGACGTTACATGATGTAGAGAAGGAACACGGACGTTACATGATGTAGAGAAGGAACACGGACGTTACATGATGTAGAGAAGGAACACGGACGTTACATGATGTAGGGAAGGAACACGGACGTTACATGATGTAGGGAAGGAACACGGACGTTACATGATGTAGGGAAGGAACACGGACGTTACATGATGTAGAGAAGGAACACGGACGTTACATGATGTAGGGAAGGAACACGGACGTTACATGATGTAGAGAAGGAACACGGACGTTACATGATGTAGAGAAGGAACACGGACGTTACATGATGTAGAGAAGGAACACGGACGTTACATGATGTAGAGAAGGAACACGGACGTTACATGATGTAGGGAAGGAACACGGACGTTACATGATGTAGGGAAGGAACACGGACGTTACATGATGTAGGGAAGAAACACGGACGTTACATGATGTAGAGAAGGAACACGGACGTTACATGATGTAGGGAAGGAACACGGACGTTACATGATGTAGAGAAGGAACACGGACGTTACATGATGTAGAGAAGGAACACGGACGTTACATGATGTAGAGAAGGAACACGGACGTTACATGATGTAGAGAAGGAACACGGACGTTACATGATGTAGAGAAGGAACACGGACGTTACATGATGTAGAGAAGGAACACGGACGTTACATGATGTAGAGAAGGAACACGGACGTTACATGATGTAGAGAAGGAACACGGACGTTACATGATGTAGAGAAGGAACACGGACGTTACATGATGTAGGGAAGGAACACGGACGTTACATGATG
>CM060483.1:23112783-23220283 GCA_030544235.1 Lepturacanthus savala
GCAGTACCACCAGTAGCCACTGGGGGCGCTGGTGAGAGGAGGAGCCCGGCTTCGACGGGAGCGAGATCACGCGCTCTGTTCTCGCGAGAACGGCGCGTGTTCTCGCCCCGTCCCAGTGTTTACTAGCGGGTATTTATTAGCAGCAGTCTCCCCCTACCGTCATTGCTGTGCGGGGCCCGGTGCGTGAATGTAGTCGCCGCCGCCGCCGCTCGCTGGGAGGAGGCTTTTACCGACGCTACGTCTTCTGACAGCCGCCGGAGACCCCGCTCCCTCCGCCGGGAAAACGGCCCCGCTGCCCCGCGACCTGAACCCGCCGGTTCCCCGGTAGAAGAAGAAGAAGAAGAAGAAGAAGAAGAAGAAGAAGAAGAAGAAGAGTTCGGTAAGACAAACAGCTGATGTGAAACGGTTATTTTTATTCTTGTTTTGCGCAGTAACGTCGTTATAACACCGTCAACCGGACTGACCGGATCCGGTTTTAATCTGTGCTTCATCAGCCGTCGCCATGGTTACTGCCCGGTTCTCCTGACAGCTATAAAAACCCGCAGTTTAAGCGCATTTCGGCGCATATCGCGTTAAAATATGCGTTATTTTACAGGTGCAACGTCATAATAACTCCAAACACAGATTGCGTGAACAGAAAATGCGTTTGTTGCTTTTAAACGTGACGAAAAAACCCGCAATTTAAGCTTCTACCCGCAAATCCACGCAACTCGTGGAATAAATCCGGATGTGAACTCTGATTCTATTGGTTGATTTCGGCGCATATGGCGTTAAAATGCTGTTTTGACGCCGCTCTGACCCTTCACAATAAGGCTGCAGCAGCCGCGTTCACGCTAATTCGTGTAAATTGCGTGATTGATTGCGTGTCGTGGCTGCGGGAGACAGTTCGCTGGAATCGATGTGCGTCGCGCCTCTTATTGCAGAGCAGACAGGCGCGTGCGTGTGTGCGTGCGTGATGGCGGTGTCTCCTTTCGTCACACACTTTCTCCGTCTGTCTCCGCGACACGCGCACGCGCACAGTGTGAGGTCTGCGTACGTTTGATTTCCAGGTGAAACTTTGCTGCAGCATCGTTTTGTTGTTTGAAGGTTTGAACTTTAATTCTCTGGCTTTTAAACAGAAATAGACAGAAGTGCATTTTATTGCTTTGTGCTGAATTTAATGCAGCATTTTCTGCTTTATGCATCAGTTTATAGTGTAAATGTCTTTGTTTCTACTCCTATAAAGGAAATAATAAGGTGAAGATTCTAAATATAATTATTATAGAAGAATAAAGTAACCAGGAAATAATCAGAGAATTTATTTTCTAATTAAAAATGGCTCTAATCCGTTAATTGATGATTAAAATATCTGTCATTTAATGTAATAGTTGGTGACTAATCAATAATCGTTAATCACCTTCAGGCTTACTCAATATTATCTGTGCTGAGTCAACACAGGATCTACTCTGATTTTTCAAAATAAAAGCCCTCATATCATGTTTTTTCTGTTGGGCCTCCTGTAAAATAACGAGCTGCACGTCCTCAGAAGCTGCTGCTTCTCAGGTTCCATATTCTGTTTCATCCTCGCTAACATCTGTGTGTGTGTGTGTGTGTGTGTGTGTGTGTGTGTGTGTGTGTGTGTGTGTGTGTGTGTGTGTGTGTGTGTGTGTGTGTGTGTGAGATCACATCTCCCGTGCTGCAGGTTGCATAACAACCTTTCAGGGATGCTGCATGTTGGCTGAATTAGTTGATGTGTGTGTGTGTGTGTGTGTGTGTGTGTGTGTGTGTGTGTAGAGTGTGTGTGTGTGTGTGTGTGTGTGTGTAGAGTGTGTGTGTGTGTGTGTGTGTGTGTGTGTGTGTGTGTATTTTCAGCTTCTCTAATCATCTCATTAATTTCTAGCAGCAGTGTTTATTTCCTCTGTGAATCTGCAGCTTTTATAAATAATAAATAATTAATTAATAATAATTATTATAATAATAATAATTATTATAGTAGCATCAGTTTCTCTGTTTATTTCAGCTTTTATTTCCTCTCAGTTGATCCTGACTCTGTGTTTTTCTCCTTGGTGGTTTTTGTAGTTTTTTGTAGTTTTTGTAGTTTTTGTAGTTTTTGTAGTTTTTGTAGTTTTTTATAGTTTTTGTAGTTTTTGTGGTTATTGTAGTTTTTGTGGTTATTGTAGTTTTTGTAGTTTTTGTAGTTTTTGTGGTTATTGTAGTTTTCTCTGTTATTCTAGATTTCATCAGCATCAACAGATCGATTCCTTTCCCTCTAACGACGTCTGAACTAAACTCAAATCTATGAATCGATTCTCAAAACATTTTACTTTTATCCAAACATCATCGGTTTATTGTTATAAAAGAATAAAAACCAGGAAATAACCAGAGAAGAGAAGCTGCAACCAGAGAATTTACACATTTATCTGATGAATAAATGACTCTAATCTATTAATTAATGATCAGAACAGTTAGAAACTGATCAATTAATCAACTAATCAGTAACTAGTTTGGACTAAATAAACTAGAAGTTGATGATGAGTCATTGATTAATTGATTAATCGATTAGTCGCTAATGTTTTTAATGTAATTAATCATCAATCAATAGTTGTAAATTAATGTAATAGATGGAGACTGATTGATTAAAGTTTCTACTTAAAAATGACACAAATCAATGAATCATATATGAATATAATTATATGAAAATAGTTGGTGATTAAACTAATCGTGGAGGATCTAATGATGCTTTACTAATTGATTACTCGACTATTTCTGATATAAAACAGTGAATCGTCGTTTCTTCCTCTGCAGCCTGAGCTGTTTTTAGACATTTGTTTTTTATCTTTTTAATAATTAAGAGTCGACTCAGACGACCGAGTGTTTACGGACAGAATCTCCACATCACACCACGATTAACGAGGTTAACGAGCTTTAACGAGCTTTAACGAGGTTAACGAGGTTTAAACCAAACTGAAGCCGTTTAAATCCCAAAGTGTCTGAATTATAATTAATATTTATATTCACAGAGAGACAGTGGGTCAGTAAAGACTCTATTCTAGTCCATTCAATGCCCTGTGTGTGTGTGTGTGTGTGTGTGTGTGTGTGTGTGTGTGTGTGTGTGTGTGTGTGTGTGTGTGTGTGTGTGTGTGTAACATTAGACAGCCAAACTGCAAAATGGAAAATTCCAGTGATTCCCCTGCTGCCAGTCAAACTGACGGTGTGTGTTTGTGTGTATGTGCACGTGTGTGTGTTTTTGGAGTTGAAACTATATCTGTCTCATTTATAAAGGGAGGTCCCCATAGCGTAGGTATTTGTCGTATGACCCCACAGGGTCAGATAAACAAGAGTGTGTGTGTGTGTGTGTGCGGTGTGTGTGTGTGTGTGGTTGGAGTTTAAACTATGTCTGTGTCTCATTTAGAATGGGAGGTCCCCATAATGTAGGTACTTGACATAGGACCCCACAGGGTCAGATAAACCTGAATGTGTGTGAATAAAATCTTGATTTTTTTTTTTTTATATTTTTTTACTAATGTACATTTTTTTCTCTAAATACAATAATAAAGAAGAAGAAAATAGGAAATAAAAAGAAATATTTTATATATTTTTAGGAAATTTATTCTCTTTGATCTTTTTTTCATCTTAAATAGTTTATTTTTAAAATATCAAATTAAAAAAATTATAATAAAAATGTTTTTTTTACACCATGAAATTCTGTTTTAAAAATTAATGATTGAAATATTTATAGCTGGAAACTAATCGATTAATCAACTAATCGTTGTAGATTTATTAGATCTTCATTGATTAGTTGATTAATCGATTAGTTTCCAGCTACTATCACATTAATCAACAATTATTTTGTTAATCGATCAATGGTTCTGAGTAACGATTATTAAAAATATAAGCAGCAAATATAAAGTAAAGTTTATTTTTTGCCTTTTTTAAACTAATGAACTAATCAATTAACTAATCGTTGAGGATCTAATCATACTTTTATATTTTATCACTTATTTTTTTGTCTTTTTTGATTAAATCTCCTTAAAAACCAACTCTGATCCAGGACGTATCATTATTATTATTATTATTATTAATAATAATAATATTATTAATATTATTATTATTATTAATATTATTATTATTATTAATATTATTATTATTATTAATATTATTATTATTATCATTATTATCATTATTATTAATATGATTAATATTATAATTATCATTATAATTATTATGATTATTATTATTTATGTGTATTATGATTATTATTTCTGTGTATTATAATTATTATTTCTGGTTATTATAATTATTATTTCTGTGTATTATTATTATTATTATTATTTCTGTGTATTCTTATTATTATTTCTGTGTATTATAATTATTATTTCTGTGTATTATAATTATTATTTCTGTGTATTATAATTATTATTTCTGGTTATTATAATTATTATTTCTGTGTATTATTATTATTATTATTATTTCTGTGTATTCTTATTATTATTTCTGTGTATTATAATTATTATTTCTGTGTATTATAATTATTATTTCTGTGTATTATAATTATTATTTCTGTGTATTATAATTATTATTTCTGTGTATTATAATTATTATTTCTGGTTATTATAATTATTATTTCTGTGTATTATAATTATTATTTCTGTGTATTATAATTATTATTTCTGTGTATTATAATTATTATTTCTGGTTATTATAATTATTATTTCTGTGTATTATAATTCTTATTTCTGGTTATTGCAGCCCCTTTGATCTCATCAGTTTGATGCTCCTTTCTGTCTTTTCTCTGACGCTGCTGCTGTTTTTTCCTCCCCATGAATCTGATCCTCCTGTGAACTTCAGACACAAATTCCTGCGTCTAATTTGAGAAGTGACACACTTTCTCCCGGCTCCGTCTCTGATTTCCATCGACTGACTTCACCGTCGTCTGGACGGAAAAAAACACCTTAAAACAAAGAGAATTTCACTAATTCACTGAATTTACTGGCAGGTTGTAGCATCAATAACTGATGATTGATCAATAATCAAAATAGTTGTTGCAGCCCTGAAATTAGTTTTAATTCATTAAATGTGGATCAGTGTTTCATCAAAGATGAAGATTCAACCTAAAATGTCTTTTTTTGTCCAAAGATCATCAGTTTATTATTATAGAGACTAAAGAAACCAGGAAATAATCAGAGAAGAGAAGCTGGAACCAGAGAATTTACACATTTACTGATTAATCAATGACTCTGATCCATTAATTGATTATCAGAATAGTTGCTGATTAATGTGATTAACCCTTCCCCTGGTCCAGGGCGTTCCTCAGGGTTCAATGCTCGGTCCTCTCCTGTTTATTTTATTATGTTTATTATATATAAGAGAAGCTGAACCAGAGAATTTAGACACTTTCTACTAAATAAATGACTCAACTCTATTAATCAGTTATCAGAATAGTTGCTGATTAATGTGATAGTTGGAAACTAATCAACTAATCAGTGAGTTTCCATCAACTCGTTAGGATGATTGCTGATGATTAGTTGATTAATTGATTAGTTGCCAATTATAATATTTTTAGTTTGATCCTTTTGAGCGTTGAAACAGCGACTTGCTGTAATTAGCATGGAGCTAACACCGATTAGCATGGAGCTAACACCGATTAGCATGTAGCTAACATGCTTTTATTTATTTATTTATTGATTAATACATTTTTTTGGAGCCACCAGAGACCAGGTCTGGTCTGAGTTGATCTGCCACCTGTCGTCAGGTCAGAGGTTCCTGTTTATGTTTAGCGATGTATGGTTGCCATGGCGACGGGATTAGCTCGGCGGTAAGGGATAGTGTGTGTGTGTGTGTGTGTGTGTGTGTGTGTGTGTGTGTGTGTGTGTGTGTGTTGATTCTATTTCTGAACACACTCCCTCTCTATTTGTATAGAATCTATTTCTGTGATGTCACCATGTCCCTCACAAACTGCCTTATTATTATTATTATTATTACAATTATTATTATTATTATTATTATTATCACTATTATTATTATTTAATTATTATTATTTAATTATTATTTAATTATTATTATTATTATTATTTAATTATTATTACTATTATTATCACTATTATTATTGTCACTATTATTATTATTATTATTTAATTATTATTATTATCACTATTATTATTATTATTTAATTATTATTATAATAATAATCAGTGAACATCATTGAACATGAAGTTTTATGTTTTTAAATTAACAAAACCACAAAACTGCTGCTGATTAATATAGATTTAGAGTTGATTAAACAATTAGTCATCAACTATTTAATAATCTATTAATATATTAAAATTTGATTAAAATATTATTTAAATTAAATTTTTATTAAATGTTAAAAATGTAAAAATGATGCATAAACATTTAAAAATATATAATAATATATTTAAAAACACAAAAATTACTAAAAATATACAAAAAAAATACTAAAACCACAAAAATAAAATATAAAAATATATAAAAATATATTTTTTTTTAAATTTAAATTACAAACAACAATTTTTTTAAATATAAAAAAAACCCAAAAATAATTCATTTGAATAGTATCGTCAGTAACTTTTATTTAGGAATAAATAAAAACATCATTGACATCATTAATAGTCATTGATTCATCAGTAAATGTCTCATTTCTCTGGTATAATAATAAAGTGATGACAGAAACAGACGTTTTAGGTCAAACATGTTTGACAGCGTTTTATCAATAATCAATAATCGTATAAATGGCGTCGTGTAGCAGCATCTTTGCTGCTGCAGTTATTTGTTCCAGAGGCAGCAGCTGCTTTTAATCCGCTGGTATTTACTCGGCTTTTTCCTCCATTTCTTTTTATATCCTGTTACACCTGCTTCACTTCTGTTGCTGAGGAGAAACTTTCTCTCCTTCACTGGTTTTAATTTAACCGTTTATTACTTTATTTACTTTATTAACGTCCAGCTCCTTTATAAAAATAATCACAGGATTTGATCTAGAAATAAACAAAACACAGATGATTGATAATTATCATAAATAAACTAATGAAGTCATTTTAGTGTTTTAATAACCACAACTACCTTTTATTCTATTTATTTATTATCTGAATTATTGAACAGTAATAATAAACTGTAATTAACCTAATTAACAAACTACTAATGATTAATCAACTTCACAGCTCTACTCATCACATCTTACAAAGTTTGGGATTTATTTTGAAATTCACTCAAATCAATTAAAATAAATAGAAATAAGATCAATAATCTAATTAATATTGGATTCATTTTCCATCTGATTTCATGTTTTCAGTGAACGATTTCTGTTCTCCTCAGTACTCAGATTACTCTCTGTCTACAGACCTGAGGGGAAGCCCCGCCCCCTCCCGACCAGACAGGAAGCCCCGCCCCCTCCCGACCAGACAGGAAGCCCCGCCCCTTCTGACCAGACAGGAAGTCTCCTCCTCCTCGTCGTCATGCAGGCGTCGGTGCTCCTCCTCCTCGCCTCCTCCCCCTCCCTGCTCCTCCTGTCCCTCCTGGCCCGCCCCCCCCTGCTCCTCCCAGGGCGATGACCTGGTGGTCCAGACCCGGTCGGGCCGGGTCCGGGGGATCAGGCTGGCGGTCCCGGGCCGTAGCTACGTGACGGCGTTCCTGGGCGTGCCGTTCGCCGAGCCGCCGGTGGGGAAACGCCGCTTCCGCCACGCCGAGCCCAAGTACCCGTGGACGGGCGTGTACGAGGCCGACGCCTACCCCAAACGCCTGCTACCAGTTCGTAGACACCACCTTCCCCGGATTCCAGGGCAGCGAAATGTGGAACCCCAACAGGGACATGAGCGAGGACTGCCTGTACCTCAACGTGTGGGTCCCCGGCCTCGCCGAGGCCCCACAACCTCACCGTGATGGTCTGGATCTATGGAGGAGGTAAAAATAAATAAATAAATAAACAACTAGAGGGCTGGTTCTGGGTTCTGGGGCTGTCGGGGTTTGGTGCGTGGGAATCAAGCGGTGACTTCATCGCCATGGTAACCGCCATGTGGGCTAAGGGATGCCTGCAGGGCCTTCGTTCAATCTCAAAAAGTTTGGTGAGTGTTTGACATTTAGATCCAAAGTTATTAAGGGAAACCCATGAGCCAATCAGCTTTGAGGAGGCGGGGCCCCAATATCATGGAATTGATTTGATTGGTCGTCCACATGATGTCACCAAGTTATATGGTTGTAAAAGCTTTAGATACAAAGTTATTGATGAAAACTGATGAGCCAATCAGCTTCCAGCCTGACATGGTGACCAGCTGAGCTGTTACCATGGTGACTAACCACTCTGTGCTCTGATGACATCACTAACTGACAAAATCTGATCACAGAAAGTCTTAAAATGCTGAAACACACCGCGAACAATCAGTTCATAAATCAAAAAAATCGTAAAAGATGGAGGTGAAATGATGATATTTTCTGAGAGCTGGGGTTCTCCTGGTCAGGATGATAGAATTATGTCTGTAGCTTGAAAATTGTGAACATGAAAGCAGGTTAGAAAGTATGAAGATTTTAAAAATCCTCGATTTCCAAATTCAAATTTAATATGTGAGTGAATGGGAGCACAAGCTGCACCTAGAACTTCGTAGCATTAAAAAAATATCCAACCAATCAGGACCTGACTTTTGGCTTGTTACTAAGCAACAAACACATCAGGGAGCTCTGTGATTGGTGGATCTCTAAATAAACATCAATTATTATATATATAATAAAATAAGTGAATAAATAAAATAAATTATAGGATGTGAACAGCGGTTCTTCTTGTTCTATCTGTGGTTTCTCCATGGTTCTACAGCGGTTCTTCTTCTCTGGACGTGTATGACGGTCGTATCTGGCCCACAGCGAGACCGTCATCGTGGTCTCCATGAACTACAGGATCGGGGCCCTTCGGGTTCCCTGGCCCTCCACGGGTCCTCAGAGGCTCCAGGTAACATGGGTCTGCTGGACCAGAGGATGGCGCTGCAGTGGGTCCAGGACAACATCCACTTCTTTGGAGGAAACCCCAAACAGGTCCAGAAACTCCACCTTCAAACCAGAGAGAGACTGGTTCTTTAGTTAGAGTCCTGTTCTGTGGGTTTATAACATTCTCTATATTTATATATTTTCTAGGTGACTATCTTTGGTGAGAGTGCCGGCGCGGGCGTCGGTGGCTTCCACCTCTTGTCTCCAGACAGCCGGCCCACCTTCACCAGAGCCATCCTGCAGAGCGGGCGTTCCCCAACTCCCCGTGGGCGTCGGTGAGTCCGGCGGAGGCTCGGCGGCGGGCCACGCTGCTGGGGAAACTGGTCGGCTGCAACGGGGGCAACGACAGCGAGCTGGTTGGACTGTCTGAGAGGAAAGAGTCCGCAGGAGCTGATCGATCAGGAGTGGCAGGTACCGATCAATAATCTGACCAATACGCTGCGGAGGGGGTGGGAGGAAAACTCAGCATGAACGTCTTTGGACTCCAGTAGAGCTGCAAACTACAGCCTGTTTCAGCCTCTCAGTCGTGTCCTGTTGGTTCTGGTTCTGGTCTGACCAGGTCCTAGCCGTGGTCGGCCCTGTTCCGGTTCTCCTTCGTCCCGGTGGTGGACGGCGTGGTCCTCCCTGACACCCCAGAGGCCATGATCAACTCAGGGAACTTCAAGGACCACCCAGATCCTGCTGGGCGTGAACCAGGACGAGGGGTCCTACTTCCTGCTGTACGGGGCCCCCGGGTTCAGCAAGGACAACAGAGCCTGATCTCCAGAGAGGACTTCCTGGAAGGGTCCGGGTCCACTGCAGTCCACTGCAGACCACCACAGACCACCTTAGATCACCACAGTCCACTGCAGACCACCACAGACTACCACTGTCCACCACAGTCCACTGCAGTCCACCTCAGACCACCACAGACCACCTCCTGGTCTAGAACTCACTGTCTCATTAATAATTCAATAATTTAATAATATAACATCAATATGATGAAAAGTGTCGATGTTAATGAAGTAATAAAGTTATGATTTAAACCAACACCTCCTCCTCTCTCTCTCCTCTCTCCTCTCCTCTCCTCCTCCTCTCCTCCTCCTCCTCTCCTCCTCCTCTCCTCCTCCCTCCTCTCCTCTCCTCTCCTCCTCCTCTCCTCCTCTCCTCTCCTCCTGTCCTCCTCCTCTCCTCCTCTATCCTCCTCTCCTCTCCTCCTCCTCCTCTCCTCCTCCTCTCCTCCTCTCCTCTCCTCCTCTCCTCCTGTCCTCCTCCTCTCCTCCTCCTATCCTCCTCCTCCTCTCCTCCTCCTCCTCTCCTCCTCCTCTCCTCCTCTCTCTCCTCCTCACCTCCTCCTCTCCTCCTCCTCCTCTCCTCTCCTCCTCCTCTCCTCCTCCTCCTCTCCTCCTCCTCTCCTCCTCCTCCTCCTCTCCTCCTCCTCTCCTCCTCTCCTCTCCTCCTGTCCTCTCCTCCTCTCCTCCTCCTATCCTCCTCCTCCTCCTCCTCCTCCTCCTCTCCTCCTCCTCCTCCTCCTCCTCTCCTCCTCTCCTCTCCTCCTCTCCTCTCCTCCTGTCCTCCTCCTCTCCTCCTCTCCTCCTCCTATCCTCCTCCTCTCCTCCTCTCCTCTCCTCTCCTCCTCTCCTCTCCTCCTCCTCTCCTCCTCCTCTCCTCCTCCTCCTCCTCCTCTCCTCCTATCCTCCTCCTCCTCCTCCTCCTCCTCCTCTCCTCCTCCTCTCCTCCTCCTCCTCTCCTCCTCCTCCTCTCCTCTCCCTCTCCTCTCCTCCTCCTCTCCTCCTGTCCTCCTCCTCTCCTCCTCTCCTCCTCCTATCCTCCTCCTCCTCTCCTCCTCCTCCTCCTCCTCTCCTCTCCTCCTCTCCCTCCTCCTCTCTCCTCCTCCTCTCCTCCTCTCCTCTCCTCCTCTCCTCCTGTCCTCCTCCTCTCCTCCTCTCCTCCTCCTATCCTCCTCCTCCTCTTCTCCTCCTCCTCTTCCTCTCCTCCTCCTCTCTTCCTCCTCCTCCTCCTCTCTTCCTCCTCCTCCTCCTCTCCTCCTGTCCTCCTCCTCTCCTCCTCTCCTTCTCCTATCCTCCTCCTCCTCCTCTTCTCCTCCTCCTCTTCCTCTCCTCCTCCTCCTCCTCTCCTCCTCCTCCTCCTCTCTTCCTCCTCCTCCTCCTCTCCTCCTCCTCCTCCTCTTCTCCTCCTCCTCTTCCTCTCCTCCTCCTCCTCCTCTCCTCCTCCTCCTCCTCTCTTCCTCCTCCTCCTCCTCTCTTCCTCCTCCTCCTCCTCTTCTCCTCCTCCTCCTCCTCTCCTCCTCCTCCTCCTCTCTTCCTCCTCCTCTTCCTCTCCTCCTCCTCTCCTCTCTCCTCTCCTCCTCCTCTCCTCCTCCTCTCCTCCTCTCCTCTCTCCTCTCCTCCTCCTCCTCCTCTCCTCTCTCCTCTCCTCCTCCTCTCTCCTCTCCTCCTCCTCCTCCTCTCCTCCTCCTCCCCCCCCCCCCCCCCCCCCCCCCCCCCCCCCCCACCTCCTGCAGGAGTAAAGCTGAGTGTCCCTCATGCTAATGACATAGGAGTGGAGGCGGTGGTTCTCCAATACACCGACTGGATGGATGAGAACAACGGTCTGAAGAACCGTGACGCCATGGACGACATCGTTGGCGACCACAAACGTCATCTGCCCTTTGACCCACTTCGCCCGGTCCTACGCCCAGAACCACGCCCTCAGACCTGGAGGGGGCGGGGCCGGGGGAGGGGCGGGGGGCGGGGCCAACAGCGGCTCACAGGGTTGGTTTATATATATATATATCATTAAATATTCATTTATTTAATTAGGTGAAGTAGTTTAAGGTGGATTTGTAGTTATTTGGGTAGTTATTGTGTATATTTCAGTAGTTAAAGGTATTTTATGTGTATATTTCAGTAGTTAGACGTAGTTTAAGGTGGATTTGTAGTTATTTGGGTATTTATGTATATATTTCAGTAGTTAAAGGTAGTTTATGTGTATATTTCATTGAGTTAAAGGTAGTTTATGTATATATTTCAGTAGTTAAAGGTAGTTTATGTATATATTTCACTAGTTAAAGGTAGTTTATGTATATATTTCAGTAGCTAGCCGTAGCCTAAGCCTGCTCCCGGGTCCAGGTGGCGTGTACCTGTACCTGTTCGACCATCGGGCCTCTAACCTGGCGTGGCCGGAGTGGATGGGCGTGATCCACGGCTACGAGATCGAGTTCGTGTTCGGTCTGCCGCTGGAGAAGAGGCTGAACTACACCCAGGAGGAGGAGAAGCTGAGTCAGAGGATGATGAGATACTGGGCCAACTTCGCCAGGACCGGGTGAGACCTCATGGACTCAACCATCAGCAGCAGAATGACCAATGATGATCATTGATTCTGGTTATAATTTATTAGCATTTAGTTTAGATAGTTTCATTGATTTAGTTTATTTTTATTTATTTTATTTATTTTATTTATTTTATTTATTTTATTTATTTTATTTATTTTTATGTATTTATTTTTATTTATTTTAGTTTATTTATTTATTTAGTTTATTTGTATTTATTTATTTTTATTTATTTTAGTTTATTTATTTTATTTATTTATTTTATTTTTATTTATTTATTTTAGTTTATTTATTTTCATTGATTGAGTTTATTTTTATTTTTTTATTTTTATTTATTTACTTGTATTTATTTTATTTTTATTAATTAATTTTATTTATTTGTATTTATTTTTATTTTTTTAGTTTATTTTTATTTATTTATTTTATTTTTATTTATTTATTTTTATTTTTTAGTTTATTTATTTTAGTTTATTTATTTATTTTATTTATTTATTTTATTTTTATTATTTATTTGTATTTATTTTATTTGTATTATTTATTTGTATTAATTTATTTTATTTTCGTATGTAATTACATCCAATAACCCACGGTGTTTCCACCGTTAACATCCTGGTGACAGTGGTTCTTGTTGCCGTCAGGAACCCCAACGTGAACCATGACAGTCTGGTGGAGAATAAGAAGCGTTGGCCTCTGTTCACCGTCAGCGAGCAGAAACACGCCGGACTCAACACCGACCCGCTCAAGATCCACAAGGGCCTGCGGAACCAGATGTGTGCCTTCTGGAACCGGTTCCTGCCCCGTCTGCTCAACATCACCGGTAATTCATGAGGCAGCAGGTGGAGATGCAGGAAGGTCCAGGTCCTAGACCTCCTGGTCCTGGTCCTGGTCCTGGTCCTGGTCCTGGGCCTGGTCCTGGGCCTGGTCCTGGTCCTGGTCCTGGGCCTGGTCCTGGTCCTCTCTGTGTGGAGGGTCATGTTGTCTCTGTGTCTGGTGGCCCACAGTATTATTTATTTATTGTTTGTTTGTTTGTTTGTTTGTAGATAACATCGACGAGGCGGAGCGGCAGTGGAAGGTGGAGTTCCATCGCTGGTCGTCCTACATGATGCACTGGAAGAGTCAGTTTGATCATTACAGCAAACAGGAACGCTGCACCGACCTCTGAACACACACTCTGCTGCTGCTCACACACACACACACACACTTATTTATGTTATTTATACTATTTATTTACGTGTTGTTTATTCCTGACTGTGTGTGTGTGTGTGTTTTATTTTGAAGGTATTTTTTCTGTCGACCACTGTTTCACCTTTATTTCTGCCTCAGTGAACCTTCATGTTAAATGTTGTTGATGTGCTGAAACATGTAGAACACACGCGTGTTCTATTACATGCTGTAGTTAATATGTAATAAGACTAAAAGACGCTGGTAAACAGGAAATATCTGAGGTTTTATTGAGATTTACACATTTATCACAAGTTAAATGTTTGATCTAAAATTAGAATAAAGTCAGAATTTATCACCTGATTAAATCACTAATCATCTCATCAATACATTAATTAATTAGCGTCTTAGTTTTATTACACATTAATTACGTCTCGTTACAGTTAATACGACGCGTTGTACAACATTTTCTAATCGTGCAGTTTAAATGTTTAAATATCAGAAAATGATGGAAACTCCTGAATGTGTGTGTGTGTGTGTGTGTGTGTGTGTGTGTGTGTGTGTGTGTGTGTGTGTGTGTGTGTGTGTGTGTGTGTGTGTGTGTGTGTGTGTGTGTGTGTGTGTCCTGTCATTTATCGTCTTCTCTTTCCTTCCTCTCCTCCTCCAGCGTCTGATTCACTCCCTCCATCCTCCTCCTCTTCCTCCTCTTTAATCTTCCTCTTGTCATCTTCACCTTTAATCAACCTCCACCTCCATCTATCCATCCCTCCATCATCCCTCCACCTCCTCCTTCATCTCTCCATCCTCCCTCCATCCTCCCTCCACCTCCTCCTTCATCCCTCCACCTCCTCCATCATCCCTCCACCTCCTCCTCTTCCCCCCTTCCTCCCTCCTTCCTCCCTCCTTCCTCCCTCCACCTCCTCCTCATCCCTCCACCTCCTCCTTCATCCCTCCATCCTCTTTGCTCTTCCTCCTTCCACCTCATCTAACTTTCCTCCATCCTTCCTTCGTTTCTCGTTAGTCTAATGGAGGTCGAGTAATTCACTCAGCAGCGTCGTGATGTGACAGGAACGCTGGCTCAGCCTCTGGCAACAGGATGGATGGAGGGATGGAGAAATGGAGGCGGAGGGAGAGAGAGAGAGAGAGAGGACATGAAGAGATGAAAAGGCAGAGACGCAGCATTACGTAACTCCTGTGTGTGTGTGTGTGTGTGTGTGTGTGTGTGTGTGTGTGTGTGTGTGTGTGTGTGTCAGATTATTTGGAGTTGTGTATTTCATTTATTCAGGGAGGTCCCCATAGTGTTGGTATTTAACAGATTTAACAGAGGACCCCACGGGGTACAATAGACAAGTATGTGTGTGTGTGTGTGTGTGTGTGTGTGTGTGTGTGTGTGTGTGTGTGTGTGTGTGTGTGTGTGTGTGTGTGTGTGTGTGTGTGTGAGAGAGAGACAGATCTTTATGGAGGTGGAATTATGTGTTTAATTTAAAAAGGGACAAGGGAGGTCCCCGTAGTGTTTGACAGAGGACCCCACAGAGTCAGATAAACGTGTGTGTGTGTGTGTGTGTGTGTGTGTGTGTGTGTGTGTGTGTGTGTGTGTGTGTGTGTGTGTGTGTGTGTGTAAATGTGCCAATTCTAGATAATTCTACTCAAAATTGAACTTCTTGAGATAATTTTCCTTCTCGACATCAACTCGAACCACAAACCATGAAGTAGTTTGACTCCTTCAGGTTTTATATGTGACACTGGATAATGTTGTATATACGTTATTTATTATTATTCATTATCTAATTAATTAGGTTCTGATCCTGAGTGTTTTTAGTTGTTATTGTTACTTTCACAGTAAATAATCTCCTTTCAACTGGATAATTAATGAGTTGAGTGTGTGTGTGTGTGTGTGTGTGTGTGTGTGTGTGTGTGTGTGTGTGTGTGTGTGTGTGTGTGTGTGTGTGTGTGTGTGTGTGTGTGTGTGTGTGTGTGTGTGTGTGTACCATCTGTCAAACCTCTGCTGCCATCTCCATGTTATTTGAACACTGGGAGTTGAAGCGTCTGTGTCAGCATGTGAAATCTCCTATTTACAGAGCGGAGTCGTGTAGTTTAGCTTTAAAAGAACTAAAAATATGAATAAAGGATTGTACCTGATGTCTATGAATACTCTCATCCACCCAGGTCCTCGTCATCTCTCTCTCAAGTTGAATCCTAGGAAACTGGACCTGTATTTGTTCAGGAAGGCGTTCTGTCTGTGATCCAGGAGGCTGTTATCAGGGTTAGTGATCGAGCTATTTAACCTAAAGTCCTGGTGTCACCATCGTTGGTGTCTTGTGAACAAAAGTCGATAGATGTCCATGAGGTTCTCAGTCGTCCAGGTCGCCTTGTTCTTGTGGAGGCAACTGGACTACTTAGCTTGTTTTAGGACATTCTACCCCTCAAGTGGTCCTGTGACCAGGTGTCGTGGTTTAAACTTCCTGGGAAAAGATCCAGAGACACCGTTGCAGATGTCCGTAGACCTCCACCTCTGTAGAGACGGTTTCTCTAAGTCTCTCCTCTCAAACCATTTGTCTTCCTTGTCCAAAACAAGGACGTTGGAGTTCTCGGTGTGACCTTTGCCCTTTAGATGTAGATGTCCAGCTGAGTCTGTACTGTGGTTGTTTGGTTTCATCCATGCAGAATCCTCTGGACGTGACTGAGTTTCTGGGTGTTCTGTCTTCAGGATGGACCAGACTCTGTCTTAGGGTCTGGTCTGGTTTAGAATGGACCTGGATGTTGTGTTTGTGGAAGATCCTCCTGAAAGACCCGCCACATCCAGGGTGATAGTTTTCTTTGATGATTTCAAAGAAGTGTTGATCCTTTTCCTTTAGATGGAATAGACTGTTGTTGTTTGTTTAAAGGTTGTTTATGTTCCTTCATCTATTAAGTTCTTGTGGTTTTTGGACCATGTGGTACCTTGTTCTTTGGGTGTACCAAGTCCTGACCCTTGACCCTGACCCTTACGTCTGCCGTTCCCATGACACCAACCAGTGAAACCAGGACTTTGGTGGTACTAACTCAACTCAGCCCCTGACTGTGGTCGGACTAGTGAGGACTAGTATGGACTAGTGAGGACTAGTATGGACTAGTATGGAATAGTGAGGACTAGTATGGACTAGTGAGGACTAGTATGGACTAGTATGGACTAGTATGGACTAGTGTGGACTAGTGAGGACAAGTATGGACTAGTGAGGACTAGTATGGACTAGTATGGACTAGTGAGGACTAGTATGGACTAGTGAGGACTAGTGAGGACTAGTATGGACTAGTGAGGACTAGTATGGACTAGTATGGACTAGTATGGACTAGTGAGGACTAGTGAGGACTAGTGAGGGCTAGTGAGGACTAGTATGGACCAGTATGGACCAGTATGGACCAGTATGGACTAGTATGGACCAGTGTGGACCAGTATGGACCAGTATGGACCAGTATGGACCAGTATGGACCAGTATGGACCAGTGCAGCCTCTTGGGTCTGAGGCCACTCGTGTTCCTGGACAAACACTCGTCCTTGTGTTGGTTCAGTTTGACAGAGGAAGGTTGAACCTGGTGTTTAAAATGAGGAAATGCATGTGTGACTGTGTGAGTGACAGCTCCTCTCATCCAATGAGAGACCCCGCTTTCAGCCCCTCCCCCTCCCAGAGCCTCATGCATGTCCTGACCTTTAACCTGAACTTGGACTGTTATTTTCTGTAAAAATTTGTACTTTTGAACAAAAACCACTATTATCAAAGTGAGTGATATATCTCTAATGTTAAGGTTTGATGTTAGCAATAAACACATCAGTAAAGGAATATATTTGATATTTAAATATAACGTGTGATAAAACAACGATGACGGAGAGAGGTTTGTGTTTGAAAAGCAATATTATTATCATTGAGTATTAACTGAAGACGAGTGCCATAAATCTTCTTCTGTTTCCTGTCTGTGTTGTGGTTTGACTCCTCGGCCTCATCGTTGTTTGTCCTGTCCGTGTTGAAGGCTTCCGTAGCTTCCAGTCTGTCTCTGTGTATCATGAATGCATCGGATAAAAGCTAAAAGCATCAGAAATAAAGAAACACCTGCTGCTTCTGTCCCTTCTGGCTGTTTATTGGGTCTCAGCATCATCAGCTTTATCACTGGAACCAAGAGATGGAACCAGAAGAAACGTTGACCTTTAACCTTTGTATTGTTTTGTTTATTACGTCTAAACTGGACATTTTATGAAAATAGAAAATAGAATATAATGTCTCAAACCTCTAATGTCAGAGGAAACAAAACCTTAATCAAGACAATAATTTAAATTAAGGGGTCAAAGGTCAAATTTTTAATTTTTTTGTGACCAATTTTCTATTTTCCATTAAAAACCAGACTGATAAATAAAAAGAATTTAAAAAAATAATACAAATTAAAATAATATATATAAAAATTAATAATATTAATATAAATAAAAAATTAATTCTATTAGTAATAGTAATGATGTTAATAATAAAATAAAAAAGGGGGAAAACAGTAATACAGAGAATAAAAAGCTATTTATATTTTATATAACATCAGTTATTTATTTACAGGTAAGGATTTAACAGTAAAAGTGATTTAATAAAGTGAAGGAGTCATATTAAATAGGTTTATTCAGGTGTTTTGCTGTGGTTTGGAATAAACTGATCCAGTTCCTCTAATGAAATATTTAAATCCTCAGAATAAACCTGTAAAACATCTAAACTGAATATTATTTAAATTAATCTCTTTATTTATGAAGGTTTCTGCTGCCACCTGCTGCTGTTTCTTTATAAATCTGATGAACCATTTAATCAGGTTTTCTTCCAACATTAAATCCCCCAAATCAAGCCAAACTAATGAATTATCTGCTATAAGATGAGAATAAGAAAATTAAAGATAATTCTACTGAATATTGGACTTATTTTACCAAATTCAAGATATTTTCACTTGTTATTATAGCAGCACAAGACACTGAATTCTAAAGTGTATTAATTTATAACTAGAGCTGCAATGATTAGTTGTCAACTATCACATTCTCATAAGTATTTTATTATTATTATTATTATTATTACAAAACACTGTTTTATCTCGCATATCTCCTGTTTCGGACGTGTAATTCCGTGTTTCACCTGAACGGTAGTGAACCGGAGGTGGGGGCGCTGTGGAGCAGTTAAAGGTTTTCAGGGAAACTGATGCTCACAGGAGATAAAACACCGTTTTTTGTGAATAATGCGCAATATTGAAGGAAGCGAACGATACGTCAGATAAAAATCTTTGATTTAATGAAAGAAGTGTTTATTTATGATTTGTACGTTTGGGGAAACGTAGGAGGTAAATGTAGGGCGCCTCCTCCCGGTCTTTGTGGGACGGGTCCAGACTGCTTAGCCTGAAGCTAACGGTTAACCGCTGGGTGGCGCGTCAACGACGCCGCCATCTTGGGTGGGGCAACAAGCGACCGTAAACCTATCGTTATAGGAGGGAAACTAATAGATTATATGTTTTAATATATGATGAAGAATGATTCGACTTAATGAAACAGTCGGTAACTATAGCTGTTATACTGCGTTTGATCCATAAAACGTATAGAGGGCTATGTGCTGACGTCCCTCGGCGGCGGCCATATTGAGAAGGTCCAGTTCCAGTTAAAGTGATTGATGTGCAAACAAAAATACTCAGAATTCACTTAAACTCTAACCGATCTCCAAACTGTTTAGTTTGTTTTAGTGTATTAAACATGATACAGGATGATTAATTAAATCATCCTGTATCATGTAATTAAATTAATGATCAATATTTAAACGTTGCAATAAACGTTGCAATAAATTCTAATAAATTAAATACAGGTATTTATTTATTTTATATCATGTCAGTCCTTTATATAAATTATCTTGCATTCTTTCATTGTGGAATTAGAGAAAAAGCTGCTCTAAGGCAGCGAGCGGCCCGACACAAGATGGCGGCCGCGCTGACGCATCCGTCCAACTGACAACAGCGGCGAAGGCGGCGTCTCGCTAACAGGAAGACTTTTATTTTGAAAGCTGCGACCGGAAGTGGCGCGGATCTCTTAGAAAGTCCAAAATCCGACTTGAAACTTCGACGTGAAAATTCCTAAAAAAAAAAAAAAAAAAAGTTGAATCTTTTGTTCGGAAAAGTTGGAGCGAGACTGAGAAGACGTCTGGTACGAATTTAGATTAAAATGAATAAATAAATCAAAGATAAACGCGGGAGTTGGAAGAAGTTTTACACTTTTCCATAAAGTCGCGATGGAAGAAGGAAAAGAAGCAGGAAGATAAAAGAGGAGGAGCCGCCATGTGGCAGCAATAAGCTGCTGAGACAAAGTGGTGAGTTCACTGCGTTTAATGCACCAAATAAATCACTTTACTGCATTTAATGCACGAAATAAATCACTTTACTGCATTTACTGGAGGACAAACACCAACACTAATGTCTGGAAATACTCAGCTGCGAGTAAAAGTCCTGAATTCAACATGTTTATTCAGTTAAGACTTAAAGTTTCCTAAAGAAAACAGCAATATTCATATTTATGAAGCTAAAAACCTTCAGAAACTGAACCAAAACCATCGGTAGTTTGTCAATTAATCGATTATTAACTAGTTGTTGCAGCTCTGGGCTCTTTATTTTCTTTATATTTACTTTAAATAGAAAAGTTTATTCTTAAATGATTTAAAGGGAAACTGATGTTAAATGTGGCAGCATTTGGTTTAAATTCAGAAATAAAATGATGAATTAACATCATGTCACTGGAACATTTATCAGTAAATGTTTGGAATTAAATTTCACTTTTATTGTTGAAAAACAGAAATAAGATGAATCTTTTTGTTTTTGTAGTAATTTAAGTTGATAAACTCTCATCGGTCTTATCAGCTGATCAAATATGAACATAACTTCAGCTGCAATGATCAATCGATTAGTTTCCAACTATCACGTTAATCAATAACTGTTTTAATAATCGATTAATAGATTTGAGTTTAGAAACAGAAAAGAACATCTAAAACTGAAAATTAGTACATTAGATTTTATTCACACACACAACTCATTCTCATTGATCTGACATTGTGGGGTCCTATGTCAAATACCTGCCTTACGGGGACCTGCCTTCATAAACCAGTCACACATGAATCTTTAGCTTTGGATTCACATTTTACACCATTTAATGAACCAAACTACTAACGGGTTCAATAATCTGTAGCTTTATCAGGATAGGCGTTAGCTCACGTCGCTAAATCCCGTCGTCGTTTGGGCTGATTCTGATTGGCTGGTTGCAGATGGAGGGAGAGAAGGAGCGGCAGGAGGAGGAGAAGGAGAGCAACGAGGCGGAGGACGAGACGAGGAGCGACGAGGAGGAGCAGGAGGAGGAGGAGCAGGAGGAGGAGGAGCAGGAGGACTCTGAGGGCGCGGCGCTAGTCTGGCAGGAAGGCTACGGCGAGGACAACCTGGGCCTTCCCATCATGCACTGGGAGGCTCTGAGCCTGAGAATCGCTGAGCTGGAGAAACAGGAGGAGGAGAAGAAGGAGAAGAGGGCAAAGGTCAGAGAGAAGGAGAATTAACACCACACAGACATCAGAACATGAATGAATCACCTCCTAAAGGAGAATTTCACTGGTTTTCAGCCTATTTTCACACCTTCTAGTGTCTATTAGTGATCGCAGCATAACGGCTGTGTCTTTGTGATGTCAGAGAGGACGAGGAGGAGGAGGAGGAGGACGAGGAGGAGGAAGAGGAGGAGGAGTTTCTCTGGAACGAGGTCGAGCTGCTGTCGGTTGGTCGGTGGAACGAGGACGAAGATCAGGAAACAGCTGGGAGGAGGAGGAGGAGGAGGAGGAGGAGGAGGAGGCCTGTAACAGTCACATGATGTCACTCACCTCCAGGTACACACACACACACACTAACACACACACACACACACTAACACACACACTCACACACTAACACACACACACACACACACACACTCACACACTAACACACACACACACACACACTCACACACACTCACACACACTAACACACACTCACACACACACTCACACACACACACTATTACTCATGTGTTGTGTCATCTGTGTGTTCATCGTTCACACCCAGACGTTACTTTAGGAGGTTTTTACTTTATTAAATTCAGTTTTAACAACAAGGTTGAACCTGATTTGGTGAAATTAAAAACAGAAACATCTGTTTGTGCAGATCCAACACTTTGATATTTACAGGGAGGAAGGGTCAGGAAGATTTAGAATCTAATTAATCTAATTTAATCTAATTACTTGGGTGGTGTTGCCAGGCCAACTCTGTTGTAGAGCATTAAACAAAGCACTGGAACACAGTTGGCCTGGCAAAGCCCAGAGGTTTGAGAAAACCCCAACAATATATACATCAAACCGAGCGGCTCGGCCGGGAGTCGTGTGATGTGACTTTTGGCGGTGATTCCCGTTACCGTGGCAACACAGTCGCCATTTTAGTGCTATGTATTTGCCCCATTCATTCTGGATGGGAGGAGCCTCTAGAAGCTAGAGTGATGATGTCATCGTTGGAGTGGAGCAGAAAAATTTGATTTGTGGTCATGTCATCAACATCAGAGCAGTAGAGCAGTTAGTCACCATGGCAACGCCCCGGCAACAACTCATGTCAGGCTGACAGCTAATTGGCTCATGGTGTCAGGCTGACAGCTGATTGGCTCATGGTGTCAGGCTGACAGCTGATTGGCTCATAGTTTTTCATCAGTACCTTTGTATCTAAAGCTCCTACAACCATAGAACTTGATGTGGAGACCAATCAAATCACTTCCATGATATTGGAGCCCCGCCTCCTGAAAGCTGATTGGCTCATTCTCCTTAATAACACAAACATTTGCACACATACACAAACATCTATGCTATGGGGGAAAGAAGATCCTGAACAACTATATATTCTACTATTACTACAACTTTCCTACTGAAGGATAAATCCATATTTGTAACGTTTCCACATGTTTTGATGCTGTAAATCCAGCGTTTTTTTATTTTTCCTCCAGACTCCAGACTCAGATGAATCTGCAGCTCTGCTTCATCAACAACAGTGAAAGTGAAGAAGAGGAGGAGGAAAAAGAGAAAGAAAACAGCAACTCACGGGTAGAAAGAACAGCATTTATATAGATGTTAATAGAAGGAAATGCTGCTTATTTCTAGATGAATAAACACGTCTACATCACTGGTGTTAAGATGTAAATACATTCTGTGACTGAAACTCATCAAAGTGATGAAAATATTGGGTCTGACATAGAAAAAAAGAAGATCCGTTCATGATGATGTAAAAAAATGTCCATAAATCCTGTTTAAGCTCTAATCCTGTCTCCTGGTCCAGAGGTCAGTCCTCCAGACTCAGAAGAATCTTCAACCTGCAGCAAAACCTGAGAAACCAAAGTCCAGAGGATTCAGAAACACCCTGAGAAACCTGAGAGATCGACTGAGGACGGACACGAAACCACTGGTGAGACCAAGATAATGAGAGTAAAAATAACACCCTAATATACACAGAACGACACCTTAATATACACAGAATAACACCCTAATATACACAGAACGACACCTTAATATACACAGAATAACACCTTAATATACACAGAACGACACCTTAATATACACAGAATGACACCTTAATATACACAGAACGACACCCTAATATACACGGAACAACACCCTAATATACACGGAACGACACCTTAATATACACAGAACGACACCTTAATATACACAGAACGACACCCTAATATACACGGAACGACACCTTAATATACACAGAACGACACCCTAATATACACGGAACAACACCCTAATATACACGGAACAACACCCTAATATACACAGAATGACACCTTAATATACACGGAACGACACCTTAATATACACAGAACGACACCCTAATATACACGGAACAACACCCTAATATACACGGAACGACACCTTAATATACACGGAACAACACCCTAATATACACGGAACGACACCTTAATATACACAGAACGACACCCTAATATACACGGAACGACACCTTAATATACACAGAACGACACCCTAATATACACAGAACGACACCCTAATATACACGGAACAACACCCTAATATACACGGAACGACACCTTAATATACACAGAACGACACCTTAATATACACGGAACGACACCCTAATATACACGGAACGACACCTTAATATACACAGAACGACACCTTAATATACACAGAACGACACCTTAATATACACAGAACGACACCTTAATATACACAGAACGACACATTAATATACACGGAACGACACCTTAATATACACGGAACGACACCCTAATATACACGGAACGACACCCTAATATACACGGAACGACACCTTAATATACACAGAATGACACCTTAATATACACGGAACGACACCTTAATATACACAGAACGACACCTTAATATACACAGAACGACACCCTAATATACACGGAACGACACCTTAATATACACAGAATGACACCTTAATATACACAGAATGACACCTTAATATACACGGAACGACACCCTAATATACACAGAATGACACCTTAATATACACGGAACGACACCTTAATATACACAGAACGACACCTTAATATACACGGAACGACACCCTAATATACACGGAACGACACCTTAATATACACAGAATGACACCTTAATATACACAGAATGACACCTTAATATACACAGAATGACACCTTAATATACACGGAACGACACCCTAATATACACGGAACGACACCTTAATATACACAGAATGACACCTTAATATACACAGAATGACACCTTAATATACACAGAATGACACCTTAATATACACAGAATGACACCTTAATATACACAGAACGACACCTTAATATACACGGAACGACACCTTAATATACACAGAATGACACCTTAATATACACAGAATGACACCTTAATATACACAGAATGACACCTTAATATACACAGAATGACACCCTAATATACACAGAATAACACCCTAATATACACAGAACGACACCTTAATATACACAGAACGACACCTTAATATAACTATAACTAACTATAACACCTCCTCCTCTTTCTCCTGCTCCTCCTGTTTCTCCTGCTCCTCCTCCTGCTCCTCCTCCAGACTCCAGTCCAGGACCAGGTTCTGGTCCAGAGGAAACATCTGGATGTCATTGATCTCCAGAACTTTAGTGTGAAGGAGCTGAAGGAGCTGATGACATCACTAGGACAGAGAATACAAGGTGCTGCAACACACACACACACACACACACACACACACACACACTGTGGTAACCACCACATGACTAAATACGCTGCAGGGTGTTTGTGTTATTAAGGAGAATGAGCCAATCAGCTTTCAGGAGGCGGGGCTCCAATATCATGGAAGTGATTTGATTGGTCTCCACATCAAGTTCTATGGTTGTAGGAGCTTTAGATACAAAGTTACTGATGAAAAACCAAGAGCCAATCAGCTTTCAGCCTGACACCATGAGCCAATCAGCTGTCAGCCTGACACCATGAGCCAATCAGCTGTCAGCCTGACATGAGGTGTTGCTGGGGCGTTGCCATGGTGACTAACTGCCCTACTTCATGTTTTTCTTTTTATTTTCTTAGTTTTTTTTTATTTTCTTAGTTTTTTATTTATAATTTTTACCGTTTCTTTCAGATTTCTGCATTTTTTTCATGATTTTTTTTTAGTTTCCTGTATTTTTTTAACAGTTTGTTGTTTGTTTTTTGAATCATTTATTTATTTGTTTGTTTTTACTTCCTGTTGTTCAGACCTGAGCTCGGAGCTGGTTGGTCGGCTGCAGGTCCGTGATCAGCTGAGGACGGAGCAGGACGCCATGCTGCTGGAGGTGCAGGACCTGACGTCTCTGTGATGTCACAGGGACGCGGCTGTGATGTCACAGGGACGCGGCTGTGATGTCACAGGGACGCGGCTGTGATGTCACAGGGACGCGGCTGTGATGTCACAAACTCACAAACATTTGTTACGGCCAGAGATCGCCGTGGCGACAGAGACGATCACAGTGTCGACGTCTGTCTTTTCATGTCTATAAGGGAATTGTAGTTTTTAAGGGAATTGTAGTTTTTAAGGGAATTGTAGTTCTTATGGGAATTGTAGTTTTTCAGCAGCAGCAGGCGTCGCTGACGTCTGACGGTACCAGAAACCAGCTTCCTGTTTGTCTGTTTTGTTGTTTTTTGTTTGTTTTTTGTTGTTGTTGTTTTCAGTTTCCAGACCAGCGGTCAGCTGTTCAACATGAAGACAAAGATAAAATGTTGTTGTTGTTGTTGTTGTTGTTTTGCAGCCGTTTCCGTTGAATTCTCTTTGGGAGATTTTTATTTTTTATTTTTTATTTCCTGGACCAACTAAACGTGGTTGAATCATCAATGTTCATCAAACGTCTCAAACAGCAGGAAGTTGATTTAATGACTGTTTTACAGCTGGACCTGGATCATAAAGGGATTTCATATTAAAAGCTGCTAATTAATTCACTCACCACGAACCTTCAAACTAAATATTCTGGTTTTGACTCATTTAAAACGTTTCTATCGTGTAAAAGTCGTTTAAGTTCTTTCAGTTTATTGATGAAACGTTTCTTTATTTAAAGAAGAAACTAAAACGTTTTAAAAGGTTGAGAATCTGCTGATTTTCTACTTTATTTCACTGTTTTTCTGTTTCGTCTTTTTCATCTTTTGATGTTTTTTAACCGTTTTTGATGTTTTTCATCTCAAAGAAAGAAAAAAGAAAACCACAGAAACGTTTTAAAGACGTTTAACGTGGTTCTAAAATCATGTTCCACTCGATTTATCATCTCCAGAGTTTTTATTTGACTTTAGATGTAAAATCAACTGTTTTTACCTGATTTGTCTTATTGTTATAACAGAAAACATATCAAATATATTCATATTATTCATATTAATTATATTCTGATGAGATTATGATCATCTTAGAGTCTTAAAACTAATTCTACGCTGCAAAAAATGAAGTAAAAACAAAAATAGGTTAAAGATTAAAATGAAAAAATTGATTAATAGAAATTATAATTTTACAAAACAATCAAGAAAAAATAAGTTTAATTCTATTTAAAAAGGTTAAAGATTGAATTGAACAAAAATTAATTTTACAAGATAAATATTTATAATAAACGAATAAATAAATCAGATTAATTCGTCTTATTTAGTTTAAAGATTAAATTTTAAAATGTGATAAAAACAAAAGTCAATGTTTAATGTTTTTCAGCGTAACTTTCCTGTGTTTAAACACTAATGTTCAACTGAAATATTCAGATATTTGTTCATAAACATCCTGATTTTATTTGATTTTAACACAAATACTGAAGAAGAAGAAACGAGATGAAATAAAACAGGAAATGATGAAAGTTGTTGTTGGAATGTGAAGTTTAATCATTTTACCTGATGTCAAATAACATTAATATTATTAATTATTATTATTAAATAACTAATTGGTCTTTATATTTTCCTGCCAGTGATTTTATGGCTTTTATTTTGAAAATGTCCTTCCGTTCCAAACTGTCTTTACTTAAAATACATTTAGAATAAAAATAAACCTGAGTTTAATGGTTGAGGTTTAACAGGATTCATGAGTAAATGTTGATGTTTCACCAGGAAACATCAACATCTGAGCTTTATTTAGTCGAGTTGTTGAGTTTTGGTGGTTTTTACCCTCATTGTTTACAGTGAAATGACAGAATGTGCCTTTAAAATAATTAGCTGCATGCTAATTAGCTGCATGCTAATCAATTAATTAATAAAATGTCACTGAGTCAATGTCTTTGTGTTTTTATAGAAAAATAATTGATCCAACATTTTTATTACAACTGTCTTTAACAAAGGAGGAAAATTAACTTTTTATGATTATTTTTACTTTATTATTATTTATTTAATAATAAATTATAATTATTTGTTATTATTGTTTATTTGTTTTTACTGTTTTATTTCTAGATTTATTAAACAAAGTCTTTATTTGAGATGAAACTAAACATGTTTTACTGTAATATCATTAATATTGGGATGGATTCATGTGTGTGTGTGTGTGTGTGTGTGTGTGTGTGTGTTCATGTTTTTATGTCGCTGTGAGGACCAATACCTGATGAAAGTGGGACCATTCGTAGTTGTGAGGACATTCTGGTCCTGTTATAGTGTTAGAGTGTGTGTGTGTGTGTGTGTGTGTGTGTGTGTGTGTGTGTGTGTGTGTGTGTGTGTGTGTTCTCAGGTGATCAGCTGCTACTGAAAAACATCAACTCAGATCAACAGGTGACACACACACACACACACACACACACACAGAGAACTGGATGACTCAGGGGGAGGGGCCATCGTTGCCATGGAAACGGGTCCGACTGTTCAGAGCAGCAGAAACGGTGAAGCTGCAGTCGCTGAAGTGTCAGAGGTCGTCTCTTCTTGTTCTTTGACAACACTGTGAGGACTCTGGGATGTTTCTGATGTTTCCTGCTGGTTTTCCAGATTCTGCTGATCCTCCACATGTACCTGGCAGCAGGTGAGCAGCAGGTGAGCAGCAGGTGAGCAGCAGATTGCAGCGATGCAGGTATTTATGAGTCGCTGTAAAACTGATTTATTTATAACGTCCTCGCCTGTTTTTCTGAAACCTTTCTTGAAGATTCTGTGATTTTTCTCTGAAACTCGAAGCAGAAACATGAGAATCCTCATCAATGGTCTCATGAAACGTCAGTTTGAACCTTTTAAATAAAGTTTTTCATCGGGTCAAACATCCTGCAGCTTTTAGGGAATAAACTCATAATGTCTGTAGGAAAGTGAGTGAAACCTGAGATCTGCTGCAGTTTAACATGAAGAAACATTAGATTCTGATGATTTATCCTCTGAAAACCATGAAATCTATGATTTCAGGGATTTTAGTCTGTTTCTACTAAGAAACAAAGAGTTCACATCAGAAAGTTACAACTAAATAAAGAACTAAATAACTGACGAGGTGAATAACTGGGTAATAACTAAATAAATAACTAATTAACTAAGTAGATCAATCAGGACTCTGTTGTTGTGTCTTTTATCAGAATCCTGCTGCTGCTGTTTAATTAATTCAATAATTAACGAATCGTCTGAAGTCATGTGAACTTTGACCCAGAGAATAATTAGCTGTTAATTAGCTGCTGCAGGTGATTCTGTGAATGTTTGACCACGTTAATGAGATTTATTCAATAAAACATTAACGTCAGCTCATCGATGACCTGCAGCAGCGTTTCATTAAATCATATATATCATATATAACTATAACTATATGTAACTATATAATTATATAACTATATATAACTATATAACTATATATGTCTATATGTGTCTACGTGTTACTGGTTGACACATGGACCCTTATTTACTGAGCTGCTGGTTTAACCTGCATCAACACCTGCTGCAGCAACACGTACGGTTGTGATGTCATCATGATGTCATGTCGTCGCCCTGTTATAACATTAACCTGTTCACATCTAGGCCTAAATAACCTTAATGAATATGAATATAATGATAGATAAATGATAGATGATAGACAGATCTATCATCTATCATCTATCTATATAAATCGCCTGTTTATAATTTAGAACCAGAGAATTTTGACATTTTCTTCTTAAAATGACTCAAATCCATTGATCAACCATCAAATATTTGATGATTAACGTATTAGTTGCTAATTATTCATGTTATTGTTATTATTTTAGTAATGTTAAATGATTATTCTGATTATTTTTCACACTAAAATGTTCAGAAACTGGAATAAAGAGTCACTTTATTCTTTAATGGGACATTAGTGACATCACAACCTTACACCTCCATTTTATTAAGATGATAAACTACTTTACACATCGGTACTTCATGTTTATGTGTGTTGTGAGGACCTGTCTTCATAAGTCACATCAACCTGACGATGTCCTCATAAGTAACATTAAAGTCATGTTTTAACAAACTTCCTGGAATCATGGCATGGAAACACTTTGATCCCAGACCTCCAGCACTTCAGGAAAGACACGTCCCCATTTTCACATTTGTGTCCTAGGTCCTGACGTGTCCTGTAAACACGTATGTGTGTAAATAAAGCAGCTTAGTTTTGCTACTGTACCTGTGTAGTGCTGAAAAAGGAGCTGACATTAGTTTAACTCCAGAGTTTCACTGTGAATCAAAGGACAGTTTAAAGTTGAATAAAGTCACAACTAGAATGTTCACAAACTGGAATAAAGAGTCACTTTATTCTTGAATGTGACATTAGTGACATCACAACGTTCTATGTCAACATGATTTACTAATGGATTCTCTGGCTTTGATGGTTTTTTAGCGTTTAGCCTTTATTTCAACAGGTTATTGTCTGTAGAGCTGATGTCCAGACAGTCGTCTACTGTAGGGAAGCGTAGTTACTCATTGCTGAGTTAATGGGCTGCGAAGACACTGAATCAGCAGCATAATCTTGTGCACAGGAAGACAAACAAGCTCCAAGAATCAGCGTCGTTGCGGCAGGAGGTCAAACACCTTGTGTAAAGGCGACGGGAAGCTTTTCTCTTCAGAGAAAGTCGTGTCCGGGGTCTGAAACAGGCCGAGAGTCAACAGGCGTCTCCGTGAGGTTTCAGAGTGGCGTCGGCGGCTAAATGCTCAGCGCGGCGTGCTAACGTGCTCAAACCTCAGCGCCAACAGCCATGAGGTAATGTTTGCCGTGTCCATCTCATGTTGGGACGCCAAAGTTTGCTAAGAAGGACTGAACGTCAGGTGCTGGTGGAGTGTTTAGAAGGACAAGAAAAAGTTGATGACCGTCAGTAATTCTGTTCAAACGATATACGTCAAGTGTTGGTGATTATAACCAACAACTAATGAAAACACCAAATTGAGTATCTCAGAAAATTTGAATATTGTGGAAAGATCCACCTGGTGCCACAATTTAATCAGCTAATTAACTCAACACTAAAGGCCTTTAAATGGTCTCAGTCTAGTTCTGTAGGTTCCACCATCACAGTGAAGACTGACGACCATGGACACCTGCAACAAGTCTTTGCTAAAGAGGCTGTTGACGGAGCTTTGAGTCCATTAACAGAGAGGAAATAAAAGATGTGGTTGAAAAAACAGTGTACAAGCAATAGGGATAACCACTGCCTGGAGAGGACTGTGGAGAGGGTCATTGATGGAGAGGCTGGTTTAAAATTAGAATATTACTTCAAACTGAAAAAGATTTCTAGAAATGGCTGCCCCTCCCCCGTTCTGTGATTGGTTCCTAGATGAGGAGAATACTGGGCCCTTGTTGTTCAGACTAAATCTAAATGAAGGATGTGTACATCCAGGCCACTGTCAGTACATATTATATGATTTATGATCATCTAAGCAGCCGTTTGAATGACTGTGACTGATCTGCAGCACCTTCATATGGTTGAATCTCTTTATCTGTAGGTGAACTCCTGCTGCAGGACCTGACCATCCACAGTAAAGACAATCCCCAACCAACCATGCCAGAGAAGCAGCAGAGCAGAATGTCAAACCTACCACCCTCAGTCCTGTTCACATGAAAACCCTTCAACCCCTGACGATGGCGTCCAGCAGTGGAGCTTCTCCAAACATCAGTGACTTCGCCTCCTCACCTTCCTCCGACCCCTCCGTCTCCACTCCGCCTCCGTCCTGCAGCATTGACGAGTCCTACAAGTACATCTTTCTCCCCATCTGCTACTCGTTCACCTTCATCTTCAGCATCTCCCTCAACTCGGTGGTCCTCTACCGCTCCTTCCGTCGCACCAAGCGCTGGAACCCGTCGCTGATCTACATGGTCAACCTGGCCTCCACGGACTTCATGTACGGCCTGTCGCTGCCGTTCCTCGTGGCCAGCTATGTGATGCGCGACCGCTGGGTGTTCGGGGACTTCATGTGCCGCCTGGTCCGGTTCCTCTTCTACTTCAACCTCTATTGCTCCATCTTCTTCCTCACCTGCATCTCCGTCCACAGGTACCTGGGCATCTGCCACCCGATGAAAGTCATCACACTGGAGACCAAGAAGGCTGTGAAGTGCACCTGCGTCCTGGTCTGGATGGTGGTCTTCGCTCTGACCTGTCCCATCTTCCGCTTCGCTCAGACCGGCCACGTGATGAGGTTGGCGGGGCTCAGCAGCAACATGAGCGCCGTGGACAACCCCAACCAAGAACAGTTTTTGATAAACGACAACGGCAGCTACAGCGACTGGGGGGGGGCGGTCGAGGAGTTCCAGAACTGTTGGGACGACGCCATAGACAAGGAGTTTTCTGACTACGTTCCCTATGGTATCATCCTCCACCTGCTGGGATTCTTTTTGCCTTTTTCCATAATCGCCTGGTGTTACTCCCACGTGGTTCTGACCATATTTAGGACTCTGCATTCGCAACCTTCGTCCCGCCGAGGTCCGAGAGGGGGAGGGCGCGAGGGCGTGGACCGGCGAGGGCGAAGCAGCTCTGGAATGATCGGACAATCTCGGAGAGGAAGCAACGGACTGCCGGGGACACTGGGGAGGGAGGAGGGGATTTTCCTCGGCGCCCGCTCCCCGTACGCCAACCGCCGTCGAAAATCCATCAGGACCATCATCACCATCACCCTCCTCTTTGCTCTGTGCTTTTTCCCTTTTCACGTGACCAGGACAATATTCCTCCTGCTGAAAGTCACCAAGGGGGTTCCCTGCCACACCATGACCATGGTGTCCATGTGCTACAAGATCACCAGGCCGCTGGCATCCTTCAACGCCTGGCTCAACGCTCTCCTCTACTTCCTGACCAAAGACAAGGGCGGCGCCCACTGCTGCCAGGCCGCCGCCCAACAACAACATGGCGGCCTTCTGCTGCCACTGAAGATGGTGGAAAAAGCAGAGAACCCAGAGGAGGGGAGGGCAGACGATGGGATGGACGACAGGGAGGATAAATCATTTCACCACAGCCCGTCGTACACGAACAGAGCAAAAGTCCGATATTTAGTCGAATAAGTGTTTCCAGACTTGTAGATGCAGCGTAAATTGTCTTTTATGGGAAAATGAAACAACCTGTAAGAACTGTAGCAATGATTAACCTGTTCCCCTGTAGGTCCCCATAGACGGGGGTTACAGTTATAAATAATGATCCTTGTTGTTCAGTAGCATCAATGTGTTCATGTAACACACCAACATGTCGACAACAAACTCAGCTACAAGTTTATATCAACATTATTACATGAACTAAACATCATTTCTACCCAAACTATAATATGAGAATATAGAGAAAACATAGATATTAACACGCCTTTTATTTCTAATCATTTCTACCAACACTACATCACCACAGCATGAAGCTCAGAGGCAGGAAGTGAATTTAAAGCTCACATCACTGATGTTTTGTGTCGACAAGCGAAAGCAGAAAAAGATGTCGGAACTGACGCAAACGGTGGATTTCTACCATAAGTTGGTGTTCTGAGCTGAGTCCAGTAAGAACCAACACTCATCCAATGACCTTCATGTTGGTGTCGTTTGGTTCTGAGCTCACTGACAAAGAAATGTTGTCTTTCATTGTTTTATGTAATGATTTGTCCTCGACTGTCGGCTAATTGTTTGGTTCTGTTTAAAATTCACTGACATTCATTAAATAGGGGGTCAGGGGTCAAACATATCTTGGATTGAGTTATGGCATCTTTTTCTATGAATTATTGGCCGTTGTCTCCGTGTTCACTTCCTGTCCTCCACCTGAAATCACCTGAAACATGGTTATGGAACATGGATAAACAGAGAAAGACTCGACGTCACTGAACAGCTGACTGATGAATGTAAGGTGAAGGAGTGAACAAAGTCAGATACTCTGATCTCACTGAAAACCTGACAGTTTGGTTCTTACAAAATGTTATAGACGTGGCTATAATGATATAACTATACCTAAAAAAAACTATGTTTGTCTTAACTACATCTCTGATGTTTATAACAAATAAAACTGAACCATTAAATACATTGGTATGGTGAGCCAGCTCCCTGTAGTAAGATGGCCGCCAGCCTGGATGACACATGTAGACTTTATATATCTATGGTTGTACATGTCATATACCTGAGATGTTCCAGCACATATTCAACACCTCAAATACTTTATAATTTATAATAAGTGGATGATTGATGAATTACCTTTTAATATCAGCTATCAAAGTAGATTATAAGACTTGTCTTTTGACCACGTTTAGAGGCAGAACTTCTTATATTTTGTTCTAAACGGCCACATCAGTGTCAGATACTCATGTTGTACCTTTGGGCTCCATATAAACATGTTTTATTCTGATTGCACATGGTGTCTGCTGCTGTGTTTATATATATATATATATATATATATATATATATATATATATACAGTATATAAAGACACAGCACTACTTCCATCTGATCTGTAGTAGCTGTGATTGTGGCGCCCTCTGCTGGTGAAGGCAGGAAACATCACAAACTGTTTTTATAATTATTTTATTATATTATTTAGTTAACCAATTAAAATGTGACATTACCTCTTGATGCAAATACATTGGTCTTATTTTAGAGTTCTTAATTGTTGGGTGGTTCCTCTTGATATTAACTCCTGTACATTTATATTCGTTTTATTTTGAAAGGGAACAGGCCTGTAAATGATCATTTATAACCTGGAGGCTTCATTCTCATTAAAGGTGTATAATACATCAGCCTGTACTACTATGATTATGTATTTCTGAAAGATTGAATGCAAAAATAAAACATTTATTCACTTTATTATAAACTATCTGTTAATAGATAAAATAAATAAGAATTAAAAAATAAAAGCATGTATCTCTACTCAAGTACTTTATACTTCATTACTCCATATATCGGAGGAAAATGTTAATGAAAAGTAATTATACTATTGCTATTCAGTATCTCAAATAGTTCTTAGTGATAATACAAGTTAAAATAATAATTTACTAGTTATTGAGTATTTTGTAGACAACAGTATTTCTACTTATAGTCACATCAAGTATCTGAAAACTTTATTTTACACCATAAAACCTTAATTAATGACAAACAAAAGTCAGGTTTGAATAGTGTTGGAAACTAACTAAGAACATTTACTCGAGTACTGTAGTTAAGTACACTTTGAGGTACTTTATACTTCATTATACTTCATTATACTACATATCAAAATAAAATACTGTACTTTCTACTCTTATCTGACAGCTTTAGTTGGTTTTCTGTACTTTTACTGCAGTAGTTGTGAATTTAACTTGTGATTTATTATATTTATCATTAATATTTCTACTTTATATAAATTCATTGTGCTGCTGAGTGAATAAGGTTCGTGCGCGCACACACACAAACACAAATACACACACGCACGCGCACACTGCTGGTTTTGAAAATTCAAACCACAACCGCCGTCTCCATCTCCCGTGATGCACCGCGGCGCCGCAAATCTCTGACGGTTATTTTAATTTAACATAAAAAATAAATAAAAATCGCAGGAGCGATATTATTAGAAAGCGGCGGCACGGATCGATCGCCCTGATCGATAGGCACATTTTGATACCCGCCAAATATTGCGGCTCGCGCGTTTAAATTTCTATTTATTTTTTGTGTGTGTGTGTGACGGCTCGTGCGTGGAGCCGAGGAGCAGCGGCGGTTGGCGCCACTTTCAAACCCTCCACTGACAGAATGGGTCCGGCTTCACTTTTACACTTAATTCCTCTTCTTCCTTAATAACCGTTAAAAACAGGAATATCTTTACACACTTCTTTTTTATCTTTCGGACATTTTGTGTTCCCTCTCCCAAAGGTAAGCAAAAAAACAGTTTTAAAAATATTTTATATATTTTCAATTAAATATATATATATTTGTAGTTTTTTTTTTCTTGCTCTTTCATATTTGTAGTTCTATTCCCGGGCTTGTTTTAACGGGGGGCTCGTGCGTTTTTGGGGACCGTTACAGCCGCGTGCAGCTGCTACGTTAACCTGCCGCTTTATAACGGACATTTTGAAACATCAAAGGCTGCTTCGCATTAACGGTCGAAGCCGCCGCCGCTGCAGCGGAGCGGGTTTCCCGGTATTTCCCCGGTGGAGTGACGGCTCCATACAGGTTAACATTGGAGGAATTTGTTTTATATTTCTGTACAAAAGAGTTTTAAGGGATAAGTGAGGAGCGGACACTCCCCCAGTCCCTCATCCCCCTCCTCCCCACTGACCCCAGCCCACTCCCGGCTGCTGCTGCCACCACACACCGCTGCGGAGCTGCTGCTGCTGAAAGCAGCGCGAAAACAATAAAAACACATTAAAACCAACTTTATGTTGAATTAAACGTATTTAACTGTCATAGTCAAACTATTTAAACGATAGTTGGAATATTAAAACATTATTTTATGTCAAATCTGCACCGGAAAAGCCTGGAAACAGCTCAAATAACCGCATTAATAACACACTTTATGTTAATTTAAGATATTTAATACTAGTATAATAATATAAACTATAGTTAGAATATTAAATATATATTGTATGTAAAATCTGCCCAAAAACAGCTCAAAACCGCATTAACAACACACTTTATGTTAAATTCAGCAGTATCTAATAATTAATATATGTATAGTTGTTAAAGTAATTCATTTAATAATCTGAAAAGTAATTAAAGCTGCAGAAAATACAATATTATATACAATAATATACAATATTTACCTCTGAAAATGTAGTAGGATGAAATATAAAGTACCAGCTAATGGTAATACTCAAGTACAAGTACCTCAAAATTGTATTTGAATAAATGTACTTAGTACTGTTTAAACGTGGCTTTTATTTTGAAAGGATGGAGCCATATATATATATATATATATATATATATATATATATATATATAATTTTTGTTGTTTTAATCCAAACTTTTTATCGAATTCCACTTTTTTATCTCATAATTCAGACTTTTAATTTAATTCCTAATCTAATAGTTTGTTCTTGATTTAATTTATTCTTGTTTAGTTTGTCTTTTTATTATGTTTGTATATTTCTTTACTTTTTAATCTTTTATTTCCCATATTTGATCAAAGTAAAAAAAAAAGATGAATCGATTAATTTCCAAATATCACATTAATCACCAACTATTCTGATAATTAATTAACAGATCAGAGTCATTGATTAATCAGTAAATGTGTAAATTCTCTGGTTCCAGCTTCTCTTCTCTGGTTATTTCCTGTTTCTTTAGTC
Organism: Lepturacanthus savala; assembly: GCA_030544235.1. Lineage (NCBI taxonomy): Eukaryota > Metazoa > Chordata > Actinopteri > Scombriformes > Trichiuridae > Lepturacanthus > Lepturacanthus savala. The sequence goes on from CM060483.1 coordinate 23,149,416, forward strand.
TCTATAATAATAAACTGATGATCTTTGGACAAAAAAAGACATTTTATGTTGAATCTTCATCTTTGATCAAACATTGATCCACTTTCTACATCATTAATGAACCATAATTAATCAATAATTGATAGATTGATCAGTGATTTAACTGTTTTACTTAGTTTAATTAGTTCAGAGCTGTTTGATTTTCAACGTCTGAAAATCATCTGAAGAATTAAAGAGTTCAGAGATTCAATATACACTCACCACCTCCTCCACCTCCACCTTCACCACCTCCTCCACCTCCACCTTCACCTCCTCCTCCACCTCCTCCTTCACCTCCTCCTTCACCACCTCCTTCACCACCTCCTCCACCTCCTCCTCCTTCACCTCCTCCTTCACCTCCTCCTCCACCTCCTCCTTCACCTCCTCCTCCTTCACCACCTCCTCCTTCACCACCTCCTCCTTCACCACCTCCTCCTTCACCTCCTCCTCCACCTCCTCCTCCTTCACCTCCTCCTTCACCACCTCCTTCACCTCCTCCTTCACCTCCTCCTGCTCCTCCTCCACCTCCTCCTCCTTCACCTCCTCCTGCTCCTCCTCCACCTCCTCCTCCTTCACCTCCTCCTCCTCCTTCACCTCCTGCTCCTCCATCTTCTCCTCCTGTGTGTTTTTTATTCATTTTATTTTTGATAAATCAAATTAAATAAGTTAAAGCTTCAGCTGCAGCATCGTCTCAGATGGACCAGGATGGGAGAGGGGACCTGGACCTGGACCTGGTCCAGGTCCAGGTCCAGGTCCAGGTTTAGGGTAGTGAAGGGTGGACCAGACAGGGACCAGAACCCTCAGAAGGACCAGGTTGTTGTAGTGGAACAGTTATTCCTGTTATTCATGTGTGTTTCAGCTGTTTCCTGTTTTTTTTTAGCCTCAAAATCTGTTTCCATAAAAAACAACAAACAGCTGCTTATTGTTATTATTATTATTGTTGTTATTGTTGTTATTATTATTATAATTATTAGAGGATGAGCAGCTCGTTAGCTCCAGGCCTCATTAACACTGTGTTTTGCTGTTTATTTGTTGTTGTTTGTGGTTGACAGTAAGTGGATCTTTGTTTTTTAGTTTGTTTTTTAGTTAGTTTTGTAGTTTTTTTCCTTCGTTTCTCTTGTTCCACCTCATCAGCTCCTGTTTTTTCTCCTACAGTCGTTTTGTTTTCTGATATTTAATCGGAGACGTTTCTGAAATCAGACCCAATCAGGAAGAACTACTCAGAATAACCTGAATGATCTGCAGCGATTAGTGAAGGTCAGAGATGAAAGATGAATTATTTGTTCATAAAATCACACGATGCTGCAAAAACCAGGGATTTAATGTGATTAATATTTAATAGATGATCTTATTCCACACAGAGATAATTTGACTTATTTCAAGATTTAGAGTCAATTTGTTCTTGTTTTAGAAAAGAAGACGAACATTTGACTAAAATAAATAAAATAACTTTAAACTCTTCTGTCATTAATCATTACACATCATTTAGATTCTGAGGGTTTTCCTGATATTTTACATTGATCATTAACAGCATCATCAATAGATTCACCAATAAACAGCTTTGATCATAGTTTATTTACGTATCAATGAAAACGATTAATCAGATTAAATGATGGATTCATTAAAAGTTTCTGTTTATTCTTCACTAACTCTTTATTTCTTTATTTTCAGAGTGAACCATGTGACCCAGTCAGCAGCAGGTAAGGTCACATGACCTGTTGGTTAATTAATTAAAGAGCAGCTAATGAATATTCATTTTAATAATTAATTAATTTATCAGTGTGTGTGTGTGTGTGTGTGTGTGTGTGTGTGTGTGTGTGTGTGTGTGTGTGTGTGTGTGTGTGTGTGTTTTATGTGTGTGTGTGTGTGTGTGTGTGTATCCTGCTGTGTTTCGCTCTAGCAGCACATCATGTTTTGCAGATGAATCTAAATTTCTACAAATCATCATGTGCTGCAGCCGCGAGATCTGGAACTTCTACGAGTGTGTGTGTGTGTGTGTGTGTGTGTGTGTGTGTGTGTGTGTCTATCATTGTGTATATATATCAGTGTGTATATATATATATAAATCAGTGTGTATCAGTGTATATATACTGTATATATATATATATATATATATATATATATCAGTGTGTATCAGTGTATATATACTGTATATATATATAAATCAGTGTGTATCAGTGTATCAGGCTGTAGCAGCACATCATTACTGGTATTTTCTGGTTGTTTTACCAGTGTGTGTGTGCTGCTGCTGCCAGACACACACACTCCTCTTCATCTTCATCATCATCAGGAAACATGTCATTTATTAAACATCACGTTTGTGTTTTTGATGAAACTGTACATTTATTTATTCTTTATTACATTTTTACATTAATAAAAATCACAAAAACTGGTGAAAATGTTGATTCATTATTTGTTTCGACAATTCCTGCAGAAACTGGGAGATTTGGGTCGGGGGTCAGGGGTTGGGGGTCAGGGGAATCAGTCGCACTGAAATGTCGACTCTGTCGCCGTGGTAACCACCACGTGGCTCAGGACGTTGCCTTGGTTTCATCGCTCTCAGTGAGTTTGGTGAACGTTCGACATTTAGATACAAAGTTATTGATGAAAAACCACGAGCCAATCAGCTTTCAGCCTGACGTCAGGAGCCAATCAGCTTTCAGCCTGACGTCAGGAGCCAATCAGCTTTCAGCCTGACGTCAGGAGCCAATCAGCTTTCAGCCTGACATGATGTGTTGCCGGGCCGTTACCACGGTGACTGACTGCTCTGATGACATCACTAACTAACAAAAACTGAATGGTGAATGATGAATGGTAGCAGAGTCTGGACCGAGCTGCACTCGCAGCCTCGTCACCTTCAAACCGAACGACTCTCGGCTTCGTTGGTCACACGGCAGCGACCGCGACGGCCGCGGCTACGCTGTGATGTAGAAACCATTGGTGTCACATTAAAACTGTGGGCGGCAGGAGACTTAGAACGCTCTGTTGCAGGGAGATTTTATATAACTAATAATAGGTTTTATAAAAAGTCCAGTTTTATTCATGTGAGTTTTATAGAATCTAAAACAATAAAGAGAAGATTTATTTCAAGTTGTATTTTTTAAGAAAGAAGAAGAAGAAGCTTGTAATAATATTAAAGTTCAGTCAGTGAAGATAATTCTACTCAATATTAAACCAGAGGTTTTCAATTACATTTAATCATGTTTTACTGAATAATTAATGTTTGCAGTGTTCTGTGATGTTGAAGATGCATTTGTCTTTAATTGACTTTGAGTTTTTAAAATTAATTTTATTGTTTAATTAAAAAAAATATGAGATAAAAAGACATTAAGACAAATGAATCTTATTTTCTATTTAAAACTAGATTAAATTGACTAAACAATGAAAACTTAAATAAAAAAGATCAGTTCATAGAAAACAATAATAGAAAATTCTTCTCAATTCTGAACAAATTTGACCCCAAACCAGATGTTTTCATCTGTGTTTTATACATATAAAACTGATTTTATCCTAATTCAATAGGATAAAGATGATTTATGGATCATGTAGCAGCTAAAATACCAAAAATGACACGATTCACATTAAAATCCAGTGAATAAAAGCGTCTGAATCTACACTGACCATAAAGTAACGTTCCAGTTCTATGTTAAATAAACACCTGGTTCTGTTTAAGCCTCATCACCTCCTGACATTTATTAGATGAAAACAATTCATTTACCTGTTTTTTCTACCAATAAATGATGAAATGATTCACTTGGATAAACTTTAAATAATGGAAGTCAATGGAAGAACCAAACAAAACATATTCAAATGAGATCAATTAACTGTTAATCTATTGTCTATCCATTTATTATGTGGAAATCATTTAATTTATGTTTTTTGTGCAATAAATAATGAAATAATTCAGATATAACTGGAATTTAAATGGTTTGGTAGCAGGAATAAGTCGTCTGTGTCAGGATTTTATGTTTTTTTGTTGAAAGATGCAGAGTTTAAGGAGGAAATGAGGCTTAAAAACAGGAAATAAGAAGCTTTTTCACTGGATAAAACGTCTTTTTGTTGTTTTCAGGATTCTGGTCGTTCAGGACCAGACGCTCAGAGAAACGTCTAAAAACAAAAGTCTGTTCAGTTTATTGAATCGTGTCTGTTGTTTCTGCTGAAATCCGCCGCAGGTCAAAGGTCAACGGGACAAAAGAGGAAGGTCACTGGGGTTCATGATGAGGCTGGAGTCCAGGTTCAGGTTGTCTGCAAAAAAAACATCAATAAATATATTTTTAAAAATATTAAAATTAAAACAGACGGGGACTATTTTCAGCGGCGGATGAATCCATGTTGTTTCAGGCTCATTAATAATAATAATGATTTATAATTAATGTGGTTGATTCCTTTTCTTCCTCTGGTTTGACTTCTTTAAAACCATTTCATGACCCAAACCACTGATTAATTATGAGTTAACACTGAAACGTCCTGCGGTCCCTGAACTCACCTTGGTCAAAGTTGAGTTTCTTTGGATTCGAGTCTCCGAGTCCTTCAATGTCGACCAGGTCGCTGTTCACGTCAGAGTCATTCAGAGCACTGAGAGTCACGTCTGCACACACACACACACACACACAGATATACACACACAGATACACACACACACACACAGATATACAGATATACACACACACAGATATACACACACACAGATATACAGATATACACACACACACAGATATACACACACACACACACACAGATATACACACACACACACACACAGATATACACACACACACAGATATACACACACACACAGATATACAGATATACACACACACACACACAGATATACACACACACACAGATATACACACACACACACACAGATATACAGATATACACACACACACAGATATACACACACACACACACACACACAGATATACAGATATACACACACACACAGATATACACACACACACAGATATACAGATATACACACACACACACACAGATATACAGATATACACACACACACAGATATACACACACACACACACAGATATACAGATATACACACACACACAGATATACACACACACACACAGATATACAGATATACACACACACACACACAGATATACAGATATACACACACACACAGATATACACACACACAGATATACAGATATACACACACACACAGATATACACACACACACACAGATATACAGATATACACACACACACACACAGATATACAGATATACACACACACAGATATACACACACACACAGATATACACACACACACAGATATACACACACACACACACAGATATACACACACACACACACAGATATACACACACACACACACAGATATACACACACACACACACAGATATACACACACACACACACAGATATACACACACACACAGATATACACACACACACACACAGATATACACACACACACACACAGATATACACACACACACACAGATATACACACACACACACACAGATATACACACACACACACACAGATACACACACACATAGATACACACATTTAATCTAGTTTTCATGAAAATAATTTTATATTTTTATGGTGGATATTTTCAGATCAACTGAGCCGACAGATAATTATCTACACAGTTTAAATTAATTCCTAACTACACTTATATATTTATATATTTATATTTATTTATGTGTGTGTGTGTGTGTTTCCTCCATCATCACCTCCGGCCTTCTGTTTCTTCATCGGCGGTCGGCCGCCGGTCGTCACGACGACCTGCGCGGTGGGGACGGAGACGACGGTGGGCGTGGCCTGCGTTGTCATGGCGACGTTGGCGGACGCCTTCTTGGGGAGTTTCTTGGGTCCATCAGAGGAGGAGGAAGGAGCAGGAGGAGCAGCAGGAGGTGCAGCGTCTTCATAGAGCCTCCTCTTCACTGGCTTCACCTGACTGGAAGGAACAGGACAACTGGACAAAGAACATTAATATTAATGTTATAGTTATTAATATTATTACAACTGGACAAAGAACATTAATATTAATATTATAGTTATTAATATTATTACAACTGGACAAATAACATTAATATTAATGTTAATAATATATATATTATTAATATTACAACTGGACAAATAACAGCATTAATATTATAGTTATTATTAATATTATGTATTACAGCTGGACAGTGTGTATTTTAGTGTATATTAGTGTGTATTAGTGTATATTAGTGTGTATTAGTGTGTATTTAGTGTATATTAGTGTATATTAGTGTGTATTAGTGTGTATTAGTGTGTGTATTAGTGTATATTAGTGTATATTAGTGTGTATTAGTGTATATTAGTGTATATTAGTGTGTATTAGTGTATATTAGTGTATATTAGTGTGTATTAGTGTGTGTATTAGTGTATATTAGTGTATATTAGTGTGTATTAGTGTGTGTATTAGTGTATATTAGTGTGTATTTAGTGTATATTAGTGTGTATTAGTGTGTTTTACCCTGCAGGACTGGACTCAGCCACTGGATGCAGCTGCATGGTGAGTTCTCCCAGTTTAGTGAAGGCAGCACCAGCTGCTGAAAAGATTTCACCAACCTGAACATGACCGTGAACGCAACACACACACACACACACACAGCTGTTAATGCAGGTAGTTAAATGTCCTGGTAGAATATTAATCACAGTTTATATTCATCTGCTGCTTTAATAATAATAAAAGTACTGAGTCTTTAACCCGCGACACCAGATAACACGGACACCGTTTAACCCGGGACACCTGATAACACGGTCACCGTTTAACCCGGGACACCAGATAACACGGACACCGTTTAACCCGGGACACCTGATAACACGGACACCGTTTAACCCGGGACACCAGATAACACGGTCACCGTTTAACCCGGGACACCAGATAACACGGACACCGTTTAACCCGGGACACCAGATAACACGGACACCGTTTAACCCGGGACACCTGATAACACGGACACCGTTTAACCCGGGACACCCCGTTTAACCCTTTATCTCTACAAACACCGGTTGTTCTGATATAAATAAACTTTTATATTCGTGTATTTATATTTATTACTTACTTTAGTGGAAGCTGACGTCATCGCTGCTGCTTTTATTTTGCTCCACACTAAACTGTAGATTCGGTGATGCGTTCAGGTGCAGGTAGCAGCTGCTAAGATGCTAACAACGTAGCATTCAGCGCGGAAATGAACGGCGCCGCTGCTGCTGTTCGCCCGTTTCTAATTCTGGGAGGAAAAAACAAAAATCCCACCATGTGAAGAAGGCCGTGAACGCGTCGGCTACTAGTTAATTAACGGGAGTTCGTTAGAGACTCGGTCCATCGCGTTCAACGCGATAAATGAAGGAAGCGGTGCTGCATTCACGGTCTCCTCGTAGTCGCCGTTACTAACGTGGTGTTGCTGTGTTCATGTTGCTGCGGATACGACGGGAAGACGAGTTTCCGACTAGGGAAAATGTACCTGAACTCACCACTCATGTCGGGACACAACTAATTTTAAAATGTTTTATTAAAAAAAAAGAAAAAAAAAAACTTATTTGATTCTTGGCCGCTAGAGACAAATTCTAGCTAAAGATTCTAGTCTAGCTAGTTTTTTAAGAAGGTAATTTAGCAAAATAACACACACATACTTATTTATTTATTTAGTTATTTATTTACTGTTTAAATGGTTCATGAGACTGTCCTTAAGTCATGAACCAGCACTTGAAAGTTGTATATATCCGACAGTACTTAAACGCATCGTAGCGGGAGTTCGCTGCACAACCGGAAGTCACATGATCTCACGTGACTTACGGTTGGATTACTTTTTTTAGTTTTTTACTTTTATTTTTTATCAGATAAATTATTTTAATTATTATTATTATTATGTTTTCAACACACATGATTTTGATATTAATGGTGTTACATACAGTTACGTCATAAAATATAATTTTTTTTACTATTTATTTTAATTAAATAATTAAATTATCAAATTAAAATGTATATTTAATATTTATATATTTAACTTAATATTTCTGTCGGTAAACTTTAAAAAAGCGAAACTTAAAAAAAATAAATAAATTAATAAAAAACTTTCAACACCCGGAACTTCCGCTGTGACGTCAGCGAGTCAGCTGACTCAGCGAGCAGCGGAAGTTTGAGTCCGTTCATTTTTCTCTATAACTGATATTTTCTCTCTTTTCTGGAATAAAGTCGATATTTCTGCATCAACAACGATGCGCGGATTGATCTGCGGCCCGAAGCTCGCGGCCTGCGGCCTGGTGCTGAGTCTGTGGGGCGTCATCATGTTGGTGAGTCGATCGGTGATCGATTACAACCGATCACTTCATTGTTGCTGTTTAATGTTAATAAAACACTGTTTATATTATTAGATATATTTTATTTTACAATCATTCTATTGGAAATAACTTTAATACAAAGTTAAAACAAAAAATAAATGTGAAGAAATAATGATTGAAAAATATAAATAAATGGTTAAAAAGGGTTAAAGCTATAAAATAATAATAAATAATAAAATAATAAATAAAATGTAAAGTCACTTCTGATTAAATGGTTTTATCTTCATTGTTTTATCAGAGTTAATTAGTGGAATTTATTGATTTATTAATCAGATCAAAGGGAAGAAACTAGGAAATAAAACATCTTTTCACTTATTTCACCTTAAACATGTTAATTCATAGTTTATATATATATATATATATATATATATATATATATATATATATATAGTTTTTACAGGATTTATAGTCCCTGTTTGTGTTTATTTTGGATGTTAGACACAGTTTTTGTGTGTATATATTTATATAAAATCATATTTTTGGTTAATGAAGTTGCAGTAATGTGTGTGTGTGTGGATCAGTGTGTGTTTGTGACGTCACTTCTTCGTGTTGCCTTCAGGCGATGCTGGGAATCTTCTTCACCACACGGTCAGCGATGCTGTTTGAAGACGTTCCAGCGACAGAAGACGACGTGGAATAGTGAGTTAAACACACACTTTACCTGGAGACACCTGCTGGCTGTGTGTGTGTGTGTGTGTGTGTGTAACGTGTGTGTGTGTGTGTGTGTGTGTGTGTAACGTGTGTGTGTGTGTGTGTGTGTGTAACGTGTGTGTGTGTAACGTGTGTGTGTGTGTGTGTGTGTGTGTGTGTGTGTGTGTCAGTGATAAACCTCCTCACAGAGTCTATGACCTGTACGAGGCCGTAGGGAAGAACTGCTTCATCTCTGCTGGCGTCTACGTTCTGCTGGGATTCATCTCCTGTTTCCAGATGAGACTCAACAAACAGAGAGTGAGTTAAACTGTACTTTATTATATAAATATATAAATATACAGAATATATAAACATATACTCAGTTAAACATGAATAAAACTGTACTTTATTATATAAATATATAAATATACATAATATATGAACATATACTCAGTTAAACAGATGAATAAAACTGTACTTTATTATATAAATATATAAATATACATAATATATGAACATATACTCAGTTAAACATGAATAAAACTGTACTTTATTATATAAATATATAAATATACATAATATATGAACATATACTCAGTTAAACAGATGAATAAAACTGTACTTTATTATATAAATATATAAATATACAGAATATATGAACATATACTCAGTTAAACAGATGAATAAAACTGTACTTTATTATATAAATATACATAATATATAAACATATACTCAGTTAAACATGAATAAAACTGTACTTTATTATATAAATATATAAATATACATAATATATGAACATATACTCAGTTAAACAGATGAATAAAACTGTACTTTATTATATAAATATATAAATATACATAATATATGAACATATACTCAGTTAAACATGAATAAAACTGTACTTTATTATATAAATATATAAATATACATAATATATGAACATATACTCAGTTAAACAGATGAATAAAACTGTACTTTATTATATAAATATATAAATATACATAATATATGAACATATACTCAGTTAAACAGATGAATAAAACTGTACTTTATTATATAAATATATAAATATACATAATATATGAACATATACTCAGTTAAACATGAATAAAACTGTACTTTATTATATAAATATATAAATATACATAATATATGAACATATACTCAGTTAAACAGATGAATAAAACTGTACTTTATTATATAAATATATAAATATACATAATATATGAACATATACTCAGTTAAACAGATGAATAAAACTGTACTTTATTATATAAATATATAAATATACATAATATATGAACATATACTCAGTTAAACATGAATAAAACTGTACTTTATTATATAAATATATAAATATACATAATATATGAACATATACTCAGTTAAACAGATGAATAAAACTGTACTTTATTATATAAATATATAAATATACATAATATATGAACATATACTCAGTTAAACATGAATAAAACTGTACTTTATTATATAAATATATAAATATACATAATATATGAACATATACTCAGTTAAACAGATGAATAAAACTGTACTTTATTATATAAATATATAAATATACATAATATATGAACATATACTCAGTTAAACAGATGAATAAAACTGTACTTTATTATATAAATATATAAATATACATAATATATGAACATATACTCAGTTAAACATGAATAAAACTGTACTTTATTATATAAATATATAAATATACATAATATATGAACATATACTCAGTTAAACAGATGAATAAAACTGTACTTTATTATATAAATATATAAATATACATAATATATGAACATATACTCAGTTAAACATGAATAAAACTGTACTTTATTATATAAATATATAAATATACATAATATATGAACATATACTCAGTTAAACATGAATAAAACTGTACTTTATTATATAAATATATAAATATACATAATATATGAACATATACTCAGTTAAACAGATGAATAAAACTGTACTTTATTATATAAATATATAAATATACATAATATATGAACATATACTCAGTTAAACAGATGAATAAAACTGTACTTTATTATATAAATATATAAATATACACAATATATGAACATATACTCAGTTAAACAGATGAATAAAACTGTACTTTATTATATAAATATACATAATATATAAACATATACTCAGTTAAACATGAATAAAACTGTACTTTATTATATAAATATATAAATATACATAATATATGAACATATACTCAGTTAAACATGAATAAAACTGTACTTTATTATATAAATATATAAATATACATAATATATGAACATATACTCAGTTAAACAGATGAATAAAACTGTACTTTATTATATAAATATATAAATATACATAATATATGAACATATACTCAGTTAAACATGAATAAAACTGTACTTTATTATATAAATATATAAATATACATAATATATGAACATATACTCAGTTAAACAGATGAATAAAACTGTACTTTATTATATAAATATATAAATATACATAATATATGAACATATACTCAGTTAAACATGAATAAAACTGTACTTTATTATATAAATATATAAATATACATAATATATGAACATATACTCAGTTAAACAGATGAATAAAACTGTACTTTATTATATAAATATATAAATATACATAATATATGAACATATACTCAGTTAAACAGATGAATAAAACTGTACTTTATTATATAAATATATAAATATACATAATATATGAACATATACTCAGTTAAACATGAATAAAACTGTACTTTATTATATAAATATATAAATATACATAATATATGAACATATACTCAGTTAAACAGATGAATAAAACTGTACTTTATTATATAAATATATAAATATACATAATATATGAACATATACTCAGTTAAACATGAATAAAACTGTACTTTATTATATAAATATATAAATATACATAATATATGAACATATACTCAGTTAAACAGATGAATAAAACTGTACTTTATTATATAAATATATAAATATACATAATATATGAACATATACTCAGTTAAACAGATGAATAAAACTGTACTTTATTATATAAATATATAAATATACATAATATATGAACATATACTCAGTTAAACATGAATAAAACTGTACTTTATTATATAAATATATAAATATACATAATATATGAACATATACTCAGTTAAACAGATGAATAAAACTGTACTTTATTATATAAATATATAAATATACATAATATATGAACATATACTCAGTTAAACATGAATAAAACTGTACTTTATTATATAAATATATAAATATACATAATATATGAACATATACTCAGTTAAACATGAATAAAACTGTACTTTATTATATAAATATATAAATATACATAATATATGAACATATACTCAGTTAAACAGATGAATAAAACTGTACTTTATTATATAAATATATAAATATACATAATATATGAACATATACTCAGTTAAACAGATGAATAAAACTGTACTTTATTATATAAATATATAAATATACACAATATATGAACATATACTCAGTTAAACAGATGAATAAAACTGTACTTTATTATATAAATATACATAATATATAAACATATACTCAGTTAAACATGAATAAAACTGTACTTTATTATATAAATATATAAATATACATAATATATGAACATATACTCAGTTAAACATGAATAAAACTGTACTTTATTATATAAATATATAAATATACATAATATATGAACATATACTCAGTTAAACAGATGAATAAAACTGTACTTTATTATATAAATATATAAATATACATAATATATGAACATATACTCAGTTAAACAGATGAATAAAACTGTACTTTATTATATAAATATATAAATATACACAATATATGAACATATACTCAGTTAAACAGATGAATAAAACTGTACTTTATTATATAAATATACATAATATATAAACATATACTCAGTTAAACATGAATAAAACTGTACTTTATTATATAAATATATAAATATACATAATATATGAACATATACTCAGTTAAACATGAATAAAACTGTACTTTATTATATAAATATATAAATATACATAATATATGAACATATACTCAGTTAAACATGAATAAAACTGTACTTTATTATATAAATATATAAATATACATAATATATGAACATATACTCAGTTAAACATGAATAAAACTGTACTTTATTATATAAATATATAAATATACATAATATATGAACATATACTCAGTTAAACAGATGAATAAAACTGTACTTTATTATATAAATATATAAATATACATAATATATGAACATATACTCAGTTAAACAGATGAATAAAACTGTACTTTATTATATAAATATATAAATATACATAATATATGAACATATACTCAGTTAAACATGAATAAAACTGTACTTTATTATATAAATATATAAATATACAGAATATATGAACATATACTCAGTTAAACAGATGAATAAAACTGTACTTTATTATATAAATATATAAATATACACAATATATGAACATATACTCAGTTAAACAGATGAATAAAACTGTACTTTATTATATAAATATACATAATATATAAACATATACTCAGTTAAACATGAATAAAACTGTACTTTATTATATAAATATATAAATATACATAATATATGAACATATACTCAGTTAAACATGAATAAAACTGTACTTTATTATATAAATATATAAATATACATAATATATGAACATATACTCAGTTAAACATGAATAAAACTGTACTTTATTATATAAATATATAAATATACATAATATATGAACATATACTCAGTTAAACATGAATAAAACTGTACTTTATTATATAAATATATAAATATACATAATATATGAACATATACTCAGTTAAACAGATGAATAAAACTGTACTTTATTATATAAATATATAAATATACATAATATATGAACATATATAAACATATATATGTTTTAAACAGGTTAGAAATGAAAGATAAAGAGTTTTACTGCAGATTAATTATCCTCATTAATAACAGATTAGTCTGATTAACACATGTTCTGTGTGTGTGTGTGTGTGTGTGTGTGTGTGTGTGTGTGTGTGTGTGTGTGTGTGTGTGTGTGTGTGTGTGTGTGTGTGTGTGTGTGTGTGTGTGTGTGTGTGTGTGTGTTGTAGGAGTACCTGGTCCACTAGTGACACCTGCTGAACAACAGGAGCTGATCACCTGCATTGATCATTGATCATTGATTATTAATCAGGAGCCAAAGGGAAGATGGACGCTGTTTATTAAACACGTTTCTATCAAAACTCACATGAAAATATTTATTTTATATCGTTTAGATTTTTGTTAAAGGGAAAAGACACAAATTTAAATATTTTCAACTAAAGTTAATTATTGAATTAGTTTTAATTCATCAGTGATTTGATGCTGCAAAATGACATTTAAACCAACTCTGTGGGGACCCAGTTAAATACCTACACTGTGGGGACCCAGTTAAATACCTACACTGTGGGGACCCAGTTAAATACCTACACTGTGGGGACCCAGTTAAATACCTACTCTGTGGGGACCCAGTTAAATACCTACTCTGTGGGGACCCAGTTAAATACCTACACTGTGGGGACCCACTTAAATACCTACACTGTGGGGACCCAGTTAAATACCTACACTGTGGGGACCCATTTAAATACCTACACTGTGGGGACCCAGTTAAATGCCTACTCTGTGGGGACCCAGTTAAATACCTACTCTGTGGGGACCCAGTTAAATACCTACACTGTGGGGACCCAGTTAAATACCTACACTGTGGGGACCCAGTTAAATACCTACACTGTGGGGACCCAGTTAAATACCTACACTGTGGGGACCCAGTTAAATACCTACTCTGTGGGGACCCAGTTAAATACCTACTCTGTGGGGACCCAGTTAAATACCTACACTGTGGGGACCCAGTTAAATACCTACACTGTGGGGACCCAGTTAAATACCTACACTGTGGGGACCCAGTTAAATACCTACACTGTGGGGACTTTTCCTTTTCTAAACGAGGTCCCGACGTCGTTTCAACAAAAACAAATGTCAGATTAAAATCGACTGATTTAAAACCAGAGGAAGAACAAATAAAACCAGAATTTCATTCTGACGCCATCGAATCAAACGTCTGTTGTTTTGTCTTCGTCCAGATTTTCAGTCTCAGGCTTAAAGTTAAATTAAATAGAACGAGTTTGTGGATAAATGTTGTTTTTGTACAGAATTATTCATATAAACGTGTGTTTGAGGCTCCAGATGTTTCCAGATGTTTGTTCTGTGAATCAATCATTTCATATAAAATCTTCTTGTTAATAAACAAAGTGCCAACAAACGTGTTTTACTCTTTATTTATTTCTTTAAAAGTTAGTTAATGAATCACAAACTGTTTTATTGTGAAACTCTGTGGTTTATCTGGAACAATCTTATTTTTTATTTTTCACAAATTCAGAATCAAAAAATGTAAATGGATTATTTTTATTGAAGCTTCTAAAATTAAATCCAGAAATTATGTTAAAAATATTTTAAGTAAATTGAGACAAAATCAACTGAATCCAGACTTTAATTATTATTATTATTTCTATGTTTTATAGAACCATTAACTTTGGAATTTATAAAAATGTCCCTAAAAATCTGGAAAAGTTTGTTGAAAAATGGATGAAAATTTCAGAAAAAAATTACCAAAAATATTATAAAATAAACTATAGATCCATAAATTCCTATTTAATTAAAATGTCCCAAAAAAGTCACAAAAATTAAATAATAAAATTAAAATATTCATGAAATGTTAAAAAAAATCATTAAAAATTCATGAAAATTTCCTAAAAAAATTCCTTAAATTACCTAAATTTTTTATAAATAGATCCTTAAATTTCTAAAATGTCTGAAAAGGTTCACAAAAAGTAAAAATCATGAAACGTTCACAACATTTTTTAAAATAATCTTTGTTTTTTTCCTGATAACAACATATATTTTATATCAGCCCCACCTCCAACCATGAAATGACTCAATATTTACTCATTAATTACAACTTAAACATTTATTATTATTATTATTATTATTATTATTATTATTATTGCTGCTGCTTTAGTTTCAGGTTTTAGATTCAGTTCTTCGGTCGTTTTTCTGTGGTTTTTCTCTATTTCCCTCCCGTTTTCAGATGGTGATGCTGTTCTCGACGCGGCTCGGCAGCAGAAACAGGTACTGGAGGTCCAAACCGCGGTTCTGGTCCAGGATGTGGTCCTCGATCTCCTTCAGCCGCTTCCTGAACCTGTCAATCACCCGCTGGGCCCGCCCCTCCGTGAAATGCTGCTCCGTGTAGCGACCCAGAGGAATCTGGGAAAAAACATCAAAGAATAAACATCAAAGAACAAACATCAGAGAATAAACATCAGAGAATAAACATCAAAGAATAAACATCAGAGAATAAACATCAGAGAATAAACATCAGAGAATAAACATCAAAGAATAAACATCAAAGAATAAACATCAAAGAACAAACATCAGAGAATAAACATCAGAGAACAAACATCAAAGAATAAACATCAAAGAATAAACATCAGAGAATAAACATCAGAGAATAAACATCAAAGAATAAACATCAAAGAATAAACATCAAAGAATAAACATCAGAGAATAAACATCAAAGAATAAACATCAAAGAATAAACATCAGAGAATAAACATCAAAGAATAAACATCAGAGAATAAACATCAAAGAATAAACATCAGAGAATAAACATCAGAGAATAAACATCAGAGAATAAACATCAGAGAATAAACATCAAAGAACAAACATCAGAGAATAAACATCAGAGAATAAACATCAGAGAATAAACATCAAAGAATAAACATCAGAGAATAAACATCAGAGAATAAACATCAGAGAATAAACATCAAAGAATAAACATCAAAGAATAAACATCAAAGAACAAACATCAGAGAATAAACATCAGAGAACAAACATCAAAGAATAAACATCAGAGAATAAACATCAGAGAATAAACATCAAAGAATAAACATCAAAGAATAAACATCAAAGAATAAACATCAGAGAATAAACATCAAAGAATAAACATCAAAGAATAAACATCAGAGAATAAACATCAAAGAATAAACATCAAAGAATAAAATTATATATATATAAATATATAATAATGACTATATACCATATATATAATATAAATATATTAAAGTATATTTATACCATATATAATATATATATATTCTATATATCTTTATATATATTTATATATATTTATGTATATTCTATATCTTTCTATATATATTTCTATATATTTCTATATGTTTATATATATTTATGTATATTTCTATATATTTATATATGTTTATATATATTTATGTATATTTCTATATATTTATATATGTTTATATATATTTATGTATATTTCTATATATTTATATATGTTTATATATATTTATGTATATTTCTATATATTTATATATGTTTATATATATTTATGTATATTTCTATATATTTCTATATATATATATTTTATATATTTATATATGTTTATATATATTTATATATATCTTTCTATCCTATGTGACGTATTAACTCACAGCGTCTGGCTGAGCTCGTCCCAGGTGCCATGTGATCGCCATCTGGACGCAGGATTGGCTGACGTCGGGCAGCGTTGCCATGATCATCTCCATGGTAACCGCATCCTTGTCCGTCGGCGGCGGTTGTCTCATGGTGCACGGAGTGTTTGGTACCCAGGAACACCAGTCAAACTACACACCATCAGTATATAGAGATTAGTGTGTGTGTGTGTGTGTGTGTGTGTGTGTGTGTGTGTGTGTGTGTGTGTGTGTGTGTGTGTGTGTGTGTGTGTGTGTGTGTGTGTTACCTGTCCATTATTAGTAGCAGCGTGTTGAGCTGTGCTGATGAAGATGACGACAGACAACAACGTACAGAGTTCATCTTTACTGCTGAGTTTACTGGACAGACCTGAACACACACACACACACACACACACACACACACACACACACACACACACACACACACACACACACACACACACAGTTCATAGAAAGTTTAGAAAACAGTTGAACTGAACTTAATTACTAGTAAAACTAGTGAAGTAGTGACTCAGACCAAAGTTCGGCAGCTCAGTGAAACCTTCCTGAGTCACGTCTGAGATCCACGACTGAAGCTCCAGGTCCTGGAGGACGTCCCCGTCTGTCTGGTAGAACAGGTCCACCATGTCCTCCATATAACTATAAATAATAATAATAATAAATAATAAATAAATCAACAGGTCCACCATGTCCTCCATATAACTATAAATAATAATAATAATAAATAATAAATAAATCAACAGGTCCACCATGTCCTCGATATAACTATAAATAATAATAAATAAATAATAATAAAATAAATCAACAGGTCCACCATGTCCTCCATATAACTATAAATAATAATAAATAAATAATAATAAATAATAAATAAATCAACAGGTCCACCATGTCCACCATATAACTATAAATAAATAAATAAATCTATATGAATAATAACAGAATATTAATAATGCTACCTGTTTTAGCATGAATATTAATAATGCTACCTGTTTTAGCATGAATATTAATAATGCTACCTGTGATTAGCATGAATATTAATAATGCTACCTGTGAATAGCATGAATATTAATAATGCTACCTGTTATTAGCATGAATATTAATAATGCTACCTGTGAATAGCATGAATATTAATAATGCTACCTGTTATTAGCATTAATATAAATAGTGCTACCTGTGAATAGCATTAATATTAATAATGCTACCTGTGAATAGCATGAATATTAATAATGCTACCTGTGAATAGCGTCCCACAGCATCAGTCCATGTTCTCTGTAGAAGTAGTTCGGCAGATTCTGGACTCCTCGGTCCATGAAGTCCAGTCGAGGCTGCAGAGATCGGTAAGTGAGGACCTGGTACTCCTTCTGGGCCAGAACCAGCAGCCCCTCCCCCCCTGTAGACACCACCTACACACACACACACACACACAACATTGGGTTTTCACAAGATATTAAATATCAGGACACTCAACCTCAGAGTTGTTTGTGAGGACCACGACTTCCACTGCAAAAAATAAAATAAATCTATCACTAGGTGACAGTGTAGAGTTGTTCTGGGTGCTCAGCGTTACTTTATTACACTTTTTAGCTCCTAGCGGACACTTTAGCTTGTGTTTTAGCTCCTAGCGGACACTTTAGCATGCGTTTTAGCTCCTAGCGGACACTTTAGCATGCGTTTTAGCTCCTAGCAGACACTTTAGCTTGTGTTTTAGCTCCTAGCAGACACTTTAGCATGCGTTTTAGCTCCTAGCGGACACTTTAGCATGCGTTTTAGCTCCTAGCAGACACTTTAGCATGCGTTTTAGCTCCTAGCAGACACTTTAGCATGCGTTTTAGCTCCTAGCGGACACTTTAGCATGTGTTGTGGCAGCTAGCAGACACATTAGCTTGTGTAACCTGACTAACCCGTTTAAAGATGCCGTCAGCAGAGATGAGCTGAGTCCGACCTCTGCAGTTTATCTCCAGGGTGTAACGTAGATGAGGAGTCAGGAGCTGCAGCAACAAACAAACAAACAAACAAACAACAACAACAGAACAACAATCATTACAACTGTAAAACCAGGCAGCTGTCTCAGAATAATCCACCTGTACATTAACCTGTAGTATAATGTGTAGTAGTATAGTAGTAGTATAGTAGTATAGTAGTATAGTAGTAGTATAGTAGTAGTATAGTAGTAGTATAGTAGTAGTATAGTAGTATAACTTGTAGTATAATGTGTACCTTATAGACAGGGTGGACAGCAGGCAGCAGTATAGTAGTATAGTAGTAGTATAGTAGTATAACTTGTAGTATAGTAGTATAACTTGTAGTATAATGTGTACCTTATAGACAGGGTGGACAGCAGGCAGTAGTATAGTAGTAGTATAGTAGTATAGTAGTAGTATAGTAGTATAACTTGTAGTATAATGTGTACCTTATAGACAGGGTGGACAGCAGGCAGCTGCCTCAGGGTGGACACACAGAACACCTCCACCACCAGGTGAGTCCTCAGCAGGTGAGACAGCACCTGGAACACCTGGAACTCAGCGTGACGCACCCACATCTTGGCCAGGAGCCAGGCCAGAGGGGGGTCAAAGGGCAGGAAGACCGGCGAGTCCACACCTGGACTCTGACCCAGCTGAGGACAAACAGGTACAGGACTGATTTATACTTTAAACTATACTGTAAGTAGTATAATGTGTAGTAGTAGTATAATGTGTAGTAGTAGTATAATGTGTAGTAGTAGTATAATGTGTAGTAGTAGTATAATGTGTAGTAGTAGTATAATGTGTAGTAGTAGTATAATATGTAGTAGTAGTATAATGTGTAGTAGTAGTATAATGTGTAGTAGTAGTATAATGTGTAGTAGTAGTATAATATGTAGTAGTAGTAGTATAATATGTAGTAGTAGTAGTATAAGTACCTGTATAGCGATGGGGACCAGACCCTGGTCCTGGTCCTGCAGCAGACCAGTAGTATAATGTGTAGTAGTAGTATAATGTGTAGTAGTAGTATAATGTGTAGTAGTAGTATAATGTGTAGTAGTAGTATAATGTGTAGTAGTAGTATAATGTGTAGTAGTAGTATAATATGTAGTAGTAGTAGTATAAGTACCTGTATAGCGATGGGGACCAGACCCTGGTCCTGGTCCTGCAGCAGACCAGTAGTATAATGTGTAGTAGTAGTATAATGTGTAGTAGTAGTATAATGTGTAGTAGTAGTATAATGTGTAGTAGTAGTATAATGTGTAGTAGTAGTATAATGTGTAGTAGTAGTATAATGTGTAGTAGTAGTATAATGTGTAGTAGTAGTATAATGTGTAGTAGTAGTATAATGTGTAGTAGTAGTAGTATAATGTGTAGTAGTAGTAGTATAATATGTAGTAGTAGTAGTATAAGTACCTGTATAGCGATGGGGACCAGACCCTGGTCCTGGTCCTGCAGCAACAAACACAGCGGAGCAGCGATGAACTGAGGTTTTCCTCTGATGACGTTGGTGGGAACTCCGTCCATGATGGAGTAGTCCAGCAGGAAGACGTTCCCAGCCTGGACCAGTACCACACAGTATTACAGTACCACACAGTATTACAGTACCACACAGTATTACAGTACCACACAGTATTACAGTACCACACAGTATTACAGTACCACACAGTATTACAGTACCACACAGTATTACAGTACAGAAAAACACAGTACAAATACTACAGTACAGGGAGGAAGTATTCACGTCCTGTACTTAAAGTACTGGTACACCAGAGTAAAAATACTCCATTACAAGTAAAAATCCTGCTACAGTAAAAGTATTAGTACAGATGTGAGTAAACAGACAGATGTTCGTCCAGGTGCTGACCTCTAGCTCCCGGGTCAGGTTACTATTTTTAGGCATCGACCTTTGAACCATGTCGGCTGAAACAGGGAAATTCTCCGGAATCTTCTTGCACCTCTGGATCATCCTGGGGTTGGACCCGTTCAGACACTGGTACCCGAAGAACCAGTCCTCCTTCCAGTGGTCCATACAGTACTCTACACACACACACACACACACACACACACACACACACACACACACACACACACACACACACACACACACCTACATTAACAGGGCACCAACTTCAGGCCAACATTGGAACTTGACCTCAGGGTGGTTTGTGAGGACCACCACTTCCACTGCAAAAAATAAAATTAATCTGTCACTAGGTGAGAGTGTAGAGTCAGAATGTGGCTTTAACTAAATAATTAAATAAAAAAACAAAGAAGAGTATTGAGGACCATAATGTCCTCACAACTACAAATGACCTCACACATCGGTCCTCACAACGATATAAAGACGAGGTTCATTCTTTCCACAGTCACAGGTTTATTATTTATCTTCTATCTTTAAGAAGCAGCTGATTGATAATAAATGTGATTTAACAGCAGGAAACAGCTTGAGCTGCAACAACATTCACATCCTTTTATTTATTTTCTGATTGTTGTCAAGGAAACGGTCAGGAATGTTGATGGTTAATAAACAGAAAGCTGCAGTTTCCTGCTTCAACACTTCATTCATCAGATGAAATATCAGCGTCTATTCAACGTTTGCTTCTTCAGATTCTGACATTTAAAACTCTTTGCAGTAAAACTGAAGCAAATATTTTGTATTTAGTCCAAAGTTGAGTAGAATTAAACCTTTTTAGTGACAAATCATTTGACTTATTTCAGGAATTTGAGATAAAAAGTGTGAATTATCAGATTAAAAATGACTTAATATGAGATAAAAACATAAAAAGTCCAAAAATGTAAACAAGACTAAATAGACCGAAAGCTTTCGGGAGGCGGGGCCTGCTCTCATGGAAGTGATTTGATTGGTCGTCCACATGATGTCATCAAGTTCTATGGTTGTAGGAGCTTTAGATACAAAGTTACTGATGAAAACTCAGGAGCCAATCAGCTTCCAGCCTGACACCATGAGCCAATCAGCTTCCAGCCTGACACCATGTGCGTTGCTGGGGCGTTACCATGGTGACTCTGATGACATCACTAACTGACAGAAATGTCTGAAACGAGTGAAATGATCAGTTCTGATCAGTGTTGGACCAATAACAACGAGATATTTCACTTATTTGTGTGTGTGTGTGTGTGTGTGCGTGTGCGTGTGTGTGTGTGTGTGTGTGTGTGTGTGTGTGTGTGTGTGTGTGTGTGTGTGTGTGTGTGTGTGTGTGTGTGTTACTACCAGCTATGGGGCTTCGTAGCTTCCAGAAGATCCGTTTGAAATCGTCCAGATCGTTCCAGGATTTCCCAAAAGTGATGGCCATCTTCTTCAGAGACAGCTCCAACAGGCTGCAGGCGACAACACGGCTCAGCTACACGGCTCCAACCTTCACCTTTAACCTCTGAACTATTTGATTTATGGCTTAAAGGAGGATTTATTTGTTGAGACATGTCTGGTTTTTACATGAAGGCAGAGAGATGTTGTTGTTGTTGTTGTTCTACCAAATACAAGAAAAGATAGTTTTACTACAGTTGGGTGTGAAAAAGGGGGCTTTTATTTTGAAGGACATACCATTCCTGAGGTCACATGACCAGGATATCCCTATTGCTGATGGACAGTTGACATTTTTAAAAAATTGAACTCACTATCTAATTATTATTTCTAATAATTATTTTAAAATATATTTTTTATAATTTGTTTCTAAGCTGATAAAACAGATTATATTTGGTAATAATATATAAACGTCCTGGTTCATACGAGTTAATGGAGAATATTTTTACTTACGCGTATTGTAGTGAATGTTCGAAGTCGCTCCTCTTCTCGTTGTCAAATCTGGCGTCTTGTGGTAAATCAGCTTCTGTTTTAGCGTCGATGCATCGTGGAATAGCTGGAGCCCACGTTACCCACCTACACATATTCATGTCAGTCTGACTTTATATCTCTAATTGTTTGAACAAAGTTGAAATCAGTAAAATGATCTGCTCATAGAATGAGATAAAACCATATCATTCTACTCAATATTGGACTAATTGTACCAAACACAAGATATTTCCCCTGATGAGGTTCATTCCACAGTGAATCTGTATAAATGTGGAGTGTTCGTGGTGCGTTCAGGACCTGTAGGATTTCTGCCTTTCCTGCAGCTCCTTCTGTCTGTGATTCAACAGCAGAGAAGAAGCTGAGTCCTGATGCAGGGTCCGAGCTGCAGAAACAGACCAGATTAGACCAGATTAGACCAGATTATAGACCAGATTATAGACCAGATTATAGACCAGGTTATAGACCAGATTATAGACCAGATTAGACCAGATTAGACCAGATTAGACCAGATTATAGACCAGATTATATCCTGGATGTATATATTTGCAGACGATTACTTATTGTTCACAGCAAAACAATGATGTCATCAGTAATAGAATGAGTAAAGTATCTGTAATAGACTGAGGTACTAATACTAGTGGAGTGCAGCTTTGCAGTATTAAGGCTAATTGTGCTCAGGTAAACATCTGACCTGTTCCCTCTCTGATCTCCACCTTCATGTCTCCAACCAACCAGCGGTAACATGGGAACATCAGGACTTCTTCTCCATCAGGAAGCTCCACGCTGACGTAGCGGCAGAACCAGTTATCTTCTACCCAGTACTTCTGCTTCTCCAGTCTGACCAGCAGCACCGAACCCAGAGGAACTGGACTGGACACTTTATACTGGTCCACCTGGAGGGTGGAGACAAAAACCACCGTCAGCTTCTCTGGTTCCAGCTTCTCTGGTCTGAAAGTAAAGTGACTGAACTCGTTACCAGACTTGAAACTCATCGACACATTAGTGTACAATGAGAAGAACTCGTTAGCAGACTTGTTAGCATGCTCGTTAGCATGCTTGTTAGCATGCTCGTTAGCAGACTTACGGCTCCTCTACAGAAGTCCAGGCCAGGATTGTCCAGTAAAGTTCTTTCACTTTCTCCTTTCTCACCCACCAGAGTCACAAAAATGTAGTTGTTGGTGCCGGAATACTCGGATGTTCCCGTTGCCACGGTGACGGTGTAAACTTCCATCTGAGGATGGAACCACAGACGACGATGAACAGGAGTCAATTAACAGTCGTAGTTAATAGTTTTATAGTTAAATAAACTATATAAACTCAATTAAAACAACAGAGAAATGATTTCATATTTTATTAACTAGTGCAGAGTGTTAATGTAGCTAAACTGGAAGGTGGACAAACATTTAGCATGAGGAATAAAGTAGCAGCTAAACCGCTAACGTCTTAGCATGAGGAATAAAGTAGCAGCTAAACCGCTAACATCTTAACATGAGGAATAAAGTAGCAGCTAAACCGCTAACATCTTAGCATGAGGAATAAAGTAGCAGCTAAACCGCTAACGTCTTAGCATGAGGAATAAAGTAGCAGCTAAACTAGCGACTAAACCACTAATGTCTCTGAGACTCAGATTGAATTTAGTTTTTTATCGACTTGTTTTTAGCATCAACAGCTTCATTAACAGTTAGCCTGACAGGAAGTGATGGAAGGAACGAATGCTTCTAAATAAACATTAAATATGTTTCTGGAGTTCTGTAGTGAAATGCTGTGAAATCAACTGTAGCATCTTACTGCAGAGATTAGAGGCTCCGCCCTCTCCTGGTTTAAATCCTATTTATCTAATAGGTTCCAGTTTGTTACCGTTAACCAGCAATCGTCACTTATGGTGTCCCACAAGGGTCAGTCCTTGGGCCCATTTAGTTTATATGTGCTGCCCTTGGGTAATATTATTAGCATTAATGTCCACTGCTACGCAGACGACACGCAGCTATATTTATCAATTAAACACGATCGGAACGCGTCCTAAAAGTTGTTGAAACTACTGGTTGATCCACGGCTCCATAAAAGTACAGCAGGGGTTAGAGTTTCTATGGAAACGACAATAAATCTGATCCAGAAGCAGAAAAACTGGTTCTAAAGGTCTCAGATTTCAGCTCAGACTCAAAAACCAACAACTGCCTCAGGACCAGAATCTGATCCTTAAAGAAGCTGCTGACAAACAGGAGGAAACAGGAGAAGAATCAGGAAGAACTGGAACAAAAACTAGAATAAAAACTGGAACAAAAACTGGAACAAAAACTAGAACAACTCCAACAACTAGAACCTGTCGATGTTCAGGTTTGTGTCCACGATGAAATCATGTGGTTGTTTTCAACATGTGAAGAAACAAAGTTGTTTCCTGTTGTTAAAGAGAAGTTAATAAAGTTTAAAATACTACAAATTAATAAAGTTTAAAATGCTAGAAGTTAATAAAGTTTAAAATACTACAAATTAATAAAGTTTAAAATACTACAAATTAATAAAGTTTAAAATACTACAAGTTAATAAAGTTTAAAATACTACAAGTTAATAAAGTTTAAAATACTACAAGTTAATAAAGTTTAAAATACTACAAGTTAATAAAGTTTAAAATACTAGAATACTTATTTCTGACTTCTGGGATAAAAAGTCAAACTTATTATTAGATAAAAAGATGCTAAAATTAAATAAACAAGACCAGAATCAAGTAAAATAATCTTTAAAATAAAAACTTGTTTTTCTCCCAATTGAAGATAAATTATTGGACAAATGATATGACATGCTTTTATTTTGAAGGGATCTGCAAGCAGTGACGTGTTGTTTTACTTTGAATAAAGTCGTTATCAGTGATGCGACACTTCCTGTTTTCATCTCATTTGCATTTTATTTGCACATTAAAAAAACCTCGAAGTCATATTCAAATGTTTGATCCAACTTAAATTCATGTTTCTATTAAAGATTCAACATCTGAATAAAACATTAAAAACATGAAATTAATCTGTTTCCTGGAAAATATGAGAAAAAACAAATCAGATCAAATCGAACACTTTGTTATTATAGAGGTTTATTAGTTTATCGTTAATCATTTAATTAGTTTTCAAACCAGAACTTTTACACTTTTACAAACTTACACTACAGAAATATTTGACTCCAGAAACTTTATTAACTTGTAGTATTTTAAACTTTATTAACTTGTAGTATTTTAAACTTTATTAACTTGTAGTATTTTAAACTTTATTAACTTGTAGTATTTTAAACTTTATTAACTTGTAGTATTTTAAACTTTATTAACTTGTAGTATTTTAAACTTTATTAACTTGTAGTATTTTAAACTTTATTAACTTGTAGTATTTTAAACTTTATTAACTTGTAGTATTTTAAACTTTATTAACTTCTATGTTAATATTTTAGACATTAAAAAGTCAGACTTGCTGTTTGAATCCTACATTTGTTCTGAACTACAACAACATCAAACTCACCTTGTTCAGATCTTTTCTCCACGTTTTATTTTCCTCTGAATCCGTTTTTATTCTGTTCAACTTTTCTTTTTTCTTCCAAAAGTTAAAATCGTCTGAAACTAAAAAATCTTCAGTTTCTTTCTTTTTTCTCTTCAGAGGATTTTTACTCCGACGCTGCTGCTGCTGCCACGGAATCACACACACACTAATACACACACACACACTAATACACACACACACACACACACACACACACTAAAGCAAACACACACACACACACACACAAACACTAAAACACACACACAGAAAGGGGAAGTATCCAGCTTCAGGCAGGAAAAGGCACACACACTAGAACACACACACACACACACACACACACACACACACACACACACACACACACACACACACACACAATTTAAATTAGAAAAAAACACAAATATGAAATAAAATGTTTGTTTTTTTTCCAAATATGAGATAAAGTAAAGATGAAATAAAGTAAATGAACCAGTAGAATCATTTATATTTATATTTATATCAGAATATTTTAACTAAAACCTGTTGAGTTTATTTCTGATTCGTTCTTGTTCGCTGTAAAAAGTGAAATCTGTTATTAAAAACACAGAAATATGAGGTGAAACAGAGAATAAAGTCATTCCTGGTGATTCTACTGAGTGTTTTAATGAGTTGCAGCAGATTTTATCAGCAGGAATCAACAGTTTTAACAAAGATCAGAAATGAAACTATGGAGGAATGTGGAACGTTTAGTTCTACGTGTTTCAGGAACAAAACAAACAGGATTTTACTTTAATTGACTTAAAACCGGAGCTGAAAACAACTTCTAACAGTTTGTTTTATTTCCTTTTAACTTCTAATATTTCATATTTCAGCTGCTGTTTGTTCCTCGACAGGAAATTTACATCAAAGTCGAAGTAAAACAGACGAATTCTAACAAATAACTAAACAATTCCTGCAGAAACTGAGTTGGGTCTGGGTTCTGGGGATCAACTGAACCAAAATGGTGACTCCGTCGCCGTGGTAACCACCACGTGGCTTAGGATGGTGCAGGGTGTTAGTTTTATTAATCTCAGAAAGTTTGGTGAACCTACGACCTTTATATCCAAAGTTATTAAGAGAAACCCATGAGCCAATCAGCTTTGAGGAGGCGGGGCCCCAACACTATTGAATCAGTTTGATTGGTCTTCAACATGATCTCCACCAAGTTATATGGTTGTAGGAGGTTTAGATCCAAAGTTATTGATGAAAAACATTCAGCCAATCAGCTTTCAGCCTGTCATCATGAGCCAATCAGCTTTCAGCCTGTCATGATATGTGTTGCTGGGCCGTTACCATGGTGACTAACTGCTCTGCTACATTTG
Organism: Lepturacanthus savala; assembly: GCA_030544235.1. Taxonomy (NCBI): domain Eukaryota; kingdom Metazoa; phylum Chordata; class Actinopteri; order Scombriformes; family Trichiuridae; genus Lepturacanthus; species Lepturacanthus savala. Next base: position 23,177,680 of record CM060483.1, read on the forward strand.
AATTCATGACTAACCGACTAAATCTAGCTCAAACAGAAAGGCTACCTCTGATTGGACCACACCATGAACAAATGCTCATAATTTGAAAACCGTATAAGATGGAGACAAAATGATGATATTTACTGAGAGCAGACCTTCCCCCGGTCGTACTGATGAAACTTTTATTTCTGTAACTTGTAAAATGTGAGCACAGCAGCACTTTAAAAAGTAGGAAGATTTTGAAAATCAAGGATTTTCAAATTCAAATTTAATATGAGACTGAATGGGAGCAAAACAGGGACCAAGCTGTGTTTGGAGGCTCGTAGCAAGAAAACTGTAGAACTCACAGCTTAGATACTGGTATTTTATCCATCAGGACGGTCATGTCTACGTTTTGATATAACAATTATTGATGTGCGGTTCAAATTGTGGCTCCTCTGGCAATTTATACATTTATTTTTCAGGGCCATTTTCTCTCCCTCTCCACTCTAACGATGACATCATCACTGTAATTTTCCACTATTAATTAATTTATCAGGTTTTGAATAAAAAAATAAATTCAGGCATAAAATTATTTAATTATATTATTTATTATTAATATTTAACGTTTTATCTCATTTTATTATTTATTTCATATATTCACTTGTTTTTCCTAAATAACTTTTTAAAATAATTTTAAAAGATTATATTCACTTTAATTAAATAAAACGGATAAAAACAGATTGAACTTTATTAGATTTATCTAATTTTTTAAACCTCATTTCATTAAATCTTTAAATATATTTGATCAGATATTTTATTTAAATCTACTTCAGACGTTTGTTCATTTCAACAAACTGAACGTTTGTTTCTCAACAGGAAACGAAACAATAACGAACTTTAAGTCTGGAATTTCATCCATTAACTAGAAAAACAAGAAGCAGCTTTAACTTTAACATTTATATCCTTATATTTATTATAAAGGACATATATTTATATATTATAGAGGATATATATTTATATATTATAGAGGATATATATTTATATATTATAGAGGATATATATTTATATATAATAAATATAAAGGACATATATTTATATATAATAAAGGTTATATATTTATATATTAGTGATTAACTTCTTGTCTCATGTCTAGTTAGAAATGATTTGTAACTTTAGAAAAAAAGGATCATAAAATGTTTAGATGAAGAGATAAACAGTTAACGTGTGTTTATCTGTGTGTGTGTTTATATCTGTGTGTGTGTTTATATGTGTGTGTGTGTTTATATGTGTGTGTGTTTATCTGTGTGTGTGTTTATATCTGTGTGTGTGTTTATATGTGTGTGTGTGTTTATATCTGTGTGTGTGTTTATATGTGTGTGTGTTTATCTGTGTGTGTGTGTTTATATCTGTGTGTGTGTGTTTATATGTGTGTGTGTGTTTATATCTGTGTGTGTGTGTTTATATGTGTGTGTGTTTATCTGTGTGTGTGTTTATATCTGTGTGTGTGTTTATATGTGTGTGTGTGTTTATATGTGTGTGTGTTTATCTGTGTGTGTGTTTATCTGTGTGTGTGTTTATATGTGTGTGTGTTTATCTGTGTGTGTGTGATTTTCTTCCATAAACAGGTTCCCGTAGAAGACGTCACTTTGTGACATCAGTGACATCATCACTTTGTGACATCATCACTTTGTGACATCATCAGGTGAGTTGTGATTAAAGGAGAATTCCAACATTTATTTTTCAACCTGAAATAAAATAAAATGTTCAACAGGATAAAAATCAGCTTCATGTTGATATTAAATAAAAAGATAATAATTATATTAATAAAAGATAAAGTAGAAAAATCACCAGATATATTTTATTTATGTAATTTTTGTTATATACTTTAATATTTAACAGGTTTTAAGACTTTTTATAAATATTTAATAAACATTTTGCTTCACTTTTAATTTCGTCTCAATCTCACATTTAAATTAAAAATCTAAGTGAAATAAAGTAAAAACATAAAATAATCAGCAGAAAATTCATTTAATTTGCAGCTTCAGTTTTTTCTCTTTCAGTTTTTTAATTTAAGAAAAAAAAAAGACAACGTTGATTTTTTTATTTATTATTTTTTTATAACAAAGAACATGATAATGATGACATCACAAAGATACAGAAACACAGACGTGACCCCATGACCTATGACCTTCCAGCCACCACCTCGTTAACCGTCAGATGTCCGTTGCCATGGAGACTAAAACCTTCACTAAACGATGATTCTAGGGTTTTTAACGTGGTTTTTAGGAGCGGCTGGAGGCTCCGCCCCCGTCCTCGTCGTCAGGCGGACACGCCACGAAGTCCGCCAACATGGACGCCATCGCCTCGTCGTCCACCTGCAACAGGAAACACACGGAAACAGCTGATCTGTTGCCCGGGGCGACGGCTTCATGCTTTAATTTACACCCAGTAAATATTTGACTTGAATCTTTCAGTAACGTCTGTTTAATACTTTTACTTCATTTCATTGTTTTAATATTTATGTACGTTTTACTTTTTATCTCTTATTTAAAAAAAAAAGTTTCATTTTAATCTTTAACATCAACATCAATGGGGTTCTTCTACTCCTACCTTTTTCTTCTCAGGGCTCCGCCCCCCTCCCTCCTCCTCCTCCTTCGGCGGCTCCTCCTCTCTCTTCCTCTTGACTCCTTTCACCTCCTCGCCGTCGTTGGCTCCGCCTCCTCCCAGCGCCTCCTGCTGCTCCTCTCGGGTTTCGTCCGTTTTCTCGGGGTTCGTCCGGTCGCGTTCGTCCGTGTCGGCGCCGGCGGTCGCTTCCATCTCGGTGGCGTTGGCGTCGTCCGGTTCTGCCGGCGGCGGCGGTTCCTGCTGGAGACCAGACGCTGGGTCCTCAGACTCAGCTGCTTCCTGAGCAGCTTCAGACTCCTGCTGATGAGAAGATGAATCATTAGAACAGAAACAACATTAAAACTAACAGTTCCTCCTCCAAGAACTCAGACGTAAACCAGCAGCTTCAGTGGTGGAGTTTCAGGTGTTTACCTGTTGGTTGGGATTAGAAACTTGTTCCTCAGAAACAGCAGCAGCAGCGATAAGCTCCGCCTCAGCGGCTCCTTTTTCCCATGAGCTGTTCTCCTCCTGCAGCGCTGCTGCTCCTGCTCCTCCTGCTCCTCCCGCCTCCTCCTCAGCCTCCTCCCTCTCCTCTGCCCCCCCGGTGACACAGAGGATCTGGGGCATCGTGGGGTCGTCCATCCTCTCGTCGTCCTCCTCCTCCTCCTGCTCCTCCTCGCCGCCACCGTTGTCTCCTTCTTCCTGCGCCTCCTCCTCCTCCAGGACTCCGATGCTCTCCACCTCCTGCACCTTCATTCGGTCCTCCCCGAACACAGCCCTGCCGGTCTGGATCTCCTGGATCCCTCCTTCGGCCTCGGCGGCTTCCACTCCGAATGCTGCCATCCCGCCGTCGTCCACCGCTGCCGCCGCCGCTCGCAGCACCTTCCCCTCCTCGATCCCCGCCTCCCCCGACTTGTCCTCCGCCCCCTCCAAAGGAGGGATGTCTCCGTCCTCTTCCTCCTCATCTTCCTCTTCCTCCTCCTCGTCCAGCTCCTCCCCTTCCTCCTCGTCGTAGTCGTACTCCTCACGATCAAAGAACTCCTCGTCCGCGAACTCGCTCTCTACGTCGTCCTCCTCGTCCTCCTCGTCCAGCCCCTCCTCGTCGTCCTCCAGCTCCTCGTCGTCCTCCATATCCTCCTCCTCCTCCTCCTCGTCAGTGCTGTTGATGTTGATGACGGCCGAGTCCTCGTTGCCGCCGGCCGGGGGCGGTGCCGCCGGCTGGTGCTGGTGGAGGTGGCGTCCTCCCTGCTGGCTCAGCTGGTTCTGGAGCTGGTGTATCTGGAGGGGGATCCCCAGGCCGCCGGGCTGCTGCGACGGAGACGGCGACGGCTGCATCAGCATCTGCTGCAGCTGCGGTCGCCCTGGCAACGAGTCCACCAGGCCGCCAGGCGCGACCCCGGCACTGGAGTTCAGCGGCGGCACCAGGGAGACCACGGAGGCGCCGGGCGGGGGAAAGGAGTTGACGGGCGCGGCGGAGGTGGTGAGGAGGGGCGAGGACGTCGCCAGGTCGTTTGGGAGGGAGATGCCGTCCATCGCCGCCGTGGTGGGGACCATGGCGATGGACTCGCCTCCCGACAGGGTGACGGTCGCACCCCCTGGCGCGGCGGAGGTTAAATTCTGGGAGTTCGCTGCCGCCACCTCGTCCTGCTGGTTCTCCACACCGAGCATCCCCGGGGGGACGATGACCACGCTGTCGTCAGAGTCGCTCGCCAGCGAGATCTCCACGTCCTCCGCCTCCTCTTTGTCGTAGCGGACGAACACCGGGCGCTGCCCCTCGGGGGGGCCTAGCCCGGACAGGTCCGACTGGTGGTGGACCCCGTGAGGGGACAGGATCATGTCGCCGGGGCCCGGCAGACCCGGGACCAGCGACAGGTGGTTTTCCAGGGAACCCAGCAGGGAGGCGGGGCCGAGGCCCAGGGAGTGGCGGCCGGGGAAGGGTGGGCCGGGGGCGGGGCCTCCCAGGAGGGTCGGCAGGGCGAGGCCGGGGGTGGGGCCCTGGGCGGAGGAGGACAGGACCTGGGAGGCGGGGGTGGGGGGGGGCGGGTTTGAGGGCGAGGGGGGGGAGGGGCAACGAGATGGAGGGGCCGCGGGGGTGGAGCAACGAGTTACAGACACTCAGGGCCTCGGTGCAGAAAGATGACACCTGGGAGGGGGCGGAGCCAATAAATCAATAAATATCAGCAATATTCATATTGATAATATAATATATATAATAATATATAATATAATATGATCTCTACGTGGCAACACAACCAATCTGTTAAAGCTCAGCCACTCCTGCTGAATAAATGCATCCATTTCTCTAAGCCGTACCTTCAGGTTCCGGTCCGAGCGGCCTTTACTGAGGATGGACACAGCACAGGTGAGAGGTGGCGGCCAACAGGGCGACGGAACCAGAACCAGAGCCAGCAGCAACCTGACAAACAACAATATTACATTTATTTATGAACTGAACTAAATAAACACTTTAACTTTCACAGAACCTGGACTCCAGAGTCCAGGCCCTGCTGGTCCTGGTACCTGTAGAGTTCTCGGCGGGTCAGGTGGCTGCCGTACTGACCACTGACACCACAGGATGTTTCACTGCTGGACTGTTGCTGCTGCAGCCGGACGCACAGCGGCAGAACCACGTCATGGAGCCGCTGGGGGGGACAGGAGAATAAGAACTACAAACATGGAGGCTCACCAGGGAGAATAAGAACTACAAACATGGAGGCTCACCAGGGAGAATAAGAACTACAAACATGGAGGCTCACCAGGGAGAATAAGAACTACAAACATGGAGGCTCACCAGGGAGAATAAGAACTACAAACATGGAGGCTCACCAGGGAGAATAAGAACTACAAACATGGAGGCTCACCAGGGAGAATAAGAACTACAAACATGGAGGCTCACCAGGGAGAATAAGAACTACAAACATGGAGGCTCACCAGGGAGAATAAGAACTACAAACATGGAGGCTCACCAGGGAGAATGTATGACCTTTTTATTACCACATACTATAGTATGACCTTTTTTCGACGACATACTATAGTATGTGGTCCAAAAAAGGTCATACTATAGTATGTCGTCGAAAAAAGGTCATACTATAGTATGTCGTCGAAAAAAAGGTCATACTATAGTATGTCGTCCAAAAAAGGTCATACTATAGTATGTCGTCCAAAAAAGGTCATACTATAGTATGTCGTCAATAAAAAGGTCATACTATAGTATGTCGTCAATAAAAAGGTCGTACTATAGTATGTCGTCCAAAAAAGGTCATACTATAGTATGTCGTCCAAAAAAGGTCATACTATAGTATGTCGTCCAAAAAAGGTCATACTATAGTATGTCGTCCAAAAAAGGTCATACTATAGTATGTCGTCGAAAAAAAGGTCATACTATAGTATGTCGTCGAAAAAAGGTCATACTATAGTATGTCGTCGAAAAAAAGGTCATACTATAGTATGTCGTCCAAAAAAGGTCATACTATAGCATGTCGTCAATAAAAAGGTCATACTATAGTATGTCGTCCAAAAAAGGTCATACTATAGTATGACGTCCAAAAAAGGTCATACTATAGCATGTCGTCAAAAAAAGTCATACTATAGCATGTCGTCCAAAAAAGGTCATACTATAGTATGTGGTCAATAAAAAGGTCATACTATAGTATGTGGTCAATAAAAAGGTCATACTATAGTATGTCGTCCAAAAAAGGTCATACTATAGTATGTCGTCGAAAAAAGGTCATACTATAGTATGTGGTCAAAAAAAGGTCATACTATAGTATGTCGTCGAAAAAAGGTCATACTATAGTATGTCGTCCAAAAAAGGTCATACTATAGTATGTCGTCCAAAAAAGGTCATACTATAGTATGTGGTCAATAAAAAGGTCATACTATAGTATGTGGTCAAAAAAAGGTCATACTATAGTATGTCGTCGAAAAAAAGGTCATACTATAGTATGTCGTCGAAAAAAAGGTCATACTATAGTATGTCGTCCAAAAAAGGTCATACTATAGTATGTCGTCCAAAAAAGGTCATACTATAGTATGTCGTCCAAAAAAGGTCATACTATAGTATGTCGTCAATAAAAAGGTCATACTATAGTATGTCGTCGAAAAAAAGGTCATACTATAGTATGTCGTCAATAAAAAGGTCATACTATAGCATGTCGTCCAAAAAAGGTCATACTATAGTATGTGGTCAATAAAAAGGTCATACTATAGTATGACGTCCAAAAAAGGTCATACTATAGTATGTCGTCCAAAAAAGGTCATACTATAGTATGACGTCCAAAAAAGGTCATACTATAGCATGTCGTCAAAAAAAGTCATACTATAGCATGTCGTCCAAAAAAGGTCATACTATAGTATGTGGTCAATAAAAAGGTCATACTATAGTATGTGGTCAATAAAAAGGTCATACTATAGTATGTGGTCAAAAAAAGGTCATACTATAGTATGTCGTCCAAAAAAGGTCATACTATAGTATGTCGTCGAAAAAAGCTCATACTATAGTATGTCGTCCAAAAAAGGTCATACTATAGTATGTCGTCGAAAAAAGGTCATACTATAGTATGTCGTCGAAAAAAGGTCATACTATAGTATGTCGTCGAAAAAAGGTCATACTATAGTATGTCGTCGAAAAAAGGTCATACTATAGTATGTCGTCCAAAAAAGGTCATACTATAGTATGTGGTCAATAAAAAGGTCATACTATAGTATGTGGTCAAAAAAAGGTCATACTATAGTATGTCGTCCAAAAAAGGTCATACTATAGTATGTCGTCCAAAAAAGGTCATACTATAGTATGTCGTCCAAAAAAGGTCATACTATAGTATGTCGTCCAAAAAAGGTCATACTATAGTATGTGGTCAAAAAAAGGTCATACTATAGTATGTCGTCGAAAAAAAGGTCATACTATAGTATGTCGTCGAAAAAAAGGTCATACTATAGTATGTCGTCCAAAAAAGGTCATACTATAGTATGTCGTCCAAAAAAGGTCATACTATAGTATGTCGTCCAAAAAAGGTCATACTATAGTATGTCGTCAATAAAAAGGTCATACTATAGTATGTCGTCGAAAAAAAGGTCATACTATAGTATGTCGTCAATAAAAAGGTCATACTATAGCATGTCGTCCAAAAAAGGTCATACTATAGCATGTCGTCAAAAAAAGTCATACTATAGCATGTCGTCCAAAAAAGGTCATACTATAGTATGTGGTCAATAAAAAGGTCATACTATAGTATGTGGTCAATAAAAAGGTCATACTATAGTATGTCGTCCAAAAAAGGTCATACTATAGTATGTCGTCCAAAAAAGGTCATACTATAGTATGTCGTCGAAAAAAGGTCATACTATAGTATGTCGTCAAAAAAAGGTCATACTATAGTATGTCGTCCAAAAAAGGTCATACTATAGCATGTCGTCAAAAAAAGGTCATACTATAGTATGTCGTCCAAAAAAGGTCATACTATAGTATGTCGTCGAAAAAAGGTCATACTATAGTATGTCGTCCAAAAAAGGTCATACTATAGTATGTGGTCAATAAAAAGGTCATACTATAGTATGTGGTCAAAAAAAGGTCATACTATAGTATGTCGTCCAAAAAAGGTCATACTATAGTATGTCGTCGAAAAAAGGTCATACTATAGTATGTGGTCAATAAAAAGGTCATACTATAGTATGTGGTCAAAAAAAGGTCATACTATAGTATGTCGTCCAAAAAAGGTCATACTATAGTATGTGGTCAATAAAAAGGTCATACTATAGTATGTGGTCAAAAAAAGGTCATACTATAGTATGTCGTCCAAAAAAGGTCATACTACAGTATGTCGTCAAAAAAAGGTCATACTATAGTATGTCGTCCAAAAAAGGTCATACTACAGTATGTCGTCAAAAAAAGGTCATACTATAGTATGTCGTCCAAAAAAGGTCATACTATAGCATGTCGTCAAAAAAAGGTCATACTATAGCATGTCGTCCAAAAAAGGTCATACTATAGTATGTCGTCCAAAAAAGGTCATACTATAGTATGTCGTCCAAAAAAGGTCATACTATAGTATGTCGTCCAAAAAAGGTCATACTATAGTATGTGGTCAATAAAAAGGTCATACTATAGTATGTGGTCAAAAAAAGGTCATACTATAGTATGTCGTCCAAAAAAGGTCATACTATAGCATGTCGTCGAAAAAAGGTCATACTATAGTATGTCGTCGAAAAAAGGTCATACTATAGTATGTCGTCGAAAAAAAGGTCATACTATAGCATGTCGTCAATAAAAAGGTCATACTATAGTATGTCGTCAAAAAAAGGTCATACTATAGTATGTCGTTGAAAAAAGGTCATACTATAGTATGTCGTCGAAAAAAGGTCATACTATAGTATGTCGTCGAAAAAAGGTCATACTATAGTATGTCGTCCAAAAAAGGTCATACTATAGTATGTCGTCCAAAAAAGGTCATACTATAGTATGTCGTCGAAAAATAGGTCATACTATAGTATGTCGTCGAAAAAAAGGTCATACTATAGTATGTCGTCAAAAAAAGGTCATACTATAGCATGTCGTCGAAAAAAAGGTCATACTATAGTATGTCGTCCAAAAAAGGTCATACTATAGCATGTCGTCAATAAAAAGGTCATACTATAGTATGTCGTCGAAAAAAAGGTCATACTATAGTATGTCGTCGAAAAAAAGGTCATACTATAGTATGTCGTCGAAAAAAAGGTCATACTATAGTATGTCGTCGAAAAAAAGGTCATACTATAGTATGTCGTCGAAAAAAAGGTCATATTATAGTATGTCGTCAAAAAAAGGTCATACTATAGCATGTCGTCCAAAAAAGGTCATACTATAGTATGTCGTCGAAAAAAGGTCATACTATAGTATGTCGTCGAAAAAAAGGTCATACTATAGTATGTCGTCAATAAAAACCTTTTTATTGACGACATACTATAGTATGACCTTTTTTGGACGACATGCTATAGTATGACCTTTTTTGGACGACATGCTATAGTATGACCTTTTTATTGACGACATGCTATAGTATGACCTTTTTTGGACGACATACTATAGTATGACCTTTTTTGGACGACATGCTATAGTATGACCTTTTTATTGACGACATGCTATAGTATGACCTTTTTATTGACGACATGCTATAGTATGACCTTTTTTGGACGACATACTATAGTATGACCTTTTTATTGACGACATGCTATAGTATGACCTTTTTTGGACGACATACTATAGTATGACCTTTTTTTCGACGACATACTATAGTATGACCTTTTTTTCGACGACATACTATAGTATGACCTTTTTTGGACGACATACTATAGTATGACCTTTTTTGGACGACATACTATAGTATGACCTTTTTTGGACGACATACTATAGTATGACCTTTTTTGGACGACATACTATAGTATGACCTTTTTTGGACGACATACTATAGTATGACCTTTTTTGGACGACATGCTATAGTATGACCTTTTTTTGACGACATGCTATAGTATGACCTTTTTTGGACGACATGCTATAGTATGACCTTTTTTGGACGACATGATATAGTATGACCTTTTTATTGACGACATACTATAGTATGACCTTTTTTTGACGACATTCTATAGTATGACCTTTTTATTGACGACATACTATAGTATGACCTTTTTATTGACGACATACTATAGTATGACCTTTTTTGGACGACATACTATAGTATGACCTTTTTTGGACAACATACTATAGTATGATCTTTTTATTGACGACATACTATAGTATGACCTTTTTTGGACGACATACTATAATATGACCTTTTTTGGACGACATGCTATAGTATGACCTTTTTTGGACCACATACTATAGTATGACCTTTTTTGGACCACATACTATAGTATGACCTTTTTTGGACCACATACTATAGTATGACCTTTTTTGGACCACATACTATAGTATGACCTTTTTTTGACCACATACTATAGTATGACCTTTTTTGGACCACATACTATAGTATGACCTTTTTTGGACCACATACTATAGTATGACCTTTTTTGGACGACATGCTATAGTATGACCTTTTTTTGACCACATACTATAGTATGACCTTTTTTTGACCACATACTAGAGTATGACCTTTTTTTGACCACATACTATAGTATGACCTTTTTTGGACGACATACTATAGTATGACCTTTTTATTGACAACATACTATAGTATGAGCTTTTTTGGACGACATACTATAGCATGACCTTTTTTGGACGACATACTATAGCATGACCTTTTTTGGACGACATACTATAGTATGACCTTTTTTGGACGACATACTATAGTATGACTTTTTTTGGACGACATACTATAGTCTGACCTTTTTTGGACGACATACTATAGTATGACCTTTTTTGGACGACATACTATAGTATGACTTTTTTTCGACGACATACTATAGTATGACCTTTTTTTCGACGACATACTATAGTATGACCTTTTTTTCGACGACATACTCTAGTATGACCTTTTTTTCGACGACATGCTATAGTATGACCTTTTTTGGACGACATACTATAGTATGACCTTTTTTGGACGACATACTATAGTATGACCTTTTTTGGACGACATGCTATAGTATGACCTTTTTTGGACGACATGCTATAGTATGACCTTTTTATTGACGACATGCTATAGTATGACCTTTTTTGGACGACATACTATAGTATGACCTTTTTTGGACGACATACTATAGTATGACCTTTTTTGGACGACATACTATAGTATGACCTTTTTATTGACGACATACTATAGTATGACCTTTTTTGGACGACATACTATAGTATGACCTTTTTATTGACGACATACTATAGTATGACCTTTTTTGGACGACATACTATAGTATGAACTTTTTTTCGACGACATACTATAGTATGACTTTTTTTGACGACATACTATAGTATGACCTTTTTTGGACGACATACTAGAGTATGACCTTTTTTTGACCACATACTATAGTATGACCTTTTTTGGACGACATGCTATAGTATGACCTTTTTATTGACGACATACTATAGTATGACCTTTTTTGGACGACATACTATAGTATGACCTTTTTTGGACGACATGCTATAGTATGACCTTTTTATTGACGACATACTATAGTATGACCTTTTTTGGACGACATACTATAGTATGACCTTTTTTGGACGACATACTATAGTATGACCTTTTTTGGACGACATACTATAGTATGACCTTTTTTGGACGACATACTATAGTATGACCTTTTTATTGACGACATACTATAGTATGACCTTTTTATTGACGACATACTATAGTATGACCTTTTTTGGACGACATACTATAGTATGACCTTTTTATTGACGACATACTATAGTATGAACTTTTTATTGACGACATACTATAGTATGACCTTTTTTGGACGACATACTATAGTATGACCTTTTTTGGACGACATACTATAGTATGACCTTTTTTGGACGACATACTATAGTATGACCTTTTTTGGACGACATACTATAGTATGACCTTTTTTGGACGACATGCTATAGTATGACCTTTTTTGGACGACATACTATAGTATGACCTTTTTATTGACGACATACTATAGTATGACCTTTTTATTGACGACATACTATAGTATGACCTTTTTTGGATGACATACTATAGTATGACCTTTTTATTGACGACATACTATAGTATGAACTTTTTATTGACGACATACTATAGTATGACCTTTTTTGGACGACATACTATAGTATGACCTTTTTTGGACGACATACTATAGTATGACCTTTTTTGGACGACATACTATAGTATGACCTTTTTTGGACGACATACTATAGTATGACCTTTTTATTGACGACATACTATAGTATGACCTTTTTATTGACGACATACTATAGTATGACCTTTTTTGGACGACATACTATAGTATGACCTTTTTATTGACGACATACTATAGTATGAACTTTTTATTGACGACATGCTATAGTATGACCTTTTTTGGACGACATACTATAGTATGACCTTTTTTGGACGACATACTATAGTATGACCTTTTTATTGACGACATACTATAGTATGACCTTTTTTGGACGACATACTATAGTATGACCTTTTTTGGACGACATACTATAGTATGACCTTTTTATTGACGACATACTATAGTATGACCTTTTTTGGACGACATACTATAGTATGACCTTTTTATTGACGACATACTATAGTATGAACTTTTTATTGACGACATGCTATAGTATGACCTTTTTTGGACGACATACTATAGTATGACCTTTTTTGGACGACATACTATAGTATGACCTTTTTTGGACGACATACTATAGTATGACCTTTTTTGGACGACATACTATAGTATGACCTTTTTTGGATGACATACTATAGTATGACCTTTTTTGGACGACATACTATAGTATGACCTTTTTTTGACAACATGCTATAGTATGACCTTTTTTTGACCACATGCTATATTATGACCTTTTTTTGACCACATGCTATAGTATGACCTTTTTTGGACGACATACTATAGTATGACTTTTTTTGACGACATACTATAGTATGACCTTTTTTGGACGACATACTATAGTATGACCTTTTTTTCGACGACATACTATAGTATGACCTTTTTTGGACGACATGCTATAGTATGACTTTTTTGGACGACATGCTATAGTATGACCTTTTTTGGACGACATACTATAGTATGACCTTTTTTTCGACGACATACTATAGTATGACCTTTTTTGGACGACATACTATAGTATGACCTTTTTTGGACGACATACTATAGTATGACCTTTTTTTCGACGACATACTATAGTATGACCTTTTTTGGACGACATACTATAGTATGACCTTTTTTGGACGACATGCTATAGTATGACCTTTTTTGGACGACATACTATAGTATGACCTTTTTTGGACGACATACTATAGTATGACCTTTTTTGGACGACATGCTATAGTATGACCTTTTTATTGACGACATGCTATAGTATGACCTTTTTTGGACGACATACTATAGTATGACCTTTTATTATGACTACAAACATGGGGGTTCACCAGGGAGAATAAGAACTACAAACATGGGGGTTCACCAGGGAGAAAAAGAGAATAAGAACTACAAACATGGAGGCTCACCAGGGAGAATAAGAACTACAAACATGGAGGCTCGTCAGTTTTTACCTTGTGGAAATCGTCCTTCATCATGGATCCACTGGTCAGGACCAACTGCCTCAGAGCTGGAAGAAGAAAAACAGCTGGATCAGAACCAGGACCAGAACACCTGGACCAGGTCCAGGACCAGAACACCTAGATGAGTCCTCCTCACCTGTCAGGGCTGACAGACAGGTGTCCTGATTGGCCAGGACGTCTCCTTTCCTCTGCAGCGACGGCCCCACGGAGTCGGCCATCACCAGAGGTTTAGTCCTCCTCGGACCCGGTTTACCTCCAGGAACCGGGTCAGAGAGACCGGCTCTCAGCTGCAGGACCAAGGAGAGAGGGGCAGCTCATTATATATATTATTCATCATATGTAAAATGGTTCAAATCCTGAAAATGAGATTTAACAGCAGGTAAACAGGTAACCTGAACTCACCTTCACAGACTCCGCCCCTGGTGTGATGTCACCCAGCAGGTGAGTGAACAGCAGCTCTGAGTGACCTGGGCTGCCCTGGAGGAGACAGGAGGAGGCTCCGCCCACCTGGACCCACACCTCCACACACCTGTAGACCGCCACCCGCACAGAGCTGCAACACACATACACACCTGTAACGTTCCATTACCTATATCGTGTAGTTACCTGTATAGTGTAGTTACCTGTATCGTGTAGTTACCTGTATCGTGTAGTTACCTGTATCGTGTAGTTACCTGTATCGTGTAGTTACCTGTATCGTGTAGTTACCTGTAACGTGTAGCTACCTGTATCGTGTAGTTACCTGTAACGTGTAGCTACCTGTATCGTGTAGTTACCTGTATCGTGTAGTTACCTGTAACGTGTAGCTACCTGTATCGTGTAGCTACCTGTATGTTAGTTACCTGTAACATGTAGCTACCTGTATGTTAGTTACCTGTAACATGTAGCTACCTGTATGTTAGTTACCTGTAACATGTAGCTACCTGTATGTTAGTTACCTGTAACATGTAGCTACCTGTATGTTAGTTACCTGTAACATGTAGCTACCTTAATGTTAGCTACCTGTAACATGTAGCTACCTGTATGTTAGCTACCTGTATGTTAGCTACCTGTATGTTAGTTACCTGTAACATGTAGCTACCTGTATGTTAGTTACCTGTAACATGTAGCTACCTGTATGTTAGCTACCTGTAACATGTAGCTACCTGTAACATGTAGCTACCTGTATGTTAGCTACCTGTATGTTAGTTACCTGTATGTTAGCTACCTGTAACATGTAGCTAGCTGTATGTTAGCTACCTGTATGTTAGTTACCTGTAGGCTCTCTGTTGTCCCAGGTTAGCTTCAGGTAGCGGCGTCCAGGCCGACAGCGTCTGGGAGAACAGCCTCTGTAGCACAGCAGCATACTGAACCATGCCACCACGCACACTGAAACACACACACACACACAAAACACACACAGACCTTAGAGACGTCAGACAGTATCTACCAACACGTGTGTGTGTGTGTGTGTGTGTGTATGTGTGTGTGTGGTTACTCACGCTGTGATGAGCGCTGACAGGACGTCCAGTGTGTTGGTGTGTATGACGGGCAGCAGCAGTAACCTCACACTCCCATCACCTGATAGACTCTGACAGAAAAAACACAGTGTGTTTCATGTGTGTGTTACATGTGTGTGTTACATGTGTGTGTTACATGTGTGTGTGTGTGTTCTTACGATGCTCTTGCAGCTAACAGCCAGGCCTCTACACACCACGTTGAGAACGGCTCTGACAGGCAGACGAACGGCTGAGGACGGATCCACCCTGAAGACGACAGCAGGTTAATGATTCACCTGGTTGCTGTGATGTCATCACACACCTGTGCTGTGTGTGTACCTGAGTGTGTGTGTACCTGAGTGTGTGTGTGTGTACCTGAGTGTGTGTGTGTGTGTACCTGAGTGTGTGTGTGTACCCGAGTGTGTGTGTGTACCCGAGTGTGTGTGTGTACCTGAGTGTGTGTACCTGAGTGTGTGTGTACCTGAGTGTGTGTGTACCTGAGTGTGTGTGTGTACCTGAGTGTGTGTACCTGAGTGTGTGTGTGTACCTGTGTGTGTGTACCTGAGTGTGTGTTTCAGAGCCAGACACACAGCTGTGTATCTGTGCTGCAGCTGCAGCAGCAGCAGAGGATCTGATTGGTCGAGGAGGGGGAAGCTTAGCTCCGCCCCCGGGCCGTCGTACTGCACCGCCCCTTCTATAAAAACACCAAAATACTAAAATTAATAAAATATAAATCATTGATCAGCTAATCTATTCCTGATGGATCATTGATCAGCTAATCTATTCCTGATGGATCATTGATCAGCTAATCTATTCCTGATGGATCATTGATCAGCTCATCCATCAGTCCATTGATCAGGTACCTGTCTCTGAGCCCTGGTACATCTGGCCCAGTAAAGCGTTGGCTGAGGCCAGCAGACAGTGGATCTGACCCGTCCAGACCTCAGACCTGCCGGCCCCGACGCCCCGGTCCAACAAACCCCCCAGACCCGGTAGACGACCGTAGCACTGACACGCCATCTGGTACCACACATCATATATAATACGATCAATAATATATAATACGATCAATAATATATAATACGATCAATAATATATAATACAATCAATAATATACAATACAACTATTAGTACCACACATCATATATAATACGATCAATAATATATAATACGATCAATAATATATAATACGATCAATAATATACAATACAACTATTAGTACCACACATCATATATAATACGATCAATAATATATAATACGATCAATAATATATAATACGATCAATAATATATAATACGATCAATAATATATAATACGATCAATAATATATAATACAACTATCAGTACCATACATCATATATAACAACTATTAGTATTAGTAGAGATAGAAATATTATTTAATATATATATATATATATATATAATTTTAATATGAATATAAATAAAAAAGACATTAATATAGATAAATATATAGACATGATATAACTAAATAATATATTAATATTACAAATACATTATTATGAATATACTATAAATATACTATTATCAAACATTAATATGATTATAATGATTATAAATAATTATTATAATGATTATAAATAATTATTATAATGATTATAAATAATTATTATAATGATTATAAATAAATAATATTATAATGAATATAAATAAATAATATTATAATGAATATAAATAAATATTAACATTATAATGATTATAAATAAATATTATAATGAACATAAAATAAATAATATATTAATATTATAATAAATTATAATCAGAAAGTGACGTCATCACAAACCTCTTGTGTTTTCTTGTTGGTGCTGTCCATCTTAGACAGGAAGTACGCTCCAAGTTTGTCCTGAAACAACAACAACATTTAACAACAACAACAACAACATTTAACTAAACAACAACAACATTTAACAACAACAACAACAACATTTAACAACAACAACAACAGTTAACAACAACAACAGTTAACAACAACAACAACATTTAACAACAACAACATTTAACAACAACATTTAACAACAACAACAACATTTAACAACAACAACAACATTTAACAACAACAACATTTAACAACAACAACATTTAACTAAACAACAACAACATTTAACAACAACAACAACAACATTTAACAACAACAACAACAGTTAACAACAACAACAGTTAACAACAACAACAACATTTAACAACAACAACATTTAACAACAACATTTAACAACAACAACAACATTTAACAACAACAACAACATTTAACAACAACAACAACATTTAACAACAACAACATTTAACAACAACATTTAACAATAACAACAACATTTAACAACAACAACATTTAACAACAATGTTTAACAACAACGTTTAACTAAACAACAACATTTAACAACAACGTTTAACTAAACAACAACATTTAACAACAACGTTTAACTAAACAACAACATTTAACAACAACAACATTTAACAACAACAACATTTTACAACAACAACATTTAACAACAACAACATTTAACAACAACGTTTAACTAAACAACAACATTTAACAACAACAACATTTAACAACAACAACATTTTACAACAACAACATTTTACAACAACAACATTTTACAACAACAACATTTTACAACAACGTTTAACTAAACAACAACATTTTACAACAACGTTTAACTAAACAACAACATTTAACAACAACAACAACATTTAACAACAACATTTAACAACAACATTTAACAACAACAACAACATTTAACAACAACAACATTTAACAACAACAACATTTAACAACAACAACACCACCAGCCGTCATGTGCAGCAGCATCTTCTTACCCTCAGGGATCCACAGGCTCGAGGGTATGATGTCATACAGGCTGTCATCCCCTCCATGGCTGCCAGCTCACACTGTGACATCACAAAGAGACGACCCATTATAACCTGCTGCTGCTGCTACACCTGCTGCTGCTGCTACACCTGCTGCTGCTGCTACACCTGCTGCTGCTTCACCTGCTGCTGCCACACCTGCTGCTGCTGCTACACCTGCTGCTGCTGCTGCTACACCTGCTGCTGCTGCTACACCTGCTGCTGCTTCACCTGCTGCTGCTGCTTCACCTGCTGCTGCTGCCACACCTGCTGCTGCTGCTACACCTGCTGCTGCTGCTACACCTGCTGCTGCTGCTACACCTGCTGCTGCTTCACCTGCTGCTGCTGCTACACCTGCTGCTGCTGCTTCACCTGCTGCTGCTGCTACACCTGCTGCTGCTGCTGCTTCACCTGCTGCTGCTGCTACACCTGCTGCTGCTTCACCTGCTGCTGCTGCTACACCTGCTGCTGCTTCACCTGCTGCTGCTGCCACACCTGCTGCTGCTGCTACACCTGCTGCTGCTGCTTCACCTGCTGCTGCTACACCTGCTGCTGCTACACCTGCTGCTGCTGCTACACCTGCTGCTGCTGCTACACCTGCTGCTGCTTCACCTGCTGCTGCTACACCTGCTGCTGCTTCACCTGCTGCTGCTACACCTGCTGCTGCTTCACCTGCTTCTACTTCCAGACGCTCACCTCCGTCTTGAGGCCCAGCAGCGAGGTCAGGATCCCCAGGACCGAGTTCAGGCCCACATCTCTGGCCAGCTCCGGCAGCTGGGACGAGTACTGGAGCAGGTCCTTCAGGACCTCCACGGCCAGCTGGACCGTCTGGACCGGAGCCTGGGACTGGACACCAGACCACATGTTGTTACTGGTCTTACTGGTAACATTGACCCATTTAAACTGGGACCACATGTTGTTACTGGTCTTACTGGTAACATTGACCCATTTAAACTGGGACCACATGTTGTTACTGGTCTTACTGGTAACATTGACCCATTTAAACTGGGACCACATGTTGTTACTGGTCTTACTGGTAACATTGACCCATATAAACTGGGACCACATGGCCCCGCCCCTCATTTACCTGTATGACCTGCTGCAGCGAGCGGAGCCAGGTGAGGCAGTGCTGCTGGAACAAATCACTGGAGCTGTCCTTCACCAACATGGAGAGCAGACACAGACCCTCGAACCTTTAATAAACATATAGATATATAAAATATATATATTTTAAAAAGTCAGACGCAGCATTAGCGAACTTCCATCACACTCACCTGGTCTTGCTTGAGCCCAGTTTGGCGTTGCTGAACCCCACGAGACCCCCGGCGGCCCCGGAGCCCTGCAGGGGACAAACACATGAGAGATGATGGTGAACATCACCTGGAAAACACCTGGAAGACAACTGGTAACACCTGTTAACACCTGGAAACACCTGGAAACACCTGGAAACACCTGGTAACACCTGGAAACACCTGGAAACACCTGCTAACACCTGCTAACACCTGCTAACACCTGCACCAGCCCCGGCATAAAACCGTCCTCTGCACGATCACGCTGCGTCACACAGTTGTGACATCACAAAGGGAATAGAGACTTTTCCAGAGCTTTTCTGGACGTTAGAAAGGTTTTTAACAGATAAATAGTCTATGACTTAAACATAGACTCCACAGATCAGTAATGAGCAGGTTCTATCTGGAGGAGTCCTGGAGACACTTCATCAGCTGCTCTTTGACTATTGACGTCTGTGGGAAAATGATGTTTTTGTTGGACTACCACGTGACCCCTGGAGGAACCCTATCCAGGTCTAGAATACATCCATGGTCCCCATTCACGTTACAAAGCCTCCACAGCAGCAGGCTAACAGGTAACTAGCCTCCCAGCTGACGGGCTCCTCGTGCCGGCTCTCACCTGCGCCGCGAACACGCCGTGTTCCCGGTAGTTGGCCAGAAGCGCCGGTAGATACTCCGGTCGCTGCTCCTTCAGAACCGACACTAAACCCTCCGTTAGTCGCATCGCGGACGGGCCATGCAGCCAGGCCGCGGCAGCCATCTTTACCCCCTCTTCTCTGTCCGCCGCCTCCTGCTACGTCATCACTGCGCGACGCGGTGACGTCGATTTAACGCGGTCTTTGTTGTTGTGAAGTGAACGTCCCTCTGTTGACGTCCATGCGTCGCCTTCTTCCGGATCCTCGGTGGAGGTTTGAATTAGTTCTGATTAACGAACGTTACCGTTACACCGCGTTTAACTAACAAATACCAACGTTACCGTTACACCGCGTTTAACTAACAAATACCAACGTTACCGTTACACCGCGTTTAACTAACAGACACCAACGTTACCGTTACACCGCGTTTAACTAACAGACACCAACGTTACCGTTACACCGCGTTTAATGAACAGACACCAACGTTACCGTTACACCGCGTCTAACTAACAAATACCAACGTTACCGTTACACCGCGTTTAACTAACAGACACCAACGTTACCGTTACACCGCGTTTAACTAACAGACACCAACGTTACCGTTACACCGCGTTTAATTAACATAGACCAACGTTACCGTTACACCGCGTTTAACTAACAGACACCAACGTTACCGTTACACCGCGTTTAATTAACATAGACCAACGTTACCGTTACACCGCGTTTAATGAACAGACACCAACGTTACCGTTACACCGCGTCTAACTAACAAATACCAACGTTACCGTTACACCGCGTTTAACTAACAGACACCAACGTTACCGTTACACCGCGTTTAATTAACATAGACCAACGTTACCTTTACACCGCGTTTAAGGAACAGACACCAACGTTAACGTTACACCACGTTTAATTAACATAGACCAACGTTACCTTTACACCGCGTTTAAGGAACAGACACCAACGTTAACGTTACACCACGTTTAATTAACATAGACCAACGTTACCTTTACACCGCGTTTAAGGAACAGACACCAACGTTAACGTTACACCGCGTTGAACTAACAGAGACCAACGTTAACGTTACACCACGTTTAACGAACAGAGACCAACGTTACCGTTACACCGCGTTTAACTAACAAATACCAACGTTAATGTTACACCGCGTTTAATGAACATAGACCAACGTTACCGTTACACCGCGTTTAACTAACAGAGACCAACGTTACCGTTACACCACGTTTAACTGACACCAACGTTACCGTTACACCGCGTTTAACTAACAGTACATTGCGCTTAATTAACAGACACCAACGTTACCGTTACACCGCGTTTAACTGACACCAACGTTACCGTTACACCGCGTTTAATGAACAGACACCAACGTTACCGTTACACCACGTTTAATTAACATAGACCAACGTTACTGTTACATCGCGTTTAATGAACAGAGACCAACGTTACCTTTACACCGCGTTTAACTAACAGAGACCAACGTTACCGTTACACAGTGTTTAACTAACATAGACCAACGTTACCGTTACACCGTGTTTAACGAACATAGACCAACGTTACCGTTACACCGCGTTTAACTAACATAGACCAACGTTACCGTTACACCGTGTTTAACTAACATAGACCAACGTTACCGTTACACCGTGTTTAACTAACATAGACCAACGTTACCGTTACACCGTGTTTAACGAACATAGACCAACGTTACCGTTACACCGTTAATTAACCCTTTGTTTTTTATTGACTCCCGTTAATTCTCCCACTCTGTTTCTAAAGCTGCTTCCTGTCCGATGGCCAACGAGCGTCTCCGAGCTCTGGAGGAGGTGGAGAAGGAGATAGCCATGACCCTGCAGTGTGCTGGTGAGGTCATCACAGGGTCAGGGGTCACAAGGCTGGTTGGTGTTACAATAGAGCAGTTAAAGGATGTTTTACTACAAGTTAAAGGACATTTACTACAAGTTAAAGGACATTTACTACAAGTTAAAGGACATTTACTACAAGTTAAAGGACATTTTACTACAAGTTAAAGGACATTTACTACAAGTTAAAGGACATTTACTACAAGTTAAAGGACATTTACTACAAGTTAAAGGACATTTACTACAAGTTAAAGGACATTTACTACAAGTTAAAGGACATTTACTACAAGTTAAAGGACATTTACTACAAGTTAAAGGACATTTACTACAAGTTGTGACATGTCTCTACCTTTTACTGTAGGAAACCCATGTTAAACATGATGAGAGGTTTTCAGCAGCTTTCTTGTTTGTTTCCATGTTGTTGACGTTTACAGTCGTGTTCTTTAACGTGTTGACGTTTACAGTCGTGTTCTTTAACGTGTTGACGTTTACAGTCATGTTCTTTAACGTGTTGACGTTTACAGTCGTGTTCTTTAACGTGTTGACGTTTACAGTCGTGTTCTTTAACGTGTTGACGTTTACAGTCGTGTTCTTTAACGTGTTGACGTTTACAGTCGTGTTCTTTAACGTGTTGACAGGGAACATCGTTCTGGAGCTCTCTAAAGACAAAGCCAACGCCAGCCTCCTGGACCGGCAGCTGGTCCAGTTCCAGAGCTCCGTGAACCGGGTGGAGAGTGAGCTGAGTTCTCAGATCCGCTACCTGACCCAGGTCAGTCCACAGACCACCAGGCTACTGCTGTTAAACTGCCCCCTAGGAGCTATAACGTGTGTTAAAGTGCCCTCCTTAATAAATGTGTCGACAGAATGGTTTGATCAGCGGAGTAAACAGTTTTTGTGTAAATCATCAGGTGGCCACCGGTCAGCCCCATGAAGGCTCCACCTACTCGGCCAGGAAGGACTGTCAGATGGCGCTGAACCGGGCCGAGTACGCCAAGGTGAAGCTGGGAGAACTGGGCCGGACCTGTGAGGTGATGCTGGAGCAGCAGCAGCAGGCGTCGTAGCGGCAGCAGCAGCATCACCTTTGACCTTCGCTGCTGCTGCTCAACAACTACAGAAAAACAGCCGCATGGTTTTAATGAAGCAGCTGATCGTGGGAGGATCTGCTGTTCATACAAACTCATTTATCCTCATTTTGTACAGAAGATAAATTTCTACAACTGAAACTTGTTTTTACTTTTTATTTTTCAATTTTCAGAATAAAGAAGTTCCACATTTTCTGTGTGACGACTATAATAATATATAATTAACTGAATAAAACAGGTTCATGCTCTTCTCTTTATTCTTTATTTTCATACCATATGATGTGGTCGGATTAGCATGTAGCATGTTAGCATAATTATCAGGTGGGATTATAACGATAATTAGGAGCTGATTTTAATAATAATATAATAATGATCTCAAATAACATGAATAGAAAGAAAAGTCTAAATCAACCTTTACAAGGGAAATGTCTGGTTTTTGGTACAATTCGTAATTTTCTCATAATTCTCGTGTTTTTTTTCTCAAATTCTTTTAATTTGTTCTAAGAACCTGATTATCTGTGACTAAATCTAATTCCAGCAGAAACTGGACGTTTTGTACTAAAAGCAGATATTTCCCTCTGATAATATTCATCTTTTACACATTAATTCAGGTTTTAAAGCCAAAACAAGACAATCACATTTATTACAATTCATCCTACAAAAATATAGAATTATCTGCTTTTCATGATAAAGAGATTAGAGATAAATCAGTAAAAAGTCTTAATGTGAATAATGAACCTGAACAACTGAGCTCTAATAAACGTCCTGAATCATGTTTAAACAGTCAAACGCTGGTTTTCTGATATAAAAGTGTCTCAAAAGAAAAAAAAACATGAATGAAAATGTGATTTTTATGTGTAAAAATATCAAATTTAGCAGAAATTAAGGTCAGGTTTAGCTTGGTTAAACCTGGATTTTAAGGTCAGGTTAACTCAGGTTAAACCTGGATTTTAAGGTCAGGTTAACTCAGGTTAAACCTGGATTTTAAGGTCAGGTTAACTCAGGTTAAACCTGGATTTTAAGGTCAGGTTAACTCAGGTTAAACCTGGTTTTTAAGGTCAGGTTAACTCAGGTTAAACCTGGATTTTAAGGTCAGGTTAACTCAGGTTAAACCTGGATTTTAAGGTCAGGTTAACTCAGGTTAAACCTGGATTTTAAGGTCAGGTTAACTCAGGTTAAACCTGGATTTCCTGAGCTCGGAGCAGCTACAACAAGTCGTCGCCGTCGTTCTTCGGTTCCGTCAAACGGAGTCGAGCAAAGTCCTCGAACACGAAGTCGTCAGCAGGAGAACTGGAGAAAACATGAATACAAACATATTCTCAGTTAATTCTGGACGTTTCTCCTTAAAATAATAAACTTTAGCTTTTTACTGAGACAGAGACAAGATAATTACACTGATATGAATAATTAATATGGACTAATAATAATAATTAATAATAATAATAATCATGAATAATAATAATAATAAATAATCAATAATAATAATAAATAATAGTAATAATAAATAATAAATAATTCATTATTATCAATAATATTAATAATAAATCATATTATTAATAATAGTAATAATAAATAATAAATAATATTATTAATAAATAACAGTAATATTAATAACAAATAATAATAAATATTAATAATAATATTAATTATATTATTAATAAACAACAATAATAATATTAATAATAAATAATAATAATATTAATAAATAATAATAATAATAAATAATAATATTAATAATAATAATAAATTCTTACTTCATCTCAAACTGGATGAGGTTTGTATCTGCAGCATCAGAAGAAACTGAAAACAAGAAAAATATAAATAATATAATAATATATAAAATATATATTTATATTTATGTGTGTGTGTGTGTGTGTGTGTGTGTTCTACCTGACTGTGGGGGGGGGTCAAGCTTCTCCGTCGGTTTCGGATGCATCAGAATAAAAGGAAGCTCCACTGATACGTCCCTACACACACACACACACACACACACACACACACACACACACACACACACACACACACACACACACACATTAATTGTGATGTTAACTAGAACTGAAGTTCCTCCTCGTAGTGACTCACCCTCCCAGTGAAACCAGCAGCTTCACTTTTACTTTGTAGGACACTATGATCCCCATGGCCTCCTTGTTACAGCCTGCTTTTATTCTGAAAAACACAGAGGGTGAGTGTTGTCACGGCACATCCATGGTGTATATTTACATATTTATATTTATGGGTGTGTACATGGTGCTGGAGGCTAGGTTGGTGTCTTCATGCTTCAGTTGTCCATCCAGGGCCAGGCCTCTCTTCTCCCTGTTGGAGCTCAGCGTCGGCGTCACACAATAAACGCGACAGAACGTCGAGCTCGGAGGAACCAGGTCCCTGCGGAGAAGGAACCGGACGTTACGACGTCGTTTCACCGTGATACGCCGTTAATTCATGCTAAGGTGGGTAGCGGAGTTAGCATTTACATAGAATTCTAGTGGAGTTGTTTGGAGACGTTTAGCCGCTCATCAGAGATCTGAAGGTCCCTTCTAGGAGCTAAAGAGGCTAAAGAGGCTAAAGAGGCTAAAGAGCCCTTGGTAACATGTACATAGAACATGTCATCTACATACAAAGTGCATGTGACATCATTCTGCCTTTAGTTATTCAGAGACTGTAAATAGAAGAGGATCTACGATGGATCCCTGAGGAACTCCTCAGAGCTTCCTGCAGCTTCTACACAGCAAAGATCAACACAGTGTTGATTTGATTTGAATGTGGAGAAGTTCTGGAAACAATTATAATATAATTTAATAATAGTTTAAAACTCACTCTGCTTCAACCTGAGCGACGGAACATTTATACTGAGCCGTGGAGAAGAGACAGATCTCAGCAAACTGACGAACTGAGGAGAGAAGACGTTTAGTTTTAGCTTCATACACAGTTTATGGAGCTGCAGTCGTTAATCACTGGCTGTTAATTAACTACGTTTAACGAGGAGAAAATGTCTAAATTCTCTGGTTCTGATTATTTTCTTTAATAATTGATACGTGACAGTTTATTTAATGTATTTATAAAATTTCAATGTTAAAAGTAAAAATAACAAGAAATAAAATAATAGTTTTTAAAAAAAGTACTAAAAATACAAAATATACTGAAATTCATAAAAATGAAAAAACTAAAACAATTAAAAAATAAAAAAAATTAAAAACTACAACTACTAAAAAAGTAATAATAAAAAAATTATAAATATAATAAAAAATACTAAAATAAAAAATACAAAAAAATATGGAAAAATATTTAAAAAATCCAAAAATACGAAATTATAAAAATATTAAAACCACAAAATACTGAACAAAAACTCAAGAAATTAAAAATAATAATAATAAAATATTAAAATGCTACTGAAACAAAAGTGATTTACATTTTAAACCATTTTATGAATCGTTTATTAATCAATAGAATCAAGGATCAGTCGTTAGTTTAAACCAGTTAAACAGTTAATTGATTAATTGATTAATTGATTAATTGATTAATTAATCACCAGAGGTTCTGATCTTCTTCACAGTCTTGGTGGAGCCGTTGGTGACGTGGACGTTCACACTGATGGCTTCACCATGGTAATACAGCTGAGGGGGCGGGGCCACAGACAACCAATCAGACGGAGACAGGGGTAGTGTGTGTGTGTGTGTGTGTGTGTGTGTGTGTGTGTGTGTGTGTGTGTGTGTGTGTGTTACCTCCTTATCCAGTGAAACCTCCAGGTTCAAACATCTCTCCGACATCAAGAAGCTGCGGCTGATTTCAGCCGTCGGCTGAAGACCCAGAACCTCTGGAGCGAACCGGACCTTCCTGATGACCAGGTGGACGGAGTTCCTACACACACACACACACACACACACACACACACACACACACACACACACACACACACATGGTAACTTGTTATTTTGGGTGTTGTTCTTGGTCTCTGTGTGAAGGTTCTGGTTCTGGACCTGTGGTGGATCTTCTCCTCCAGGGTCTTGGTGCAGAAGGCCCGGAGCTCGTAGTCCACACCACACGCCTTCCCCGTGTCCTCTGGTCCCGGCTGCAGGGTCACGGAGCACGGCAGGTCCTGGTGGATCTGACGGGTCCAAACATGTTGGTCAGCAACACAACACTGTCAACCCGACTAGTGAGGAGACCAGAGATGATGAAGATGATGAAGATGATGATGAAGATGATGAAGAAGATGAAGAAGATGATGAAGATGATGATGATGAAGATGATGATGAAGAAGATGATGATGAAGATGATGAAGATGATGAAGATGATGATGAAGATGAAGAAGATGAAGATGATGATGAAGATGAAGAAGATGATGATGAAGATGAAGATGATGAAGATGAAGATGATGAAGATGAATAAGACAGAAGGATCTTACGGTGAAGGTGAAGGGGTAGGCGTTCTGGCCCAGCTTCTTCAGCAGTCTTTCCTGGAGCCGGTCCAGAGGGTTCTGGTCCTGAATCGGAGGGAAGACCTGGACGCTGCTGGTGGACAAGTCCTTCCTGAAGGAAAGACCCAGGACGTCCAGGTCCTCCCGACCGTACCGGAACACACACGTCAGGGTCATGAAGACTGGGGAAAGACCACCGACCCCATCAGAACCCAGACCACCTAACCCATCAGAACCCAGACCACCCAACCCATCAGAACCTGGACCACCCAACCCATCAGAACCCCGACCACCCAACCCATCAGAACCTGGACCACCCAACCCATCAGAACCTGGACCACCCAACCCATCAGAACCTGGACCACCTAACCCATCAGAACCCAGACCACCTGACCCATCAGGACCCAGACCACCTGACCCATCAGGACCAGCATCTTCCAGCATCAAAAACATCACATTTTACACAGAATTAACATCTAAGTGTCAAATAAAATCTAAAATAGTGGATTTATCATGTGGATCCTTCAGGTATTCTGGATCAACCAGCAGCACTCCCACTGGAAAACAAACCAGTAACACATTAAACAAACCAGTAACACTTTAAATTAACCAGTAACACTTTAAATAAACCAGTAACACTTTAAACAAACCAGTAACACATTAAACAAACCAGTAACACTTTAAACAAACCAGTAACACATTAAACAAACCAGTAACACTTTAAACAAACCAGTAACACATTAAACAAACCAGTAACACTTTAAACAAACCAGTAACACTTTAAATTAACCAGTAACACTTTAAATAAACCAGTAACACTTTAAACAAACCAGTAACACTTTAAACAAACCAGTAACACTTTAAACAAACCGGTAACACTTTAAACAAACCAGTAACACTTTAAACAAACCAGTAACACATTAAACAAACCAGTAACACTTTAAATAAACCAGTAACACTTTAAATAAACCAGTAACACTTTAAATTAACCAGTAACACTTTAAATAAACCAGTAACACTTTAAACAAACCAGTAACACTTTAAATAAACCAGTAACACTTTAAACAAACCAGTAACACTTTAAACAAACCGGTAACACTTTAAACAAACCAGTAACACTTTAAACAAACCAGTAACACATTAAACAAACCAGTAACACTTTAAATAACAAAAATAAATAAATGTAAATATAAACATATATTTACAGACACACATGTAAATATAAACATATGTTTACAGACACACATGTAAATATAAACATATGTTTACAGACACATGTAAATATAAACATATGTTTACAGACACATGTAAATATAAACATATATTTCAGACACACATGTAAATATAAACATATATTTCAGACACACATGTAAATATAAACATGTATTTCAGACACACATGTAAATATAAACATATGTTTACAGACACACATGTAAATATAAACATATGTTTACAGACACACATGTAAATATAAACATATTCACCGACTGGATCCACGGTGTCTGAGTCGTCTACAAAGTCTCTGTTCCCCAGATAAACTGTGATCTGTGGAATTAAATGGAGATGATGAGACCACACACACACACACACACACACACACACACACACACACACACACACACACACACACACACACACACACACACAGCCTACCTTAGAGTTGGGGCTGGACTTCTTAAAAACTCTGCAGAAACAAAGACAGAAATCTCACTGATCGATAATCAATAATCAATCAATTATTTATTTTATTGTATATAGATATAGAAACTAAAGAAAGCAGGAAATAATCAGAGAAGCTGGAACCAGAGGATTTACACATTTACTAATCAATGACTGTAATCATTGATCAATGACTGTAATCAATAATCAATGACTCTAATCAATAATCAATGACTCTAATCAATAATCAATGACTGTAATCAATGACTCTAATCAATAATCAATGACTCTAATCAATAATCAATGACTGTAATCAATGACTGTAATCAATAATCAATGACTCTAATCAATAATCAATGACTGTAATCAATGACTGTAATCAATAATCAATGACTCTAATCAATGACTGTAATCAATAATCAATGACTCTAATCATTGATCAGTGACTCTAATCAATAATCATTGATCAGCTGCTGTTACTCAGTGACTTCTTGTCTTTGTTTTTCAGTCATTTCTTCGCCTCTTCCTGCTGCTGAGGTCAGTAACAGGAAGTTACACAACCTGCTGCTGCTGACACTGCTGCTGCTGCTGCTGACACTGCTGCTGCTGCTGCTGCTGACACTGCTGCTGCTGCTGCTGCTGACACTGCTGCTGACACTGTTACTGCTGCTGCTGCTGCTGACACTGCTGCTGCTGACACTGCTGCTGCTGCTGCTGCTGCTGACACTGCTGCTGCTGCTGCTAACACTGCTGCTGCTGCTGACACTGCTGCTGCTGCTGCTGCTGCTAACACTGCTGCTGCTGCTGCTGCTGACACTGCTGCTGCTGCTGCTGCTAACACTGTTACTGCTGCTGCTGCTATCCTAACCTTGACCTCCTCCACTCTGACCTCCTGTTGAAACTGAAGAATGACCTTTAACCCCTAATATATGATGTTTACTTTATGACAGAACAGTCACTTTTTGGCTCAGCAGTTGTCATGGAAACGACCTGGACCTTTAAAGGAATGTGATGAGACGGAGAAAAAAGGGTTCACAACATCCTGGTTAGACCACCACAGTCCTCTAGACCACTACAGTCCTCTAGACCACCACAGTCCTCCTAGACCACTACAGTCCTCTAGACCACTACAGTCCTCTAGACCACCACAGTCCTCTAGACCACTACAGTCCTCTAGACCACCACAGTCCTCTAGACCACTACAGTCCTCTAGACCCCTACAGTCATCTAGACCACCACAGTCCTCCTAGACCACTACAGTCCTCTAGACCACTACAGTCCTCCTAGACCACTACAGTCCTCCTAGACCACCACAGTCCTCTAGACCACTACAGTCCTCTAGACCACCACAGTCCTCTAGACCACCACACTCCTCTAGACCACCACACTCCTCTAGACCACTACAGTCCTCCTAGGCCACTACAGTCCTCTAGACCACCACATTCCTCCTAGACCACTACAGTCCTCTAGACCACTACAGTCCTCCTAGACCACTACAGTCCTCTAGACCACCACAGTCCTCCTAGACCACTACAGTCCTCTAGACCACTACAGTCCTCCTAGACCACCACAGTCCTCTAGACCACCACAGTCCTCTAGACCACTACAGTCCTCTAGACCACCACAGTCCTCCTAGACCACTACAGTCCTCCTAGACCACTACAGTCCTCTAGACCACTACAGTCCTCCTAGGCCACCACAGTCCTCTAGACCACTACAGTCCTCTAGACCAATACAGTCCTCTAGACCACCACAGTCCTCTAGACCACCACAGTCCTCTAGACCACCACAGTCCTCCTAGACCACCACAGTCCTCTAGACCACTACAGTCCTCTAAACCACCACAGTCCTCTAGACCACTACAGTCCTCTAGACCACCACAGTCCTCTAAACCACCACAGTCCTCTAGACCACCACAGTCCTCTAAACCACCACAGTCCTCTAGACCACTACAGTCCTCTAGACCACCACAGTCCTCTGGGCCACCACAGTCCTCCTAGACCACCACAGTCCTCTAGACCACTACAGTCCTCTAAACCACTACAGTCCTCTAAACCACCACAGTCCTCTAAACCACCACAGTCCTCTAGACCACCAGTCCTCTAAACCACCACAGTCCTCTAGACCACCACAGTCCTCTGGACCACCACAGTCCTCTAAACCACCACAGTCCTCTAGACCACCACAGTCCTCTAGACCACCACAGTCCTCTGGACCACCACAGTCCTCTAAACCACCACAGTCCTCTAGACCACCACAGTCCTCTAGACCACTACAGTCCTCTAGACCATGTTTTATTCTCGTCCTTTTCTAAAACTCCAACAGGAAAACCCGCTCGGGGTCTGACCCGGTCCCGGTCTCTTCTGGTCCCGGTGCGGGTCTTACCTGGTCCCGGTCCTGTCGTCCATCCCGCGCTGGTCCACTGAGGTCTGAGGTCCTGAGGTGGTCTGGCTGCGTCCGAGCGGGTCTGCGGGATCCAGCTGGTGTGGAGGCTGAAGCCCCGCCCCCTCAGACCCGCAACCAGGAAAAAAACAACAAAACTAAAGAAAAACAAAAAAAAACATAAAAACAACATGAAAATTAAAATAAACATAAAAACAACATGAAAATTAAAATAAACATAAAAACAACATGAAAATTAAAATAAACATAAAAACAACATGAAAATTAAAATAAACATAAAAACAACATGAAAATTAAAATAAAACATAAAAACAATATGAAAATTAAAATAAACATAAAACAACATGAAAATTAAAATAAAACATAAAAACAACATGAAAATTAAAATAAACATAAAAACAACATGAAAAATAAAATAAACATAAAAACAACATGAAAATTAAAATAAACATAAAAACAACATGAAAAATAAAATAAAACATAAAAACAACATGAAAAATAAAATAAAACATAAAAACAACATGAAAAATAAAATAAAACATAAAAACAACATGAAAAATATAAAATTAATGATTAAATTAATATTTATTGAATTAAAAGGAGCTTTGTCCGATAATGGAAACAGATTAATGAATTAATTAATTAACGTGTGAAACTGGAAAAAAACTGAAAAATACACAACAATAAATATTTATTATCAATAAACACAATATAGAGACAATATGGACACAATATAATATATATATATATATATACATATATATATATATATATGTATATATATATATATATATATATATATATATATATATATATATATATAGTTATAATCTGGGCCTCGACAGATTAATGATTAATAGGAAGAATCTGTTTTTCTGGATTTATTGTTAAATGACGTCAAACTGTTTTAAAGTGAGAATAAGAGGACGTGTTCCAGTGGGCGGAGTCAACACTAAACTGGGTTTTAATCACGTAGGCACACACTCGTTAATATGTTTTACTCTGATTATTTGATATGAAGTACACCACACACACACACACACACACACACACACACACACACACACACACACACACACACACACACACACAGTTTATCTCTGCAGAAACCTGTTTTCTGTCCGTTGGTTGATTAGATTCCACAGACGTCAACAACATGTTCGTCACTTCATTTACCCTTCAATTATTATTAATATTATTATTATTAATATTATTATTATTAATATTAATATGATTATTAAATGATTATATTCAGCTCTAGGGTTATTTCCTTGGTGATGGTATGTTAGAGCCACAGGGAGGATTTGATGCTCATGTCTTCATACATATTCACATTCCACTGGTTTTTCTCAGGTTTGACGACGTTTTATCTCAGTTGCAGTTTATCGTCGTCTCCTCAGGACGCACTTCACTCTGTCCACGTAAGTAGGAAATACTCACAGACTTATAATATTATATATAATATAATATATAATATATGTGGTGACAATAATATATGGTGACTAGTTCCTTTTAGAAAGAAGCTTTGGTTGAGTCACATTTTCTGTTGCTGCTTCTCAAACCTGAAGTTTTACTAAACAATACATCAACTGTTTTATTAATAATCTACTGATGAAGAACTAAACTGTTACTACAACCATGAATAAACCTGGAGAACATTTAATGCCAGCGTTATTTCTGTGATTGTCATGTTGGTGACATCAACCTGCCGCTGGAACCGTATTAGACCGTATTATACATATTTACTAATATCTGTTCATTAATGTGTTCATTGTCCCTGTTTTAAATGAATAAACTCAACTATTCTGATGATCAATTCATGGATTTGAGTCGTTTTAAGAAGAAAATGTATAAATTCTTTGGTATTTGAGGCCACATTGTGTTGGATGTTGGTTTGTGTCAGACTTTGTGGGAAGTGAAGGTAGAATTGATGTTGTTGGTTGTAATATTATTGATTTGTTGTTGGTTGTAATATTATTGATTTGTTGTTGGTTGTAATATTATTGATTTGTTGTTGGTTGTAATATTATTGATTTGTTGTTGGTTGTAATATTATTGATTTGTTGTTGGTTGTAATATTATTGATTTGTGGATGATTATTGCTGCCTTTTGTTTACAGGCCACATAGTGAAGAATGGAGCACGAAGACTACGATTCCCTCTTTAATGACACTGATTATTATCCCAGCTATGACGATGATCCACCTGGCATCAGTCCCAAATATGAGGACAGTGGGTATGAAGACATGATAACATGGACTGTGGTGGTGTTTGGTCTTCCACTGACTTTACTGGCCATGGTTCTGTGTTTAAAGGTAAAGAATGATCAGGTTCGGGGTTTTGGAACTGCTGCTGGGATGTTAATTAATCCAATGATACAGTCCCGTCTGTCAAATATGAGGACAGTGGGTATGAAGACATGATAACATGGACTGTGGTGGTGTTTGGTCTTCCACTGACTTTACTGGCCATGGTTCTGTGTTTAAAGGTAAAGAATGATCAGGTTCGGGGTTTTGGAACTGCTGCTGGGATGTTAATTAATCCAATGATACAGTCCCGTCTGTGTTTTCCATATTTGTCTTTAACTACAGAGGCTAAAGGATCATGTTGCTCCAGTCTATGTCATCAACCTCCTGACCTCTAACCTCATCCAGCTCTGCAGTTTCATCATCTTCTTGACAAACTTTTTCTGGATGTTGAACATCGCCAATTTTATTTTTATCCTTGGACTCACAGCTGGCATTTTCTTCAGGCTCCTTGTTGCCACTGACCGGTAACTACCAACCCACCAACCCACCAACCCACCAACCTACCTACCTACCTACCAACCTACCTACCAACCTACCAACCTACCTACCAACCCACCTACCTACCTACCTACCTACCTACCTACCTACCTACCAACCTACCAACCCACCAACCCACCAACCCACCAACCCACCCACCTACCTACCTACCT
The DNA here is from genome assembly GCA_030544235.1 of Lepturacanthus savala. Lineage (NCBI taxonomy): Eukaryota > Metazoa > Chordata > Actinopteri > Scombriformes > Trichiuridae > Lepturacanthus > Lepturacanthus savala. The sequence continues at coordinate 23,212,113 of CM060483.1, forward strand.
ACCTACCTACCTACCAACCTACCTACCTACCAACCTACCTACCTACCTACCTACCTACCTACCTACCTACCCACCTACCAACCTACCTACCTACCTACCTACCTACCAACCTACCTACCTACCTACCAACCTACCTACCTACCTACCTACCTACCTACCTACCTACCAACCTACCTACCAACCTACCTACCTACCTACCTACCTACCAACCTACCTACCTACCTACCAACCTACCTACCTACCTACCTACCTACCTACCTACCTACCTACCTACCAACCTACCTACCAACCTACCTACCTACCCACCTACCAACCTACCTACCTACCTACCTACCTACCAACCTACCTACCTACCTACCAACCTACCTACCTACCTACCTACCTACCTACCTACCAACCTACCTACCTACCTACCTACCTACCTACCTACCTACCTACCTACCTACCTACCTACCAACCTACCTACCTACCTACCTACCTACCTACCTACCTACCTACCCACCTACCAACCTACCTACCTACCTACCTACCTACCAACCTACCTACCTACCTACCAACCTACCTACCTACCAACCTACCTACCTACCTACCTACCTACCTACCTACCTACCTACCTACCTACCTACCTACCTACCTACCTACCTACCTACCAACCTACCTACCTACCTACCTACCTACCCACCTACCAACCTACCTACCTACCTACCTACCTACCTACCTACCAACCTACCTACCCACCTACCAACCTACCTACCTACCCACCTACCAACCTACCTACCTACCTACCTATCTACCTACCTACCTACCTACCTACCTACCTATCTACCTACCTACCTACCTACCTACCTACCTACCTACCTACCTACCTACCAACCTACCTACCTACCTACCTACCTACCTACCTACCTACCTACCTACCTACCAACCTACCTACCAACCTACCTACCTACCTACCTACCTACCTACCTACCTACCTACCTACCTACCAACCTACCTACCTACCTACCTACCTACCAACCTACCTACCTACCCACCTACCAACCTACCTACCAACCTACCTACCTACCTACCTACCAACCTACCTACCAACCTACCTACCTACCCACCTACCAACCTACCTACCTACCTACCTACCTACCAACCTACCTACCTACCTACCAACCTACCTACCTACCTACCTACCTACCTACCTACCTACCTACCAACCTACCTACCAACCTACCTACCTACCTACCTACCTACCTACCTACCTACCTACCTACCTACCAACCTACCTACCAACCCACCAACCCACCAACCCACCAACCCACCCACCTACCTACCTACCCACCTACCAACCTACCTACCTACCTACCTATCTACCTACCTACCTACCTACCTACCTACCTACCTATCTACCTACCTACCTACCTACCTACCTACCTACCTACCTACCTACCAACCTACCTACCTACCTACCTACCTACCTACCTACCTACCTACCTACCAACCTACCTACCAACCTACCTACCTACCTACCTACCTACCTACCTACCTACCTACCTACCTACCTACCAACCTACCTACCAACCCACCAACCCACCAACCCACCAACCCACCCACCTACCTACCTACCTACCTACCTACCTACCTACCTACCAACCTACCTACCTACCTACCTACCTACCCACCTACCAACCTACCTACCTACCTACCTACCTACCTACCTACCTACCAACCTACCTACCCACCTACCAACCTACCTACCTACCCACCTACCAACCTACCTACCTACCTACCTATCTACCTACCTACCTACCTACCTACCTACCTATCTACCTACCTACCTACCTACCTACCTACCTACCTACCTACCTACCTACCTACCTACCTACCTACCTACCTACCTACCAACCTACCTACCTACCTACCTACCAACCTACCTACCCACCTACCTACCTACCTACCAACCTACCTACCTACCTACCTACCTACCTACCTACCTACCTACCTGTGTTTCTTGTGTTCCAGGTATTTGTTCATCATGAGGTCAGACTTGTACGTGGACAGAAGACTCATCACTCATTCTGTGCTGGTTTCTTTGGGGGTCTGGGCACTTTCTATTGCTGTTGTTGTTATTGTTGGTATTGAAATTTTCTTTTATCTAACACTTCATGCATTCATGTTCTTGGGCGTTTTTCTCCTCCTTCCTTTCCTTCTGCTCCTGTTGCTCCTGCTGGGGTCAGTTAAAGCCTCGTCTGCAGCCTCGTCTGATAAAAACACATCCAACCTGGTGATTCTGGTGCTGATGGTGCTCTTCTACGCGCTGCTGTTTCTCCCTCTCAGCATTAGCCTGCTGGCACAAAACCCAGAGATTGTCTTCGACACGTTCGTTCTTCTTCAGTTCATTCCTGTTGCAGACTTGGTCGTGTATGTTTTCATCAGGAACGCTAATAACAAAGCTCATCCTGTTGCTGTAGAACAGACAACACATCAGTGACAGGCATAGTTAATGAAGGACTATAACAGCTTCAGCAGCAACATTAACACTGTTTACAGCTCTGGTGTTAAGTTTATTTTAGAGAAGCCAGTTTTAGAGGTTATGAAATAATTAGTTATGAAGGTTTCAAAACTAATTGAAGAGAAGTTTGAATTTGTTCCAAATGAGTTTTGGACGTGTGTATAACTGCATCATCTGCATATAACTAAATATAAGAATGTGAACAGGAAAGAGGAAGATTGTGGATTAAAAACTGAAAAGAGAAGTGGGCCCAGTGTTGAACCCTGTGGTTCTCATCTGTGATGAGTCTTAAATAATCCTGTTCAGTAAATAAAGACATAAAGATAATGATGAAGTCAAGTTTAGAGAAAAGTTAAAACCTTCATAAGTTCAGTAAAAGTATTTTATATTTTACATTTTATTAGAGTAGAGATGGTTGAGTGATTGGAAGGATGATAACAGGTTATGGACAGTGAAATTATATATTTGATGTTTTTAAAAACGTCAGCAAATGAATAAACAATCATTGAAATTTAAATAAAAGTTAGAAAAGTGAATTTTAGAATCTAGAGCGTTCAACTAAACAACGTTAGACTGAAAACTACAAATTAACCTTAAATATAAAATAAGATTCACGTCAACTTTTAAATTATTTTTATTTCTGATCAACGATAAAATTATTTTGAAAAGTTTTTGTCCAAACTTCTGTGGTTCAGTGTGACGCTTCAGCAAATAATATATAATATAATTCAGGTTTTTATCAGATTTATTTTCTGTTAGAAGCTACAGCTCATGTGAAAAGTAGGAACAAAATGTCTTTAAACACACACACACACACACACACACACACACACACAGTGATTTAACATCTAAATCTATAGTTGTTTATTCTGAGTGTGTTTGTTTACTGTTGTAATAAATACTTTACTTTATCTCTTTGCCGTTCAGTCATTTATTTAGTTGCTTCAGTGACAAATCCCCACTTCCATCAAGTGTTGGTCCTCACAACTACATAAAAATTGGATACACAACTTCACATACACACGTCTTTGTGACGTTGTGAGGACGTTGACCTCTTTGTGAGGACCATCACTTCCACTGTAGCTGGAACCGTGCAACATAAATGTACCACTAGGTGGAAGTAGAGAGTCATGTCACTTCAACAAGTTAAAACTAATGATTTGTATAGTTCTGAGGACCAAAATGTCCTCACAACGTTGGTGTTATGGTCCTCACAACGACATAACACAGGTACACACACCTGTCTGACTTCAGGTGAAGTTTCACTATAATCTTATTTAAACCTGAAGCATCAGTCTATCAGATATATTTAGTTTAATTAAGTTGGAGGAATCTTTATTTTCTACTTAGTTCCACACAATTAATTAAAAGATGATTTATAGAATAAAGATATTTAACTGAATATAATACAGCTGTGTTAGTTTACTTCAGAGTTACTTTATTATATTTATAAACTTAATAAATTAGAGATGGTTTAAAAAACACAACCTCTAAATGTGTTAAAGTGAATGTTGTGATGTCATAAAGTCGTTTGGACACCAGAGGTCAGTGTTTGACCTTCCACAGACTCCAGAGACGCAGCTTTGTAAAAACTTTGTATTTTAATAAATATAAATACAACAACATCAAAAATAGACATCATCATAGTAAAAATAGATAAATATACATCTTTATTATTAGTATCAGTTCTGATGCAGCCATTATTCTGTCTCTGGTGAAGTGCAAACTATAAACTGCTTTAAAACAAAAACATCTCACTTTCCTTCATATTTCTGTCAAACAACATTCAGAGAAATAAATTAACAGCAAACAAAATATTTACAGCGAACGTCCCAACGTGACCGTTGGCGTCGGCCGTGACCGTTGGCGTCGGCCGTGACCGTTGGCGTCGGCCGTGACCGTCGGCGTCGCAGCAGCAGTTTGACAGTTGGACGAAACAGGAATCTACGGATTATTGAACTGACCCATGAACAGAACAGCACCTGCACAGGAAACAATCAGCTTCATGTTGGAAATCAATGGTATTAAAAGATTAATTAATGGCCACACCCCCCAGTATATATGTAAATATATGTTCAGGTAACCTGGGATTCAGGTGATTAATATTCGTTAATATTTAACATTGTTCTACCTGTTGGTTTGTGCTGGATGAGGAACAGGAAGGGTCGGTCCAGGGTCAGCTCCTCTACGGCCATACGAGAGAACATCACAGCCGCTGGAACAGCAGGAAACCAGAGAGTCACCTTAATTAGTCAATTAGTCCTGTACCAGGTGTTAATTAGTCAATTAGTCCTGTACCTGTAGCAGGTGTTAATTAGTTAATTAGTCCTGTACCTGTAGCAGGTGTTAATTAGTTAATTAGTCCTGTACCTGTAGCAGGTGTTAATTAGTTAATTAGTCCTGTACCTGTAGCAGGTGTTAATTAGTCCTGTACCTGTACCAGGTGTTAATTAGTTAATTAGTCCTGTACCTGTAGCAGGTGTTAATTAGTCAATTAGTCCTGTACCTGTAGCAGGTGTTAATTAGTTAATTAGTCCTGTACCTGTAGCAGGTGTTAATTAGTCAATTAGTCCTGTACCTGTAGCAGGTGTTAATTAGTCCTGTACCTGTAGCAGGTGTTAATTAGTCAATTAGTCCTGTACCTGTAGCAGGTGTTAATTAGTCCTGTACCTGTAGCAGGTGTTAATTAGTCAATTAGTCCTGTACCTGTAGCAGGTGTTAATTAGTTAATTAGTCCTGTACCTGTAGCAGGTGTTAATTAGTTAATTAGTCCTGTACCTGTAGCAGGTGTTAATTAGTTAATTAGTCCTGTACCTGTACCAGGTGTTAATTAGTTAATTAGTCCTGTACCAGGTGTTAATTAGTCCTGTACCTGTAGCAGGTGTTAATTAGTCAATTAGTCCTGTACCTGTAGCAGGTGTTAATTAGTCCTGTACCAGGTGTTAATTAGTTAATTAGTCCTGTACCTGTAGCAGGTGTTAATTAGTTAATTAGTCCTGTACCTGTAGCAGGTGTTAATTAGTTAATTAGTCCTGTACCTGTAGCAGGTGTTAATTAGTTAATTAGTCCTGTACCTGTACCAGGTGTTAATTAGTTAATTAGTCCTGTACCTGTACCAGGTGTTAATTAGTCCTGTACCTGTAGCAGGTGTTAATTAGTCAATTAGTCCTGTACCTGTAGCAGGTGTTAATTAGTCCTGTACCAGGTGTTAATTAGTTAATTAGTCCTGTACCTGTAGCAGGTGTTAATTAGTTAATTAGTCCTGTACCTGTAGCAGATGCTCCTTTGGTTCCGTGCTCGTTAACTTCAATCTTCACCTTCTGTAAAACCTTGGACACACACAGCCTCTCGTCAGCTGCAGGACAGAAACACTCGTTACAGCTGGTCAGGATTTAATGAGTTTAACGTTTGAAATCTGCAGAGATTTACTTTTATTCCATCACGTTCATTTTACATCTGAACTTTTATTAAAGAAATGTTAAACACCCAAAAGCTGCTAAATGTAAACCCCCCCCCCCCTTCCTCCAAGTGGTTTGGTCCAGATGCTGTTTCCCAGTGGGCGGGGCCAGTGGCTAACAGCTAGCCGCTAGCTAACCATTCACACTAACATGTCATTTATCACACCACTGGTTCAGCCTCTTTTTAACCAGTCTGCTGGTTAATGACCGTTAACGAGCTCCAACGATGGAAGTTACCATAGCAACAGTAGCTAGCGTTTCCGCCGCCTCCCGCTAACTTACTGGTGATCCGTGTGAAATCAGCCGTGGCCAAGTTGAACATGTCTCCCAGACCCATGTTGACAAGAGCAGCTTTCAGATCCACCTCCGAGTCCAGCGAGAACCTGCAGGAAAAATTATTTAAATTAAAGAAAGAGTCTGGAATCAGGTGGTTTTACCTGGTCTAACCCGGGGGGTCTAACCCAGGGGGTCTAACCCGGGGGGTCTAACCCAGGGGGTCTAACCCAGGGGGTCTAACCTGGGCATGGCCAGCTGCCTCTTGACGTTCCTCATCTCTTCTCTCCACCTCTTGATCTCGCGGCTGCTCAGAGATGAACTGAGCGCGCTCAGCTTCACCTCCGGCTCGAACGGCGACACCAGCATCATGGTCAGAGAGTCGCCGTCGTAGGGAACCTCCAGGACGTCGTAGTCCACGCCGTCGGCCGTCACGAACTCACCTGGAGGGGGACGAAGTCAGGATTTAACATCTGAAACTCTGGGTTTTAATGGCGAGAAACTATGAAATGGATGTTAAAGTGTCTAATCACCGTAGTTGAAGCGGTTGGTGAGTCTCATCATGTGAACCGGGACCTTGCTGCCGTTGGAGCAGTGGAACATTCTCTCCTGAGTCAGTTTGGGGTCAAACGGAACCTTCCACAGACCCTGGAAGTGCAGCGCGTTCAGCAGAACCAGACGAGTCTCATCAGACAAGGATCCGGACGCCAGAAACTCTGGGATCTCACCTGGAAAATAAATATAAATATATAAATAAATATATATATATATAAATATATATAAACACATCATCAGCGTATTAAAACAGCCTGAGTCTTTTTAAGGTGAATCCTCAGTTTTAAATCTGTTGATGCCACGTTTGGTAAAAATAATCCTTCATTTTTCTAAAAAGCTGTGATAGAAAATCTATGGTTTTACAGTTAAGTGTGAAAAGGGGCTTTTATTTTGAAGGACATACAGTTGATGAGGTCACATGACCAGGATATCCCTATTGCTGATCACAACTGAAAGTTGTCCTTCAGAAATCGTTGCTGGTTTATAAACCGACTGTAGATGAATAAAAGGCAGTTTCAGGTTTAAAGTTTAAACCTTTAAAACCAGTTATTTATTGTTTAATGTAAAATAAGTGACATCACTTGTCGTCTGCAGGTCAGACAGTAATAAATTCTCTACCTGCCGTGTGGTCCGACACCCAGGAGTTGATGATGCCGACGGCCTGGTCCGGTTTGGTGAAGTCCACCTGATGGGGGACGGTCTGGAAGGCCTTGGACAGCGCCCTGCGGAACCCCTTCTCCAGACTCAGCTTCCGCTCCACCATCACGCCGCTGGCCACGTCCACGCCGTCCTCGCTGGACACGTCTCGCTGCAGCAGACGCTGCTGCCGCGACGCGCCGCGCTCTGCAGGACGCAACAAAGCTACGTTAGCATCGTTTTATATAAATCGCTATATATAAAACACAACCAGGCGTTTATCTGTTTAATTCTATAAACACAACTACTGTCAGCGGCGTTTCTCATCAAAAGGACATTTTCCTGTTCAATCGATGGTTTTATTCTACAGGTTTTATTCAAATCTTTCCATTGAGATTTTTATTGTAAAATCAGGATATTTTACTGTAAATCAGGATATTGTTACTGTAAATCAGGATATTGTTACTGTAAATGCTGATGTTATTTACTGTAAATGCTGATGTTATTTACTGTAAATGCTGATGTTATTTAGTGTAAATGCTGATGTTATTTACTGTAAATGCTGATGTTATTTACTGTAAATGCTGATGTTATTTACTGTAAATGCTGATGTTATTTACTGTAAATGCTGATGTTATTTACTGTAAATGCTGGTGTTATTTACTGTAAATGCTGATGTTATTTAGTGTAAATGCTGGTGTTATTTACTGTAAATGCTGATGTTATTTAGTGTAAATGCTGGTGTTATT